>SPJY01002375.1:174386-230916 GCA_005191435.1 Raddia distichophylla | reverse complement strand
TATCATTATATTAATGATACATCCGGCCCAGGTGGGGTTGGCCGAGGCCCAACAAATTAAGGTTGCCCGGACCCCAACAGTTCCTCAGCACACCCACTCGGGGAAAGGCCCAATTGGCCCAAAAGACTAGTCCAATGGGGAAAGGGTGGCTCTCCCTTTTAAGGTGGCTTCCTCCTCCCAAGTTAAGCAAGGTGGTATTATTCAGAGGCTCCACGGTCGCCGCCCGGCTACAACTGGGCCAACTGGGCCGTTGCGTCTTTGCCAGCGGGTATTGGTGGAGGATGTCCTCATCATTCCCACCCCCTTAAAGTGGGCCCTAGCTCTGATACCAAATGATACATCCGGCCCAGGTGGGGTTGGCCGAGGCCCAACAAATTAAGGTTGCCCGGACCCCAACAGTTCTTCAGCACACCCACTAGGGGAGAGGCCCAATCGCCCCAAAAGACTAGTCCAATGGGGAAAGGGTGGCTCTCCCTTTTAAGGTGGCTTCCTCCTCCCAAGTTAAGCAAGGTGGTATTATTCAGAGGCTCCACGGTCGCCGCCCGACTACAATTGGGCCAACTGGGCCGTTGCGTCTTTGCCAGCGGGTATTGGTGGCGGATGTCCTCATCATTCCCACCCCCTTAAAGTGGGCCCTAGCTCTGATACCAAATGATACATCCGGCCCAGGTGGGGTTGGCCGAGGCCCAACAAATTAAGGTTGCCCGGACTCCAACAGTTCCTCAGCACACCCACTCGGGGAAAGGCCCAATTGCCCCAAAAGACTAGTCCAATGGGGAAAGGGTGGCTCTCCCTTTTAAGGTGGCTTCCTCCTCCCAAGTTAAGCAAGGTGGTATTATTCAGAGGCTCCACGGTCGCCGCCCGACTACAATTGGGCCAACTGGGCCGTTGCGTCTTTGCCAGCGGGTATTGGTGGAGGATGTCCTCATCATTTCCACCCCCTTAAAATGGGCCCTAGCTCTGATACCAAATGATACATCCGGCCCAGGTGGGGTTGGCCGAGGCCCAACAAATTAAGGTTGCCCGGACCCCAACAGTTCCTCAGCGCACCCACTCGGGGAAAGGCCCAATTGACCCAAAAGACTAGTCCAATGGGGAAAGGGTGGCTCTCCCTTTTAAGGTGGCTTCCTCCTCCCAAGTTAAGCAAGGTGGTATTATTCAGAGGCTCCACGGTCGCCGCCCGACTACAACTGGGCCAACTGGGCCGTTGCGTCTTTGCCAGCGGGTATTGGTGGAGGATGTCCTCATCATTCCCACCCCCTTAAAATGGGCCCTAGCTCTGATACCAAATGATACATCCGGCCCAGGTGGGGTTGGCCGAGGCCCAACAAATTAAGGTTGCCCGGACCCCAACAGTTCCTCAGCACACCCACTCGGGGAAAGGCCCAATTGGCCCAAAAGACTAGTCCAATGGGGAAAGGGTGGCTCTCCCTTTTAAGGTGGCTTCCTCCTCCCAAGTTAAGCAAGGTGGTATTATTCAGAGGCTCCACGGTCGCCGTCCGACTACAACTGGGCCAACTGGGCCGTTGCGTCTTTGCCAGCGGGTATTGGTGGAGGATATCCTCATCATCTTTGCTTCCAGTTCTTTGGAAGAATCCACTGACTTCTCCCTTCTTCATTGATCCGGGGGAATAGGGAATCGTCTACCAGTTGGGAAGCTAGACATCGAGGTAGTGGCTTGATGAGGATAACTAAGCTGACACGTCGGAGTTGGCTGCTGGCACAACAGGGTGCTGCCTTACCGCACTGTGGGGAATTTTCCACAATGGGCAAAATCCTGACAGAGCAATGCCGCGTGGAGGTGGAAGGCCTACAGATCGTCAACTTCTTTTCTCGGAGAAGAAACAGTGACAGTATCTGAGGAATAAGCATCACCGGCCATTTATGGAGCTAGGGATAACATCCTACGAACTAACATAGCAACCAAACCCTTTATGGTTTTGGAAAGATATAATTGACTTAGGCAGTCAAGGCATACCAACACTTGACACACCTGGAAAATCAAAACATTTACCATCTCCTTCTAACAAAAATGGAAATGACGAAACCAAGCCAAATTCTGAAATGTATTAAGCTATCAAGCAGGGACATAATACTTAGAGGGGTTGTTAATGCGAAACCAACCGAATCACGGCACAGTAGGAGCCCAGTTTAGACCGAGTAGTCCCTTCAAAATGGACCATTCACCTTCGAGGGAACTAATCTGAGCACTCAACATTGTATGGAAAAACCATGTGTTTACATTACAGGCTGCGGAAATCTTTCGCACTCTAAAAAATGTGCCTAAGCATAAAGGGGGAACTCGCTCCTAATAGCTATTCCCTCCTGGGCATAAGTATCCTTAAAATGATGGTGTCCCGCTAGGATGGATTTTTATTCCATACGATACCGACCTAATAATGCTCTACTACGAATCTCCAAGCAAGAAATGACGGGAAATATAACCCTTCCTTTCAACTAGCTAGAGGGAGGAGATTATTTATTTAATCCTAATGAAAGAATATTTAATTTTTTATTTTGAAAAAAAAAATTTAAAAAAAACTTGCACTGAGCGGGGACAATGGATGAAGGTCCGCTTTCGGGTACCTCACCTCCTAGTATTATTGTATGGACTGTGATGGGCTTGGTGAGTTGGTGAGGTTCGCCCAATCACAAGCCGAGCACTCACACAGGCTCCCATCACGCCCACAAGTAGCGCAATGATGGATTGATTTGTTGTTCTATTGGTTAATAACTAGCTAGCGCGGTCTACCCACAATGGCGTTTGTGCATATCTTGTGTTTATTCTAAACTCTTCTAATTGTACTTATATTATTTAATGTATAGTTCATGTTGTAATATCTTATATCAGTATTGTGTAAATATGACACAAGAATAGAATAGCAACATCTATTGCCTTTAATGTTTTGTGATGTGTAAACGGTCGATCAAAAGCATTTGCGAATATTGTTGTGATAACACCATGTCATCACATTATAGAAAATTAGTATTAATATGACAATGCCCTTATAAGAGAGTCACTCTTTTCTCGAAAAAGATTTAGGAAACTTATAGTTAAGAGTTAAATGCAACACACATACGATGCAGTGCCTAAAGGTAAATTTTGAGAGGCAAATACGATGTGATTGAGCATACAACATAGATATGACATGCCATTGATTGAGATAAATAAAATACACAAACAATGAACGTTGATGTTCTATGAGAAACAAACTAAATTTGACATAAGTATTAAAAATAAGCTTCAGACACTACACAGTGAAATGTGTTTATGATTACACCGATGGTGAATGAATATCAAAGGACTTCTAAGGAACCATGAAGGAACAGAATGCAGAGAAAATCCAAAGATGCATCATTAGTTTGTACATTTAGCATGGCATTTTGTTTTGGTCAAAATATCGAAATAAGAAATGGATGAGCAGGTGAACTCTATAGCCCCGCCCGAGTCTAGATGTCAGCTCAATAGAATGAGAGCATCGGCTTGACTGTGAATAATGAGTGAAAAGATTAAACTGAGAGTGGAGAAATAATAGAGAAAGTAACCCTATAAGGATGTGTTTATGATTACACTCCTGTATGTGAGCTACTGCCAACGCTCAATGTGCACCGCAAGAGAGTTAAATGCAGAACACTTATAGTTAAGAGTTAAATGCAGCACACATGTTGTATGCTCAATCACACACTCTCATAGTAATCTTGCTTTAGCACCACTCAAGGGCTAATATTTAGCTACTTCATTTGCTGGCATAGCCTAAAGGAGTATCTACAAAGCTTAGCATGCTTATGTATGTTTAATTCAATAGAACTAACGAATTTTCCTAAACATTTTGATAGGACATATTTAACCTTTTTTCGAAAATGCCTTCAATAACACCGAACACGATCATAGAATAATTGCATCGAAAAATAGTCTTGCCTGATTTACAAGAAGATCAAGAAATCTCAAAACAACTACTATGCTTTGTTGCCCTTACTCTTAGGAATACCCAGAATAAACAAACCACTGAAAGCAAATATCTAAAAAACATAAGACCAACAAGGCAACAATAACACAAATTAGTTGTTTTAATTGCATGAAAGGATGTACTCTACAAAAAGAATTGACCAAAAATAGAACAATATTTCATCTATAGAAACAAATGATATGCTTGATGCTCAATAAAAGACATACTTGACCTTATTGTTCATAGCTTAATCAATCCTTGCATGTATATTATATACTCTCTCTCTATCTTACCAGCAAAGCACCAAAACATACTGGATTGTTGTTTGGCAATCGAAAGAGACGGGAAAATGCACAAATATTTGTGAACTAAATCTAGTGAGGTGCATAGAAATCAAAAGTATCAACATGAGAAGAAGGTGCCTACTGCATCTTGTTTGCTCCTTTCTATTTGTCCAGTGAGTAATGAGAAACCCAAGATCCAGGGAGCAAGAATCAATGCCATAATTTTATTCTGTAATTGTACGTGTTGCCAGGAAAAAAATCGAAGAACCTTGCAGGAGAGGAGGAACGAGAACGGGAGGAGGAGGAACGGGGAGGGCGGCGCCGGCGGGAAGACGCGCTCGACTACGCTGACTGGAGGACGCGAACGGGATAGGGCGGCGTCAATGTCGGCAAGGAGCAGAGGGCAGCATGCTTCAGGTGTCGGCATTGGCAAGGAGCAGAGTTGTGCGGCAGGTGGCAGCTGGAGGAAGAGGACGGCACTGGCGGAGAGAGGTGGAGAAGGATAGGACATCACCACTGCTAGTGGAGGGGATGGAGCGGTGACAGGCGGTGGCTACAGAAAGGAGAGGCGGCGCTGGCTGGATGAGGAGGATGGGCAAGAGAAGAAGAGGACGGCACCGTCGAAGAGAGGGGGAGCAGGACAGGACGACACCACCACTAGAGGAGGGGGATGGAGCGGCAATAGGAGGCGGCTGGAGAAAGGAGAGGCGGCGCTGGCTGGATGAGGAGGATGGGTGATAGTAGGAGAGGACGGCACCTAGGAAAAAAGAAAGAAAAGAACCAGCTAGGACTCGACCTGGGACAACGGAGCAAGAACAATGTCTAAAGACCAACTGAGCAAACAGCCCACTGTGTCGAGGCCGGCGCTAAAAAGTTATTTTATATATAATTATTGAATGGATGGCTGGATTGATTCGATAACTGCGATCGAATGACCATGTCTTTTCCGACCGACCTGGACTAACCGGCAAGCAGGTGGGAACAAAGCACCCATAGGGTGGCTGCGTGGACGCACCACAAGCCGGCTTGTTAGGCCCTTTGTTATATAGAATTGATTGATTAGTTCTAAGTTGCTTCAATGCAATTATCAATTGTATGATGTTCATGTGCTTCTGGCCTTTGTTTGACACTGCTGGTACGCCCACTGTCTGTTGGATGAAATGTGTTTAGATCCACTAGGGACAAAGGGAGGGTGCAACCAAACAATCATACTCTTAGATCATTCAACTACTATTATATTAGTATAGAATATATAAGGATTGGTTGACTATAGTTTCATATGATTTCATCTCTATCTCTAGGATTCTATCTCTAGGATTGGTTTTGATCCAAATCACCATCACCATGTATCCATATAAATACCCTCAAGGTTCAATACGATGCATCCATTGTGTAATGCACTGCATCATATTTATCCTTTTACATAGTATGAGAGCATTGTTGCTTTTGAGCCGCCACCCACAAAACTTCTGCCTTGCACCCATGTGAGACGATCTCATCTCAATGATTTCACCTATAGGGGTCGTGCAACCCATAGTTAGAGTCATCAGCCATTAGTTTGGTTTCAATTGCAGTTTTTACAGATCATCTTTAGATTAGTTTTTCTATATGATTTCAAGTTTCAATCATAAATTGACTTGTGTCGTCCCGCCAACTCATTGTGGATTACTCGGTTTCGTACTTCACCCGTTTGATGACTACTTCTTTGATGCCTCCCTCTGTTGTCACTGTGTTTCCCGACACCAACGTCATGTCGAGCATCGTCACGCTTGCTTCACCACTTAGGCAGCAATCGCAATGCTAGGAGTTGTCATGCACCTAGCCACCACCCTTCTTGTCATCCCCGTCATCCGTGAGAATGAGTTGCCACGACACCAAGAACCAGGCTATCGCTGCGTCACCTTCGTAGGTGGCCACGCCGGCGCTCGTGGCTGCGCTTTCGTCATCGTTGCCTACATCAAGCACAATTGCCATGTGACATCCTCTATTTTAAATTATTTTCAAAATCCTAAAAGTAAAATAAAAGGAAATTGTTACATACAAAATCCTAGTTTAAATTATTTTAAATTAGGTTTAAGCCCAAACCCTAGAAAACCTTTTAGGAAAATTCTAGAACAATTCGAGTAATTCTTAGAAGCCATCATTTAGCCACCCTTCAAATTCCAAGCCCAAATCCCAAGGCTAGCTCATGATTCCATGAAGTGATGCCGTTCTATCGGGATCTCGTCAAAACCATGAAATGATCAGTAAACGTGGGAGACCTAAGCCCAAATTTGGAGGAGAGATTCTAGAAGCCTAATCACGTGCTAGGATAGAAGCCTAGGCCAAAATTCACGGATTTGGGTATTTTCCAAATTTGGAAGAGTGCTAATCCTACTCGGATTAGAATTTGAGCCCAATTCAAAGTTCCGCCACCTTAAGGCCTGACCTAGGTCGACCACATCAGTATAAATACCCCACAAGACCCCCCTCAAGTCCACAACTCGAGAAACCCTAAGATCTTAAACCCTAGCCGTCGAGGAGTTTTTGATGTATTCTTCTCTGTGCCTTGCCCAAACCCGAGAGTAGATGGCGCCATCGTGTAGAACTCGTCGAGGCGGTCAAGATTGATATATGGATCACAATTTTTGTCCAAGGGAATCTCCCAGAAAAGCTCGTTGGAGTTTGCTACGTTGCCACCTGTCGTGTACACGCCCGCTCCTGCCCACGCGCCGTCACCATGTCGCCACGCATCGCCGCCGCGTAACCCAGCGTCCGCGCAGCCAATCAGCGTGTGCCACGTGTCACCCAGCCGCTGCCGCATCCGCCTCTGTCAATCCGAGCACGCCACGTGTCCCCCTTCGGCCCGCGCTGCACGCCGTTTGCCCGCTCGCCCTAGCCATTTGGTTCGTCGGTTTTCTTTTGGTTAACCCGATTTATTTATTTCTGGGATTTCTGATTTATCCAAATCTTTTAGGGATTATTAGGGAGCATCCGAACTCCAAATTGGATTATTCCAGATCCATTAATTCTCATAAATAGATGAGAATTTTATATATTTTATTAAGATATATTTTCTGTTGAATATTTTTCTGTTCTTATGCATTTGCATCTACGTGTAGATCGCACCCGTGTGCACTGTTCGGGGTTTTCTAGTAGCATTTTGGAGGACTATCCCATAACGCCGAGTACTAACATGGCAAGATAGGTTGCATCTTGCTCTCCTATTTTGCAAAACTCACCTAATTATTATTTTTATTTACATTCTCTTACATGAGATGATGGGAGGGGTTCGACGCCTATTATATTCAAACTGAGTCATCTACCCCGTGATTTTAATCTATTTATTGTTGCCTTTGTATTTCCTAGCCTATCCTTATGCGTAGTTGCTAGTGCTCGTGGGTTGGTAGTTGTTTAGGTTTCATTTATTTATTCTTGTGACTTGATATAATTGGAGGTGCTGAGTTACTTTAATAATCTAATCAACTAAAAACTACTTGGCGTGTGTTGACTAAATGTGGCAAGTCTGGTGGTTTTGTGGAATGAGGATTATGGTGGAGGTAGTCACCGTGTTCTAAGAACCCTTGACGTGTGCTTATCTGGTCAAACCATAGAAGCGCAACCAAAAGTGCTAGCTCTAGTATGTCAGCCAACATGTGCTAGTCCTGGCTTAGTAGTTAGGGAAAACTATTAGCACACGATACTTTGAAAAAATCGGGCTGCAGTCCGTTGGCTCAAGAGGGGGGCTCGAGTGTCGAAACCTTAGTGGGGGTATCGGTGTGAACAGAAGGAACTAATGAACCGCACCGCCTTGTATTATTATTTGGTCTAGACTTCTAAGGAAGAGCTAAGACATAAAAGTACCACTAAGCTTATGGGTAAAGTGTGCTACGCTCTGTTGAGTTTGAAAACTATCATAACAGCCGTTCCGATGATTATGGGAGGGGAGGAAGGTAGTACATGATAGTCTCATGTGTTAATAATTAACCTGATGGGTTAGTTTGGTTTGAGTTATTCAAGGCTTGTGCAGTTACGGAGAGGGGCTTTGGAAAGCGAGTTCTGTATGTTTATTTTGTAAATCTTATCATTATTAATTGCTATACAAATTGGTTTTACAACACTTTAATTAATTCGACTAGAATAGGTATTATGCAAAATAGCCATCCTGTTCTTGTGTTATATCCTTGCATTCATTATAAGGATTCTTGCTGGGTAGCCGTGTACACACTATACAAACCACGGATATATTTGTATTTAGATGAAGAATCCGGTCTGGTTTGCCTACAGGATCAGGACGGTTATATGCTGGATTTCGACCAGGACTAGCTATCGTTTAAGGGTTCGACTAGAGCATCGTTATACTTTATTTCCACTGCATTATTTATATTTCCGCACTCTGAACTATATTGTGTCGTCTTCATCAAACTATTGTAATAAGTGGTTGTGCAACAATTACTTTTGCATATTATATTATTTTATTAGTTAATTATGATTGTGTTATGATATTCAACAATTGTCGCTTATGAGGTGTTAACATTGATCTCTAGGACTAGCAATCGATCATGAGTGAATACTGATGAAGCCGGGGTCGCGACATGCCACCACCTCTCTTTCTTGTGTGCTTTGTATGGCACTGTCGTGCTACATGCTTGTCTCACCCAACCCACCTATGTCGCTAGGGTCGCAATTTTTAGTTGCATGCTCACATGCATTTTTTTCCCTACCCTTTTTATCCATTCCAAGCGGTCGCTACTGTCCTATGCAGCTCTCTTTCATTGTGCATTGCTACTATCATCGTTGAGTTCCTCTCTGTTGTTGTTGTTGTATCCCTCCACACACTATCGAACGTCTTTTGTTTATCTTTTTTCTTGATGCACCGATTTTGGCACCATCGATGGGATCTTTCGTCCCAATTGCATTCCTGATATTGAAACCATTGGATGTTGCTACATGTATAATGTCTTAAACTACATCGACCTCGGTATCACCCACCTCCTTCATGACTAACGGGTCGCCATCTAATGGTAGTAGAAGACTTTGAATGAAATTATACAAAACTAAATTTTTGAAAATGAGTCGACTCTTTTGATCCAATAGATCCCTAAACATATCCATAAATTGACCCTTTGTTATAAAAAAAAATGGGTCATCTATGGCGGTACCAACGGGTGAAGGGACGACCCACTCCCAAGTCCCAAGTCCCAACCCGCATTCCTCCAATTTTATAACGGGTTAATGGGAACTTTTTTTTTTCCTTTGCCAAAAGACCAACGTCAAAGGCACGGAGAAAGAACCAGGCGAGAGGGAAGGGGAAGCGAAAGGGGGAGGCGAGGCGCGGCCGAGGCCCAATTCCGATCGCCTCTTTCCAATCCGCGTGCCCAGATCGTTCAGGTTCGCGAATTCGCACCCCCGAATCCTTCTTTCCCGTTCCGTGCCCTCCTGATCGGTGCCCTCCTCTCCTTACGTGTGCCCCGCCTCGCCCCTGTTAGGGATCTCGTTGTGGGTGATCTTTAGGGGCTGGGCGGTGCGGTTGGATGCATACGCGCGATTCGCTACGGGAGAAGGAGCCAGGAATTTTCTTTGAATTGTTGGCGAAATCTAGTATTCGAAGCTGTCGTTTGATAGATAAGTAAATTGATTGATTCGCTTGTATTGAAATCACAAGCCTCCTGCAAAATTTTGCAACACGAGGCAATACGATTTAGGATTTATGACTGTCAGCTTGCGGCAGAGTTCCCCCCCTGCTGCAAGCTCTTGTTAGTTGTTCTTCTTTCGGGGTAGCAAGTATCAAATGCGGTTTAAGTTGAGGTCTTGGATGTGTTCCTGTGGCCCATCCTTGCTGTTTTTTGAGATGCCTGAGAGTGCTACCCGGGTATACTCACCTGTCAGTAACAAGCGGCCTTAACTTTTGGGTTATTTACCGCAGAAGTAAGTACTAAGCTGAGTGCATTCAGGGCATGCCATTCTAAACTTTGAGCAAACTCATTGTTCTTTTGTGCCTTGTGGCATTTTAGCTTATTTGTTCATGTTCAAATTTGGTTTTGTTTCATGAATAGAGCACCGTGTTTCCACTTTCCACATATAGATGGTGCATTGTTTGTTCTAAGCAAACAAATGATTTGTACATAAATCATTTATATTCTTGTTGTACTCGTGTGATGGCACCAGTAGATAGAGACACAAAGAACTATTCATGAAAATCTTCCACATACATGTTACCTTTAGACCCTAATATCGATGTGCATCAGTGCATGCTCATACCTCATTTGCAACAATTTTCTTATGCTCATGTGGGCATCACGAAAGACTTCAATATGTTACATAGTTTATTGTGTTGCTACTATAAAGTTCTTGCTTATTCTTATCATTCCTTCTAAAATTTTATATTCTATCATGCTTTGGGTGCCAACTTTGCATTTACGCTAATATTTTTTCATTAACCAGCAATGGCATCATCTTCGGACCCATGGGTGAAAGAGTACAACGAAGCATCCAGGCTTGCTGATGATATCAGTTCCATGATTTCCGATAGAGGCTCTCTTCCACAATCAGGCCCGGAAATTATGCGCCACACATCAGCCATTCGGAGAAAAATAACTATTCTTGGGACTAGACTGGATAGCTTGGAAGCATTGTTGGCCAGGATTCCTCCAAAGTCAATGTTTGTTCTGTTGCTTCTATTACTATGATTTTATCTTTGCATAATACTAAAGATAGATGGAGTCCTTACAACAAGGCCATATCATTTAACTTCAAGTCTTGACAGTTTATTACGAATGCTACAAAGAAATATATGACTGTAGAATCTCAGTGAATTTGTATGGACATTTAAGCAATACATTTTTTCTTTGCCATATCCATGAATCAATATTCTTCTATAGTACATTAAATGGAAGCTGGTGATAACAGGCTCGCCAATATTTGATCTTTTTACTTTTTACTGCTTTTTCTTTACTGACAGGACCCAAGACATAAATATGAAGTTCGGTACTTGAACTATTAAACAATAAATAGTGCCATGGATGTTGTATTAATTCATCAATTTTGGTTGATGTAGAGTTTTAAGAGCCTATATGGAGAAAACATAACATTGCAAGCATGATCTTGACTATACTATGCACCTTATTAGCATTCATTAGTTGGCATCAAGTTATTTCAGAATAAGAACACCCCAAGTCATTATTGAAGATAGCACCTTATCTTTTGTGTTAATAATAATAAGTACATGGGTTGACTGGTTGTGAGAAAAATCTTGTAAATTTGACTGTGTAAGCTCAATCTTTTTGATAGGTTAGATCCTGGTTAATTAGTATTGCACAGGACACAAGTTCATTATAAATGGATGTCCATCTCATTTAAAGTATTTTTTTTTTCATTTTGCAAAAACTTCCATAAATTATTTTTAATGATAAGGCCTGATATATTTTAAAATTTGTAGCTATGGTCAAAATGTTTTGCTCTGGAATGGGTTTTTTTTTATGTGTGCAGCACTGATAAGGAATTGCACAAGCGCCAAGACATGCTTTCCAGTTTGAAATCTAAAGCAAAACAGATGGCAACAAGTTTCAATATGTCAAATTTTGCAAACAGGTGTGTTCTGCATATCAGTATTCTACATCAATGCTTAGCTTCTTATGTGTTAACAAGAAACCCTTGGAGCATTATTTGTTCCCAGTTTGAAAATGGTTATTATTGGAATCCTTTGTTAGGGAGGATTTGCTTGGTCAGGGTAAGAAGGCTGCTGATGATATGAGCAGAGTTGCTGGTTTGGATAACCAAGGGATTGTTATCCTTCAGAGGCAAGTTATGAAAGGTACAATTAAATATTTGACTTATTACTGTTCCACCTGCAGTGGTTTTCTAATAAAAATTAAACCTGAGAACTGTGGAATCTGAAAAAAAAATACATGTTTGTTATTTGCATCAAAGCACACCTATCAGATTTCATGTGGCCAGTGGCCTGTTTCTTCACTCTAGTATTTTGTGAGGTTGGTAGGCACACACACATATGTATATTCATACTAATTTGTCTATTTTAATAATTTGTAGAACAGGATGAGGGTCTTGAGAAGCTGGAAGAAACAGTTCTGAGCACAAAACATATTGCATTAGCAGTCAATGAAGAACTTACCCTGCATACAAGATTGATTGTTAGTACCCCGAAAAGAGCCTTATGCATTTGTGTTTGTAAAGCTAGATAATAATTTGTGTTTGTAAAGCTAGATAATAATTGCACTCTCAATATTTGCAGGATGATCTAGAAGATCATGTTGATGTTACAAACTCCCGTCTTCAGGTTGGCCTTTTGTCCTCCCACGCCTGAACTGTTTCTAAACCACTAGAGATATTTTTCTACTTCCTGATAATTGTTGGAACTCACAAAATTGGAAAATTGACATGAACCCTTTTCACTCAGCGTGTGCAAAAGAGGCTCGCAATTCTGAACAAGCGCACCAAAGGTGGCTGCTCATGTATGTGCCTGCTGTTATCCGTCGTTGCAATAGTACTTCTCGCCGCTATTGTTTGGCTTATCATCAAGTATCTGTAAATAAAAGTATCCGCAACTGTTCTTTGTGCTACAAATATGAAATGTGCATTCTTCCAAGGATATACGGTGGTTATCATATACACTTTTTCGTGAGTGCAATGGTTACATTAGTATTTCAGTATGTAAAACGTATGATGTACTGGCATACGCCCAACAATCTGTGGCAGCGTGACGTCAACACGCTAGTGGTTTTTATTAGTTTGCAATGAATAGTATAATTATTTTATATGTGGGTATATAACTATAATACAGCATGTTCCATCTTGCGCTCGGTACTAATAATATGGCCCTATGGGTTTTTTTTGGAACAGTAGTTTTACGGAGAACTGATAAGACTGGTAATTTGACTTTGTTTTTTCAAGTTTCAACCATAGTTGGCCATTTACAGCGTTTGGTTGCCGCCTTGCCGGTAATAGTCATAGAAGCAACGGCGGAGCCAGAAATTTCCGTAGAGGGGGGCTTTAAAAATAAACATCTATGCTCAATTACTAGAATTTCAAAAATAGTTGATATTCGAATTAAAAAGAGAATAAGAGTTAGAGATCAAATTAAGTCGTGGCCTTTCGGACGACGGTGCTCACTGTCCTGCTGTGATGTTGATGCGACGATGCATACGTACATGGACTGGTGTATCTTAACTGATCGTGCGACTGCGATATGGCGACGTCTGTGTTGACTGATAATATGCGTACGCGGAGCTGTGGAGGGACTTGGACGGACGTAGGCGAGCACCCTAGGGCTAGAAAAATAGCTCGCGGCTCAGCTCGGAGGTGCTACCGAGCTCGAGCCGAGCCCACTTTTGGGGCTTTGTAAAATAGCGAGCCGAGCCAGGCTTGGCTCGTTGGCATCTTTTGAACGCGAAAACGACTACTCGGCTCGGCTCAGAGGTGTTACCGGGCTCAAGCCGAGCCCACTTTTGGAGTTCGCCAAAATAGCAAGTCGAGCTTGGCTCGGCTCGTTTTTAACCGAGCTCGTCCGAGCCAGGCTCAGCTTGGCTCGTTTCCACCCCTACCCAGATTGCCTTCTCGTGTCCCACTCCTAGCCCAAATATGAGAATGCATGGCAAATTGCGTTGGCACTGCAGATATACTATATAGGAGGGGTATGCTGATTTCAGCTACGAGGTTGGCTCCAGCCCCACATTGGGCACCGCCACTGCATCGCAGTAAATTACTCTTTTGCCCCTAAGCTCCATAAGTCCTAGTTTCCTCAACACAAAATTTACGTTTTCTTTTGAGCACCGTAAACTTATATTTGTGTGCATCATAATCCCAAAAGAGTTAGACGCGCAGTTAAAAAAGGTTTTTCACTAATGTTTAAGTTGTTGTCACACTTTTTTTAAAAAAATAAAATTACACGCATGTCACTATGGAGTACATGGACCCTGAGCATCTACATGGCGGGGCGCGAGGATTACCTATCAGGGGATGGGCCGAGCAGGCTACAAATGCACGGAAGCCATCCGGACTATTATCTGCGTTATGCGGCAAGGAAAGGATAAAGGTAGAAGTCTATCTCAAATAGGAAAGATATAATTGTAATCCCGGATGTTTACATAATTCGGCGAGCCGGCTACAAACACATGGAAGCCATCCGGACTATTATATGTGATACGCGGCAAGGAAAGGATAAAGGTAGAAGTCTATCTCAAATAGGAAAGATATAATTGTAATCTCAGATAGAAATAGGAATCATGTCGCGTAACCGACCAGGACTCTACTCCTGTAACCCTAACCCCACTATATAAGGCAGGTAGGGGCCCCTAGCTCGGTTCCAAGTTTTACAATCCAACACATGTGATTGTGAGATCACAACATCATCGTGATCATAGTTCCAGAGCACAAACTAGGGTATTACCTCCTCCGTGAGGGCCTGGACATTTATAAACCCTCGTCTTGTGTTACCGTCGAGTTTGGATCCAACGTCTAGCCCCATAATCATTATTGCCGACAACAAACGTCGACAGATGCGTGCCAGGTAGGGGAAGTGTTAAGATCAATCTCATCAAGCTCAATGGCAACGATCAATGGTATCGTCGTCACCTTCACCCCCTGCCAGGCTTTCTGCTTGGGAGCTTGGACTTCGTCACCAACGACTCCGATGAACTCTCCTTCTCTGATCCGTATCAGATTCGATCTAAGGATAACTTCAACTATCGGCCCGTAACTCCCTTCAGGTTGCAAAACGCTACCGTCGCTTACCAGCGAATAATGTGCCGGGGGCTCAGAGTAGCCTACTCAGACTCATTAGATCCAATCTGGGAGGGACTTCAACAACGCTTCGCTCGGACTCCCGCATATCAACGTGTAATGCGTCGGGGGTTCAATTCCCCATTCGGATACTGAGAGGAACCAATCAAGAACGAATCTTGCATGGTGGGCGTCATTAGCGCCAATCCACTCGAACCCGGCGATCAAATTAACTTGTCTCCTCTTCACTCCCTAAGTTCAGAATTGGAGTAGGAGAGCAGCACGGGAGCACGGGAAGTTGTCCCAATTTTTGTGGGGTGTAAGTGATCGAGGATCAGCGGATTGAATCCCAGCACCATCGCGATGAAGATGCAGCGGAGGCAGATCTCATTCGCCGAGAAGAACGCGCTGGGTCTCTTCGTGCCCGTGCCCGAGATGTCAACGAAGACATTCTGTAAACAAAGATGGGGGACCAGGCTGTTTTTCAAACGCCACAGGAGAACATTGTCGCCTACAAGACGCTCCTCGACAACTTGGGACCGATGATCACGACCTATAATCCCGCTACACCGATCATGGCCCAGATTAAGGCCATGGTAATAGCAGTTGCAATTCAACACAATCAAGGGGGTCCAACGGCGATGGAGCACTCCGGCACTCGGACCATCACTCGGACTGCCACCAATCGGACTGAACGTAGTCAGGTTAGCCATTGTGGAGTTGATGCTCGCCGTAGCCTCAATCGCGACCTCCGCGAAGATCTCAATGTTAGGCGATAAGAATGAAAAGATGACAAGTGACATCGGCGTGACGATGAGCACAAACGTTTCGGCGGCATTTACGACTGCAACGACGATTGCGGCAACCATGATGATCGGCGTGAAAATCGTGGGGGTCGTAGAAATCGCCAAGGCCGGCATGACAACGATCACCGTCGAGACAAAATAGCACGCCAGTCTCCGCCAAAATACGATGGCGTGTTCACTGCATGGCTTCACCAAGTGCTATGGCCTCAAGGTTTCAATCCCAAGGGCATTACCGTGTTCGATTGGGAAAGGGACTAAGAGGCTTGGCTACAAGTTTATGCCCTAGCCGTCAAGGCGGCTGGCGGCAACCACAACGTGATGGCAAATTACTTGCCAGTCAGGCTCCCCCATCGGCTCTAACCTAGCTCATGGGACTTCTAGAGAATTATATAGATTCCTAAAGAGATCTCTGTGAGTAGTTCATCGCAAACTTTTAGGGCACTTATGAGAGGTCTGTGACACCATGGGATTTATACCAACTCCACTAGAAGAATAATGATTCCCTTCGGGAATTCATTCGGTGCTTTACACTGAAGAAAATATGATCCATGACGTCTCAAAAGAATCTTCATAACGGCCTTTCAAAAAGGAGTCAGTGATCCTGATCTGATCAAAAAAATATTCAGGAAACCGTCGACCACAGTGAAGGAAATGTTTGCTATGGCGAACCGCTATGCCACGGCCGAGCACCAGGACGATCATCCGCACCAGAAGGACAAGAAGGACCAAGCTGAGCCCCCCAAACAGAAGGACCGCAAGCGAAACAATGAGGAGGTGGTCGCGACAGCGGAGCACGGTCGGCCCCGACTGCCATGGACGGAAGATTATAACAGGGTGATGGATGCTCCATGCCCTGTTCATCCCAAGGGGAAGTATGTGGCCAAGGATTGCTTCATCTTCAAGAGGTTCGCTCAAGAGCATTTCAAGCAATCGGACTCGGCCGGGGAAGAAGCCAACAAGAAGCATGAATCTCCCGGTGATTACAATTATCAAGAAACCGAGCGCGAGCTCAACTACATATTCGGGGACTCGGCCGTTGATGAGTCCAAGCGGAAGCTAAAGCTTACCACTTGGGAGATCAATGTGGTCACGGCGATGACCCGCAATACTTGAGATGGTTCCAGGTCCCGATCACGTTTAGCTGCTTAGATCATCCCGATCACATGCCGTACCCAGGGAGATATCCTTTGGTTCTGGATCTAGTTATTCACGTCATCAAACTCAAAAAGGTGTTGATCGATGGCGGGAGTGGGTTAATTATCCTCTTTTCTAGAGCATTCGACGGCATGAAGATTCTTCGTTCCGAGCTGCAGCAGGGTTCATCACCGTTCCATGGGGTAATTCCCGGGACCTCGGTGATACCACTCGGACAGATCACATTGCCTGTCATGTTCGGGACAAAAGAAAATCACCGGACTGAACTCTTAAGTTTCAAAGTGGCTAATTTCGAAACAACATATCACGCTATCTTGGGAAGGCCAGGCTTGGCTAGGTTCATGGTGGTACTGCACTACAGATATCTGGTACTGAAGATGCCGGGGCCTAATTTCATTATCAGGGTTTGTGGTGATGTCAAGCAATCCTTCATGAGTGACAGAGAGAGCTGCGAGCTGGCTCAAACTCAGGAGACATCAGCCGAGATGGAGAAGATCCAAGACGTAGCCATCTACATGCAATATGAAGGTGAAATCCCTACCAAAAAGCAGTCCAAGACAGGAATCAGGCCTCATAATAGAGTCAAGAAGACAACACTCCACCCGTTCGACTCGCCTAGGACAGCCTAGATCGGGATAGGGTTCGATCACAAATAGGGAGACGTGCTCATCACCTTCCTCCAAGCAAATAGGGACATCTTTGCTTGGAAGCCGCCAGATATGCTAGGTGTTTAAAGGGAGGTGATCGAACATTCTTTGAATGTTGACGAGAAGGCAAAGGCATTCAAACAATGACTGGTGATTTGCCCAGGATTGGCATGAAGCTATTAGGGAGGAGATAACTAAACTTTTAGCTACTTGTTATAGGGAGGATTGGCATGAAGCCACTCAAACAATGACTGGCGGTTTGCCCAGGATTAGCATGAAGCTATTAGGGAGGAGATCACTAAACTTTTAGCTACTTGTTTTATAAAAGAAGTGTATCATCCCGACTGGTTAATGAACCCAATTCTTGTTCGCAAAAGGAATAAAAGTTGGCACATGTGTGTTGATTATACTGATCTTAACAAAGCATTCCTAAAGATCCATTCAGGTTGCCTAGCATCGATCAGGTGATGGACTCAACAACCGGGTGCGAGCTCTTGAGTTTTCTAGATGCGTGCTCAGGGTATCACCAAATTAGCCTAAAGAAGGAAGATTGAATCAAAACTTCGTTCATTACATCGTTTAGAGCTTTTTTGCTACGTCACAATGCTGTTCGGGTTGAGAAATGCTGGCGCAACATATCAGCTCGCAATACAACGTTGTTTTCACACTCAATTCGGATGCAACGTGAAAGCATATGTGGATGATGTTGTCGTCAAATATCGAGTAAAGGAGGACCTTGTCATGGACTTGGCCGAAACAATCAAGAGCCTGAGGGTCTACAAGATGAAGCTCAATCCCAAGAAGTGTGTCTTTGGAGTTCCTTCAGGAAAGCTACTCGGTTTCATCGTGTCTAACCCGGAGAAGACCAACACCATCATGGAGATTGAACCTCGAACTAGCCAGAAGGATGTTCAAAAGCTTATAGGGTGCATGGTGGCACTCAACATATTTTTTCCTGACTCGGGGAGCGTGGGTTGTCGTTTTTTAAGCTTCTAAAGAAGTAGGACAAATTCCAGTGGGCTCCCAAGGTACAATAAGCTTTTGAGGATCTTAATAAGTTCCTAACTACACCATCTGTGTTGGTTTCGCCCATGCTCTAGGAACCCCTTATGCTTTACATAGCAGCAACGACTCATGTGGTCAACGCTGCAATTGTCATGGAGTGAGAGGAAATTGGGCACCTACAGGAGGTTCAGCGCCCAGTTTGTTTTGTCAGCGAAGTATTGGGCGAGTCCAAGGAGTGGCATCCACAGGTACAAAAGTAATACGCCGTGTTGATGACATCTCGCAAGCTCAAGCACTATTTTCAAGAGTATACAATTTCGGTGGTCACTTTTTTCCGATTGGGGACATATTCCACAATCAAGAAGCCACTAGAAGAATCACGAAGTGGGAAGTTAACTTGAAGCCTTCGAGGCTTTATTCAAGCCACAAACTGCCATCAAGTCGCAAGAACTCGCCGATTTTGTCGCCAAGTGTACAGAATTACAAACTCTTGCAGTTGTTCAGAAACTTGATTAGTGGATAATGTACTTTAATGGTTCTCTCATTCTTAGCGGCATGGAGGCTGGCATAGTACTCATCTCTTCGATAGGTGAATGATTAAAGTATGCTTTTCAAATTTAATTTCCAGCATCAAACAATGTCGCTGAGTATGAGGCACTCATCCACGGACTCTGCATCGCCATATCGCTCAGTATCCGACGATTGACAGTTTGCGAAGATTCACAGCTTGTGATCAATCAAGTGCAAAAGGATTGGTCATGCATTGGCGACAATATCGCAGCATACTGCCAGGAGGTGCTAAAATTGGAGGGCAAATTTGATGGGTTGGAGCTTGTTCATGTTCTCCGTAGGGACAATGAAGCAGTAGGCGAGCTCGCAAAGATCGGTTCCTGTCGGGCAATAGTCCCGGCTAGTGTATTTGTTAAAGAACTTAATAGACTATCAATTAGTCGATAGCTAGAGCCAAATAAATCAAAAGATAAACAAACTGAGGTGGAAGTATTGGTTGTCAACCCCGACTGGACAATTCCCTAATTGGATTTTTTTTAAGGGACAAGCTTTCTGAAGATCGCTCACAAGCAAAACACATCACACGACAGAGCTGCAATTATACAGTGCTTGGAGAAGAGCTCTATCGAAGGAGTGCTTCTGGGTTGGTAAGGCGATGCGTACCAGAATAAGAAGGGAAAAATCTAGTTAGAGAAATCCACTCGGGGTGTGGACATCATGTTATGTCTACCACACTAGTTGGGAAAGCTTATCGCCAAAGTTTCTTTGGTCAACTTCTATAACAGATGCGGACGACATCGTCCGTACATGCGAAGGTTGTCAGTTTTTTGCTTGGCAGATACACGTGTCAACACAGGAGCTCCAAACTACTTCGATTACCTGGCCGTTTGCAGTGTGGGGCCTGACATAGTCGGACCCCCAAAAAAGGAACAAGATGGTTTTACTAATCTCTTCATCGTCACTGACAAGTTCTCAAAATGGATTGAGGCCAAACCCGTAGCCTCATGGTTGTCAAGGGAATTTTTTCCAAGAAATCATCGTCAGATTTGGCGTCCTGAATAGAATTATGGACAACGTCACTTAGTTCAAAAGCAGTGAGTTTCAGGATTGGTGCGAAGAACTCGACATATAGATTTGCTTTGCTTTTGTGGCACACCCATGAAGCAATGGATAGGTCGAGCGAGCTAACGGCATGGTCTTGCAAGGGCTAAAAGCGAGGATATTTGATCGCCTTAAACCATATGCCACACAATGTGTCAAAGAATTGCCCTCGTTGCTTTGGGGTCTTCAGACTACTACTAGCAGGGCAGCCGGGCATTCACCTTTTTTCCGGGTGTACGGTTCTGAGGCGGTCTTACCTACCTAGCTGGAATTCAGATCCCCGCTGGTTGAGAACTACAAGGAAGCAGAGTCGGAGGACAACCGACTGGAAGATCTCGACCGACTAGAGGAAGCCAGAGACATCGCAACAATCTAGTCGGCTAAGTACCTTCAGGGCTTACGTCACTATCACAATAGCAATTTTTGAGGCCAAATTTTCTCTAATGGGGATCTGGTTTTATGAAGGAATCAGAAAAGTGAGCACAAACTCTCACCAAGTTGAGAAGGCCCTTACATCATCGATGAAATGGCATGCCTGGAGGCTTACAAACTGAAATGCGAGGATGGTACTGTCGTTGACAACTCATGAAAAATAGAGCAACTACGTCGCTTTTATACTTATATTTTGTACCAGTTATTTCATGACGACTAAAGCTTCCATTGCATAAATTTAAGCTGTTTCTTGACTTACTACTTAGTTGGTATTCCAGCTAAGCAGTAAGTCGAGAGTTACACCTAATTGGTGCGCCTATGCGCACATCTTTTTAATCTTTTTTTGTTTCGAGTAAATTTAAGCTCTGACCCTATAAACGACGACCTCTAAGTCACTGGGCACACACGTTTTGTGACATCCTCTATTTTGTCGTATGTCACTTGTAATTTCGAAAACCCAAAAATAAATTAAAAGGGAATTGTTATATACGAAACCCTGATATAAATTAATTTAAACTATGTTTAAGCCAAAACCCTAGAAGACCTTTTTGAAAAATTCTAGAAAAATTCCCATAAATCCTAAATGCCATGAATTTCAAGTGCAAATTTCAAGTCCAAAGCCCACGGCTAGCCTGTGTTTCCACATTGTGACGCCGTTCTGCCGGGAGCTCATCGGCCCAATGAAATGGTGAGCAAACGTGTAAGACTCAAGCCCAAACTTGGTGAAGAGTTATTTGAGGCCTAAACCTGCCCAAAGCCAGAAGCCCAAGTACAAATTCGTTTATTTGCAAAAATACCAAAATTGGGAAGTTCTAAACCCATTAGAAGTAAAATTAGAGCCCAAGTCAAGTTCTACCCCTTGGAGGCCTGCCCATGGTTGACCAAACTAGTATATAAGCACCCCAAGACCCCTCTCAGCACCCCAACCCGAGCAAAGCCCAAGAGCAACCCTAGCCGTCGCAAAACCCTAGCCCAAGGTGAGTTTTGAGGTAGATCTCCCTGTGCTTTGCGCAAACAAAGTTGTAGATGCCACCATTGCGTAGATCTCGTTGAGACGGTCCAGATGGGTACCTGGATCATCAAAATCAATGAAGAATTGCGCCTGTTCTAGCTCGTTGGAGTTGCAGCCTCGGCGTGCGCGCCCCGCCGCCCCGGATCCGCCGCGAGCCGCCACGCGCCGACGCATGTCCCCGACCCGCCTCTAGCCCGCGCCCGCGCGTGTGTGCACGCTGTTGACACCCAAATTTAGTAGAAAATCGGATATTTAGGAAAGGCCAAATATGTTATTGGACTGAATCGGAAATGGGCTGTATCAGCAAAGAAAAAGAATATATTGAAGAATACCGACGGTTACAAGATTTCGGAAGAAATACGATCTGATCGAAAGCGCGACGCGGTAAAATAGGTCGTATCGGTATCGACTTTGTAATACTATAAATAAGACCTTAGGCCTCGAGATGACACATCATACTCAAAACATAAACTACTTTCTCGAATCCGATCGACCTCGTCGAAAGGCTTCAACTCGCAGGTAGAGCTATCTCGATGGGATAATCGATTCTCTTCCTGTAACCCGTATGCATGGCTGTATCATCTTGATCTCGTGTATACAAAGCATGTTAAACTGTCTCGGGATTTACCGATCTTTAATGTGTTCTCGCATATTGCACTGTCTCGATTTAATCGATATGTAATGTGTGTTTATCTTGCAATGCCGATTGCCCTTACATCATCGATGAAATGGCATGCCTGGAGGCTTACAAACTGAAATGCGAGGATGGTACTGTCGTTGACAACTCATGAAAAATAGAGCAACTACGTCGCTTTTATACTTATATTTTGTACCAGTTATTTCATGACGACTAAAGCTTCCATTGCATAAATTTAAGCTGTTTCTTGACTTACTACTTAGTTGGTATTCCAGCTAAGCAGTAAGTCAGGCGCTACACCTAGCCCTTGTTTGTTTCAGATTAATGTATCGTTGCATTTTACTGTAGCAAATTTGTGATCCCCTCAAAATTGTCTTAATGAGTTCAAAAAATTATGAAAAAAATATTTTACAAACTTTAAGAAGTACTATTTAAAACCCCACAAGAATGACTACAAAACATTACATCATTTGGCTAATAAAAAAATAACAAATTTTCATTTAATTTAATTTAATCTAAAACAAACAAGGCCCTAATTGCTGCGCCTATGCACACATCTTCTTAATCTCTTTTTGTTTCTTCCGAGTGAATATTCTGAGTAGTGAAGCTCTGACCCTATAAACAACGACCTCTAAGTCACTGGGCACACGCGTTTTGTGACATCCTCTATTTTGTCTTATGTCACTTGTATTTTCAAAAACCCAAAAATAAATTAAAAGGGAATTGTTATATATGAAACCCTGATTTAAATTAATTTAAACAATGTTTAAGCCAAAACCCTAGAAGACCTTTTTGACAAATTCTAGAAAAATTCCCATAAATCCTAAATGCCATGAATTAGCCACCCTCCAAATTTCAAGTCCAAATCCCACGACTAGTCTGTGTTTCCACAGTGTGACGCCATTCTGCCGGGAGCTCGTCGGCCCAATGAAATTTCGAGCAAACGTGTAAGACCCAAGCCCAAACTTGGTGAAGAGTTATTTGAGGCCTAAACCTGCCCAAAGCCCGAAGCCCAAGTCCAAATTCGTTTATTTGCAAAAATACCAAAATTAGGAAGTCCTAAACCCATTAGAAGTAGAATTAGAGCCCAACTCAAGTTATACCCCTTGGAGGCCTGCCCATGGTCGACCAAACCAGTATATAAGCACCCCAAGACCCCCCCCTCAGCACCCCAACCCGAGCAAATCCCTAGAGCAACCCTAGCCGTCACAAAACCCTAGCCCAAGGTGTGGACTAAATGGGCCCCGGGTATACTCTAGAAGGCCCATAAGGGAGCAGATGGGGGGCGATCCAAGCGGTTGATTAGGATAAAGACCACTCGGGTTACACGTGCCTTGAGCTCCAAGGAAGTTCCCAAGGATATGATCTATCTCCATGTAATTAGGAGATCAACACGTGCATGACATGTAACAGCATAACAGAATTAGTTATCGTATACCACGTGCTATCTTGTAACTTTATCTCCCCCTACACTATATAAAGGGAGGGGGTAGGGGCCGTAGGCAAAACATATAGATCTCATACACACCATCTTGGTCATTTTGCATCCTGCATCTTGATCAATCATAATCCCAGAGCACAGAAAGTAGGGTATTACCTCCGTTGAGGGCCTGAACCTGTATAAATCCCTGTCTTGTGCTACCATCTAGCTTAGTTTTTACTAATGCGGTAATGCCCCCCTCGTACAAATGCATTGCCGAAGGTAACCCCAGTTAACCATCAGTCGACAGTTGGCGCGTCAGGTAGGGGGCAGCGTCAAGATCATCTCTCAAGCTAGATGGCTTTTTGGAGATCGCCGCACGTCGCCATGGAGCCAGGGCAGTCTCTTCGTTTCGGCACCCTAGACTTCATCGCCGATGGCGTTGGCAATCTTCACCTCTCTCCCCTTAGAGAGATCTCTTCGTAAGAAGGTACGCGCGATCAATGTGACGCATTGCCCTTTGGCTTGGAGAATTTAGCAAGTACCTTCGGCGAATTGACCCGCTCGCTGTTCGCCTTCGCACCTCTTCCCGAGGAAGACGAAAAAGGACTCGGCGGGCTCGACCGCATGGGCGTGGATCCTATTCCGCCCAACAACAACTCATTTCCCTCGACTGGATTTCCCTCCGGACTCGAGAATTCCACTGGGACCTTCGCACAGGTTTCCTCGCAGATTTGGACAGGAGATAACCAGTCGGCGTGTGCTTCACATCCACTCGGATCAGATCTAACCATGTTCGTGGGTGTCATCAATGCTAGCCAACCCATTGGACAGAGCGAACAAGTCAGCCTCTTTGCCTCCGACTCTGAGTCTGATGAGAGCGCTGAGGTCCGTAACTACAGAGAAGTCTTTGTCCTTTGCGCGGAGGATCATCACTCTTCCTCTCCGCTTGTCGCGTACGAGGAGACCGTCACTGGCGCAGCGAACCCGGACTCGCGCCGAGACGAGGATCGAGATAGCATGCGTCAACTTCGCGCCCGCGGTCGCGACGTCCAGAACGAGCTTCGCGCGGTGAAGCTAAGGGACCAGGAGGTCTACAAGACTCCCCAGGCAAACGACATCGCTTCGAAGACTCTTCTTGCGACCATCGCACCGCAACTTCCAGAAGGCAGCCCGCTTGACCAGACCCTCGCTCGAGCGACGGCCATGGTGGAGATGGCCGCCATACAGCAAAACGAGGCAGTACCCACTCCGACCGCTTTGGCTCGCAGTCGTTCTACGCGTAATCAGAACCGGGCTCACGCCTCTGTAGCTGGCGATTCCCGCCAAACAGCTGCCCATGATCTTCGTCAAGACATAGAAGCCAAGTGGCGGGAGCACCTTGACGGCGAGCGAAACTCACGTAGACATCACAGCCGACGCGTTGATGACCTGGCTGAGAGCACCGCCATTCGGCGCGACCACCGCCACAAGCATCGCCAAGGCCCGCGGCGGGAGCATCGTAGCAGATCCCCGAGGCGCAGGCGGCCACTACCGATGGAGGGGATTCGGGTTTTTACCCCGGATCTTCGCTGAGTGGTTTGGCCAAATGGTTTTAACATCAAAGGCATCGACAAGTTCGATGGTGAGAGGGATGCAAAGAACTGGCCGCAGGTTTACGCCTTAGCAGTCAATGCGGCAGGAGGTGATCAGAATGTCATGGCAAACTATTTGCCGGTCGCTCTGACCCCAACCGCCCAGACCTGGCTGAAGGGACTCCCAGAGAACTCGATCGAGCCTTGGAATGACCTCTAGGAGCAGTTCATCGCCAATTTCCAAAGGACCTATGAAAGGCCAGCGGGGAGATCATGGGAGATTGGACAGCTTCACCGGCGCAAGAACGAGACTCTTCGCGAGTTCATCAAGCACTTTACGAAGAAGAAGAATGAGATCCGGGACGTTTCGGAGCAAACAGTTATCGATTCCTTCTTCGCCGGATGCAAATCCGAGGAGTTAATCAGGCAAATGACTCAGGACCCCCCACGCAATCTCAAGGCCATGTTCACAATGGCGGACCAAGAGGCCAACGCCGAAGAGGCTATCATGAATCATCGTGGAGGCAACGACGGAGGCCCCAAGAAGAAGCCTAATGATGAGCAAGGCAAGCCCAAGGATAAGAAGCAGAAGAATTGGTGAAGAATTGCTCCTGTTCTAGCTCGTCGGAGTTGCAGCCTGCTGCGCCGCCAGGCGTGCGTGCCCCGCCGCCGGCAGCCTTGGCGTGCGTGCGCCGCCGCCCCGGATCCGCTGTGAGCCGCCCAGCACCAACGCGTGTCCCCGCCTTGCCGCTAGCCCGCGCTCGCCTGCCGCGTCGTGCCACCGTCGTCTCCCGCCCTGCGTCGCCCCGCGCCGCCTTGGCCCACCAGAGCGTGCCGCGTGTCGTCCCCTGTGCCGCCGCGCTGTGCTGGACCGGCCAGTTCGGTCGGTTCGGCCTGGTTCACTAGTTTAACCGGTTTTATTATTTCAGCCTTTTCTGATTTTTCTAAAACTTCCAGGAATTGTTTAGGGAGCATCCGAACTCCAAATTAGATGATTCCAGAGCCATTATTTTTCATAAATAGACTAGAGTTTTGTATATTTAATTGGAATATATGTTCTGTTGTGAAATGTGCTGTTCTTATGCATTTGCATTTTCGTGTAGACCGTCCGTGCTCCTGTTGCTCGGCGTTTTTCCCGGAGGTTCCAGAAGGAGGCCCGCTAGACCCTGAGTACTACCAAGGCAAGACAGTTGCATCTTGCTCTCCTAATTTGCAAAACTCAGCCATTTAATTGTTTTTATTACTTTTTCTCATGCATGAAATAATGGGAAGGGTAGAACCTAATTATTCACACCGCGTCTTTGACCCTGTGAATTTAACCTGTTTATTGCCGCCTTAATTGTTCTTCCTAGCCTATCCTTGTGCATAGATGCTAGCGCTCGTGGGTTATTAGTTGTTAGGTTATTGATCAATTATTTATTAATATTGTGACTTGGTATATTTGGAGGAGCTGAGTCACTTAATAACCTAATCAACTAAAACCTACGTGGCGTGTGTTGGCTAAAGGTGGCAAGTCGGGTGGTTTTGTGGATTGAGGATTGTGGTGGAGGTTGATGTGATCATGTCCATCATAGATATGACCAACACTACATCAATGTGGTGGTCATTAAGATTTCCGTCGATTACTTCGACAACATGGACGTTGACGAGCTTTCGATCGATTACTACATCTTTGACCTCTTCATCTACGACAAGTTGGCAACACTTTATGGCATCTTCTGTATCATCTATACCAACTATGGTGCCATCATCAACTATATGGCATCATCGACCCGCACCATGGGCATGTCGCATGCACAGCCGGCAAGTTTATCATGCTGATATTGCGTTGTCGTCGCCAGCAGTGAGGCCTCCACCATGGCCACCACCCCAAGCTCAAGACGTATTCAAGGAAGGCGCATCTCCACCACTTCGATACCCTCTGCTCCCACAAGCCACGCCGTTTCAAGGCCTGCCTAAGAGAGAGCCCAATTTGTTTACAAGTAAGGTTCGGACATCTCCGCGCAATCAACTTAAAACGGATGCCCCAGCCTCATATGAACTCCGTTTTGGACATTCCTGGTATGCACAGACAAGCTCTTGTCGAGATTTTTCCAATGGATCCGGTCTTACCTCTAAATGCCTTGCGGATCAACGGGAATCATTGAAACAAGATTGCAACCAGAATCTGCCGGGCGCTGTGACGCTCCACTTTGGGCCATGGCCCATGTACCTCCTAGGGCTGCGCCCCAAACCCTAGCTATCGCTATAAATTCAGTAGTCATCGCTAGTTTAGATTTGGGTTTTGCTTAGATTGTTCTACAGTTGCGGCTTTGCCGTTTATCGGTTTGCGAAACCCCAACTCGTGTGCTTAATCGGTAATCTGTAATATTGAGATTGCATCTACCGTGTTCTTACTTGTGTTCTCGATTCGCTTGCAGGAATTAACCCTCATGGTGAGGTCAACCGTGTTTTGGCGTGGTTGATAATGAACGGATACAGTATTGTAGCGATTGCAGGCATAGATCTATTCTGATTGGAAGTCGGATCGTCAACGTCGACTTCTCCACCAATCGAATTTATTCTACCTGTCGGAAGATCGGGACCCCGTCCACCATCAAGTGGTATTAGAGCACCGGTTGCTCGTCAGGGGTCTTTGTATCCCATCTCATTTGGTATTCATCCATTACCTAGAGTCCAAAAATTTGCCACACAAAAAAAATTTGAGTTCGTCATCTCGTGCATCGTCCAAGCCCCTTTGTGCCTTTTGTGATTTCGTTTTCAGATTCGTGTTGTTGAATTTGTATCCATCGTCATCATTTTGTTGCTGGTTTAGATGATGTTCTTGGTCTTGTTTGAGTCTTGTATCTTGACGTCGAGTCCAAAGCCATCACGTCGTCGCCGCGTCCAAATCGGATATCAATCTGTCTCGTTCGGTATTTTGTCATTATCTCCCTTGTCCGAATTTCAAATTGAATAAATTTAGAGCCTAAATTATAGCCCAGAAAAAGATCTACAACTTTTTCTATTGCGCCAAGTTCCAGAAACTCCATATTCAGATCCAAATTCGCATTGTAAGTGTTTCTGTATGTGTCTCAGATTTTTCTGAGCAGTCTGTATTGCAGTGGCCAAATCTCCTAGATCCTTTATCCAAATTCAGACTTCCATATATGCAAATTGCAGCAGAAAAATATCTACAACTTTGTAGTTGTTCACTTTTACGTTTGAGATTGCAAAAAATCTAAAAACTGTGTTGGAAGATGTGCTGTCTTTTGAGACCGAAAATCCAGTGTTGCTGTTTTATCTGCCAGTAAAAAAAAAAGAAAGAAAGAAAGAAAAAAAGAAAAGATAAGAAAATAAAAGGGCAAGTGCATACAAAGGAGCGGCACAAAAAAAAACCAAAAGAGAAAAAAAAGTAAGGAAAAGAAAGAAATCAGAAGTACTTGCCTTCTTTTGTATCCAAAGTGTTGTGTTATTCGTTTTGCTTACTTGAACTAGGTCTAAGGATAGGTTTAGGCCAGCAACATTGATAAGTACTTTGAATATTTATTTAACTTTGCTATTCTGATTTCAATAATTGTATATTCCTTGCTAATAAATTAGCCTATCCAAGCTCCACTTAGTTCTTATCAGTTCTAGTTCTATCTTGCAATCGCTTAGCTAACTCTCATTCAGTATCATGAACCTTCCACTGGTTGTACCTCCTGCAGCGTTGGTAAGAACACTTCTAAGTGCATGGTAAGACGCTTGAGAGAGTGTGACTCTACCGTTCAAAACCTAGTAGTTAATAGGGATAATACTTTTGTATTATCTTGTGTTTTTTTATTAATAATGGCAGGAGCATACAATGGAGTTGGAAGATTGCAGCGATCAGCCACCAGTTGGAATGCAAGCATCATTGGTGAGGCGGCCGAAAGAAATTTTTGTTTGTTCCAACATAAGGAGAAATTGAAAAAAGCTACACATCAACTTCTACCACCAAGCAAGGTAATACTATTGAGAACCTTCCTCTCTACGATACAAAATTTGGACATCATACATATATTGATTGGAAAATAGTGGTAGATAAAATTTTTGCTCGATGTAGAATCTTCAATAAAGAAAAGGTTATGACAGCTACTAGTGCTTTAATTAATAATGCATCAATTAAATGGAAGACATGTTGTTTTCTTATTGGGGTACCTTCGACTTGGAGAGACATAAACAATTTTTAAGGGATAAGTTTCTTCCTGCCTATTATCGTGAAAATTTATTGAACAAACTACAATATTTACAACAAGGTGACAAACAAGTGACCGTTTACTATAAAGAATTATAAAATTTGTTGTTACATTGTGGTTTGGAGGAAACAGATCAAGAGAAGGACAATAGATTCTTATATGGACTTAATGAGAAAATATGCAATATTGTTGTTGATAAAGAATATGTTTCTCTGTTGCAAACCTTTGCGCTTGCTTGTGAAGCAGAAAATAAAATAAAACATAAAAAAGTTGTACGAAAAATAAACACATATGTTTGCAAGAATGGTGTGTATCCTTACACGACTAATATTTTGCAGACAAGTGCAAATAATGAAATTGACGATGAGAATAATGAAGAGACGCTTATTGCTGCACCTCTGCTTTCAACACCAACTACGGATGATGTACCTACATCAATTGAGGAGAAAAACAAAGGTAATGAAAAAGGTACCGCACTAGTTCTATATGAGGACGATATTGATGTGTTGAAACTTTCCACTAATCATGATGTGGAACAAATTGTTGATTTACCTTTGTCACAAGAAGATTTGCTCGATGTTTCTTCTGATAAAGAAGAGTTGTGCGATAATGCTTCACTTTTATCTATTCCACAACTAGTGAATGAACATTCTACTTTTGCTTCAAAACTAAACACTTGTGCTAAAAATAAACATATTATTCAACTTACCAATCAAAATGATGAGATGAAACTGTTGTCTTCTTTAAATATTTTGGGTTATATTGAATTTGATGTTCTATGTGATCTAGACAATTTAGAGGAGAGACTTGTTAATTTTCCATGGTTATCTAGAAACATTTTTCATATTGTGGGTAAATATAATGATAAAGAAAAATACATGGTGAATAGAGTATACATTTGCTCAAATATGAATTTTCTTATGATGTACAACAATGTGATCAGTTAGAAAGCTACATTATCAATAATCAGGAGACATCAAGTTCCTCTAGCTTTGTTTCGAAAGTACAAGAAAAATTTCAAGAAGGGGAGGATATGGTGGATCCTAATCGATTTTATTCTAATAATCTGATTACAAACTATATGCTTGTTCCATTGCCTTTCTTTGGAGCAAATCTTTTGCAGACAAACGAGGATGAGTCGAGGACGACTCATAATCAAGAAGGGGAGGAAGATGTGACCATGTCCATCATAGGTATGACGAACACTAAATCAATGTGGTGGTCATTAAGATTTCCGTCAATTACATCACTAGCATGGATGTCGACGACCTTTCGATCGATTACTACATCTTTGACCTCATCATCTACGACAAGTTGGCAATACTTCATGGCATCTTCTGAATCATCTATATCAACTATGATGCCATCATTAACTATATGGCATCATCGACCCGCACCATGGCCAGGTCGCATGCATAGTTGGCAAGTTTATATTGCTGATATTGTGTTATCGCCGCCAGCAATTCTTCCTCCACCATGGCCACCTCCCCAAGCTAAAGATGTATTCAAGGAAGGCGCATCTCCACCACTTTAGCACCTTTGGTCCCACAAGCCACGCCGTTGCAATGCCGGCCCAAGAGAGAGCCCAATTTGTTTACGAGTCAGGGTCGGCCATCTCCACGCAATCAACTAAAAACGTATGCCCCGGCCTCATATGAACTCTGTTTTGGACGTTCTTGGTATGCACGGAAAAGCTCTTGACGAGATTTTTCCAACAGATCCGGTCCCACCTCCAAATTCCTTGCGGATCAACGGAAATCATTGAACCAAGATTACTACCAGAATCTGCCGGGCGCTGTGACGCTCCACTTTGGGCCCATGGCGCATGTACCTCCTAGGGCTGCGCCCCAAACCCTAGCCGTCGTTATAAATTCAGTAGCCATCACTAGTGTAGACATGGGTTTTGCATAGATTGTTCTGCCGTTGCAGCTTCGCCGTTTATCGGTTTGCAGAAGCCCAACTCGTGTGCTTAATCGGTAATCTGTAATATTGAGATTGCATCTACCATGTTGTTTGTGTTCTTGATTCGCTTGTAGGAATTAACCTTCATGGTGAGGTCAACTGTCTTTTGGCGTGATTGATAACAAACGGAGACGGTGGCGTAGCGATTGCAGGCTTAGATCTGTTCTGATTGAAAGTCGGATGATCAACGTCGAGTTCTCCACCAATCGAGTTTGTCCTACTTGTCGGAAGATCGGGATCCCATCCCCCATCAGAGGTAGTCACCTTGGTCTAAGGACCCGTGTCATGTGCTTATCCGTCCAAACCATACAAGTGCAACCATAAGTGCTAGCCCTATCATGTCGGCCAACATGTGCTAGTCTTGGCTTAGTAGTAGGGAAAACTGTTAACACACCTTACCTTGAAAAGATCAGGCTGAGGTCCGTGGGCTCAAGAGGGGGACCCGAGTTGTTGTAACCTTAGAGGGGGTATCAGTGTTAACAAAAGGAACTTATGAATCGCCTTGTATTATTACTTGGTCTAGGCTCCTAAGGAAGAGCAAAGACGCAAAAGTATCACTCGGCTTATGGGTAAAGTGTGCTACACTCTACAAAGTTGAAAACTATCATGATAACTGTTCCCACGGTTATGGGAGGGGAGGAAGGTCGTACATGGTAGTCTCGTGTGTTATCTAATAATCTGATGGGTTGGTTTTGTTTTGAGTATTCGAGGCTTGTGCAGTTTTGCAGATGAGCTGTCGAAGCCGAGCTTTGTTTGTTACCTTGGGAATCTATTCATCTTTATTAATTGTTTAACAAATGTTTTTACAACACTTTAATTAATATTGACTATAATTAGTTTTTATGCAAATTAACCATCCTGTTCTTGTTATACCCATGCATTCATATATAAGTATTCTTGCTGGGTAGCCGTGTACTCATTATTCAAATCCACGGATATATTTGTTCAGGAGATGAGTTGGTTCCGGTTTGTTCGCAGGATCAGGAGGATTCCGTACCAGACTTTGCTGAAGATGAGCTATCGTTCGAAGGGTTGGATTAGAGAGCATCATCATATTTATTCTCTTGCATATCATTTGGATTTTCGCTACTCTGAATATTACTATATGGATTTATGCAAACTATTGTAATTAGTGGTTGTGGTACAATTACTTTTGCATCGTTATAATATTTTGTTAGTTGTGATGATTGCGTTGTGATGCTCGACCTAAGTCGCTCATGAGTTGCTAGCATTGATCGCTGGGACTAGTAATGGATCATGGGTAGATCTCGGTGAAGCCGGGTTGTGACAAAAGTTGGTATCAGAGCTAGTCTGACCTAGGAAGCGTAGCAAGTCTTTTGGTGGATTTTGAAAATTATAACCATGCCATATTTTATTATTAAATTATTTATTATCCTTAACTTCTTCATAAATTTGCTGGCCTAACCTGTTTAGCCTTTTTAAATTCTAGATGTCGGCATCTCACTGTGGACTACATGGCCCCTGGGTATCCTCTAGAAGGCCCATAAGGGAGCAGATGGGGGGCGATCCAAGTCGGCCGATTGGATAAGGACCACTCGTGCTACGGTTTGCTTGAGCTCCAAGGAAGTTCCCGAGCATATGATCTAGCTCCATGTAATTAGGAGATTAATACATGCATATCATGCAACAGCATAACAAAATTAGGTATCGTGTATCACGTGCTACCGGGTAACTCTATCTACCCTGCACTATATAAAGGGAAGGGGTAGAGGCCGTAGAGCATATACATCATCATCTCATAGTCTCAGCACCACGCTGCGCACTTCATCATCTTGGTCATCTTGCATCCCGCATCTTCATCAATAATCCCAGAGCACAACAAGTAGGGTATTACCTCCGAGTTGAGGGCCTGAACCTGTATAAATCCCTGTCTTGTGCTACCATCTAGTTTGGTTCTTGCTAACGCCCCCTCGTACAAATTCATTGACGACAGTAACCCCCAGTTAACCATCAGTCGACAGTTGGCGCGCCAGGTAGGGGGCTACGTCAAGATCATCTTTCAAGACTAGATAGCTTTTTCAAGATCGCCGCACATCGCCGTGAGGCTGGGGCAATCCTTTGGCTTTGGCACCCTAGACTTCATCGCCGACGGTGTTGGCAATCTTCATCTCTGTTCTCCCGAAGAGATCTTGAAGACCCGAGCTAGGTGGCTACAGGGGGGTGAATAGACGCCACAACATTTTTCGACGTTTCCACCAAAAACCCGAACAACTTGATAACTATGTGTACCCTTCACTTGGGTGCATGAGAGCCATGAAATATTTGGGATTTTGAAAACACAATCCTGGTTGTCACGTGTTCAAAAGAGAGGAATCAATTCAAATCTTGCTTTAGGAAAGGGGATCAAGCCAAATGACCAAAGTGGCTTTCAGAAAAGCAAAAGCAGATTCTTTCAGAACTTGTCCTCTAATGGAGCAGGAGGTTGGTGGCTTTCTGGTGCTCTAAAAATCGTGAGAATTTTTCTACCTATGTATAAATGTGTCGTGAAGCACTCCACCAAAAATATTCTCAAAAATCCTTACAGAAAAATCATGAAAAATCAATCAACACAAACTGCTTTCTGAAAAGCAAAAGCAGATTCTTCAGAGTTTGTTTCTAATTGAAGCAGAGATATGATGGATTTCTATTGCTCCAAAAATTGTGGGAATTTTTCTCCGTATGAAAACATGAGTCTTGAAGCACTCCACCAAAAATAATCTCAAGAATCCATCCAAAGAAATGATGAAAAATCAAACACCAAGAGCAGTCAAGAACTTCGAGCAGAAAGTTTGGAGCTCGGATTTCACTTCATAGCTCCCAAATGGAGAAACCAGTGGACTTCACATTTTTACCACAGATGGGCATATGAGTTACGCATATTTTCCAATGGGAATCATTCCAAAATGATTTTTGTAGATTTTACTAAAAATATTTTACTAACTGTTGCGCGGATGAAAGTTGCTGGACAGATTTTCCACAAGTCAAGAACTTAATCTCTTGCCTCTCATATGGTTGCAAAGAGTGCGGAAAATCATATTAGCAACCTCAAGGTATCATAGATCATAATGAACCAGCAAGAAATCATCAAGACTCATCTCCAAATAAGAGCTCTAAAAAGGAAAATCAAAAGAAAGAAAAACATGGACCAAATCAACACAAGATGATCATGAAGATAAGAGATTTCATTGCATAGGAGTTGGGGGATTACAAACCACACTCCATGTGGTCACAAGCACTCTAAGTGCCACCCTTACACACCCAACTCACCCTCTCTATTGATGAAATTTCAGCTCTATGGGGATGAGGAGGAGGTGCTCCCCTCTACCTCTATTTATAGCCCATGGGTGAGATGGCCTAACACCTAGAGCCCATCTCCACCCTTCATTTGAGGATGAGTGGTGTGCAACACACACACTACAAGACACATTCCCGAGAGAGAATATTCTCCACATATTCCTCCGGGAAATATCTTCGGTCGCCAGCCCACGCCTAGGCCCACCGGTCAGAACCAGCTTCACCACCAGGTTACCGACGCCGCAGCCTCTTGCTGTCTCGGATCCCTCGCCATGGCTAAGCTTCTCGAGTGCACCACCTCATGTGACCGCCAGGTCATCGAACCCGGTCGCCTGCACGCCTCCGGACGCACCAGCCTCCAGCTGTCCCCGCGAAGCGTCAGCCACGTACCCACCGATACCTGCATCACTGAGGTGAACACACACGAAAACAACACACCTTACCTTACCTGCAAGGTTAGTCCATCACAAAATTACCAACACAATAATCCCTTCATGACATCACAATTAGGAAGCCCTAACACACCACGTGTCAGCTTAAAATACACCGGACCACGTCCGATCAGAACTATTACCTAGCCCAAGCTCAGCACAAGTCCGGTTCCAATTCCACGGCAATTTCCACAAATGCACCATTAAACATTCTTCAAAACACTTCAAATTCCATCTTGTCACATATATTCATCATCAAACAGGGGTACCCTCCACATGGGTCTCAACACTCCCCCTTGATGAATATATTGACAAACATTCGAAAAATATTTTGATGTTTTTGCATTTGTCGAACAAGGCATGTTGGAAATGCCGAATCACGCTTGGAGCAAAAGATAGGAACACATGTGTTCAACATCTCCAAGTCGTGAAAGTCAAAACTTCCCAAGAAATTGTCCCCCATTTTTTCAAGAAAATGTTGATGTCTTTTTCAATTCTCCCCCTTTTGGCAATATAGACATCAAGAAATTTGAGGGAACAAGCACAAGGCATGATGCAAATGCAAATGCAAGTCCTAGGGAGCTTTGAAAATTATCCATTTGAACGTGAAGCACATGGCAAAGATGTTCGAAGCAATGCAATTTTAGTTCGGTGCTCACAAGTTCAAGAGATGCTAGTAAATCGATTTTTCATATTGGAAGACGTGGCTTAGAAAATCACGATCAAATGCCGTGGCCTAGCAAGGCATCAAGACGGCTTCGACAGAACACCACATGCAACCAGTTGAAAACAATGTAGTTACAAATCGACAGCTCAACTAACTAGCATTTTTCAATTTTTTTTTTGTTTTTCTTGTAAACATTTTGTTGAATTTAGGCCGGAGAGCCTCTAGCCTCATACCAATGGCCGACGGTACCCAGCATTACACTGAAGGATTCGCAAATCTTGGCTATCCGATGTCCTTCCAAGTTCATGCCTCTTTTGTGCAAAGGCAAGCTATCTCGTGAAGGATGACCAGTGAGAGCTCTCCAAAACATGAATTGCATATTTTTGGTTTTTCAATTTACAAGAGCAAGATTTGGCTAACAAAGATTTCACCAAGTTGCAAAGATGACTGAACGAAGACTGCAAGGGCCTCATCAAGCAACAACATTCAGAAAGTGAAAATCTTATGCCACATCGAAGTTTTGGAAAACCAAAAAACAATGCCAATTTTTGGACTAGACGCCAATTGAACGAGCTAGCACAAGCTGAAATATGAATAGTCTCGGCATCTTGCAAAGCCTAAATTCAAAAGCATAATAGACAAAGCTCCAAAAAGCAAAAGAAGTCTATATGCTAATGCAAAGTTTTCCGAAAACTCCCCCTCAACAAGTGAGTCAACAGTTTCATCCCAAAATAATGTGCAATAAAAACAGCAACAATGAATAAGGAGCCGGAAAACCGAGGAAATGCACCTGGGCAAAACATAAAGAATTAGGCAAGAACAGAAACCACTCAAGCTCAGACTCGCTCTCATCTGCCGCCTGCGACTTACAAGGAAAGACAACTCTACACCTCGGTTACCAGAGATACGACACAGACCCTGTCTACTCATAGACCTATAAGACTGTGTGGGATCAACCTAGCCAGAGGAGAGAAAGAAGCCTATTACGCATGATAGCAACCTAAGCACAAGATAAGAGGTCCGTGCCACTGCACGCCAGAAGTCTAAGTGAAGAGTGCTGACAGCCTACACAATATAACCAAGCCCGAATGCAACCCAAATGCAATGCAGGGAAAGCGAAAAGAATATATTACAAATAATACAAGTAGCCCAAACTCCCCCTGACTATAGGCTAGCCAAGCTCACAACCCCGAGCTCTCCCCTGAGAGCCTCAAACCTAGACTTGTCCAATGGCTTGGTGAAGATATCAGCCAACTGACGGTCGGTCTCAACAAACTGCAAGACTATGTCACCCTTCTCCACATGGTCTCTAAGAAAGTGATATCTCAGGTCAATGTGCTTTGTCCTAGAGTGCTGCACTGGGTTTTTGGCAATGTTGATGGCAGATGTGTTGTCACAGAGAAGTGGCACACTTGCTTGAACTAACCCAAAGTCCTTCAAGGTAGAGCAGAGCCAAACAACCTGACTGCAACATGCAGCAGCGGCAACATACTCAGCCTCAGCAGTGGACTGCGCAACACTCGACTGCTTCCTAGAGGACCAAGAGACAAGAGAAGTGCCAAGAAATTGGCAGGTGCCAGAAGTGCTCTTCCTATCTATCCTACAGCCAGCAAAGTCTGCATCTGAGAAGGCTCTGAGAGATAGACAAGAGGCAGCAGAGAACCAGAGGCCAAGGTCTGCAGTCGCTCGGAGATAGCGAAAGATCCGCTTCACCGCCTGAAGGTGAGACACTCTAGGTGAGGCCTGAAAGCGGGCACAAAGACACACAGCGAACTGGATGTCCGGCCGGGAGGAGGTGAGATAAAGCAGGGAGCCTATCATGCTACGATACTCCTTCTGGTCGACTGGCTCACCATTCTCATCGGGTCCTAAGGCAACAGTGGTTGCCATCGGAGTAGAGACCGGCTTCCTATCAGACATGGCAAACCGACTCAGCAGGTCTTTTGTGTACTTGCTCTGGTGAAGAGGCAGCAGCAAAGTGAGGAACATGAAACCAGCGGGCCATTGGTGTTGAGACGCCCATACCTCCCTTCTGTTTAGCACATATGTGCTAGAATTGATCCAGCGTTGTTAGCCAGTACTGAGCGTGGGTGTTTGGCTCCTCTAGTGTTATAATAAAGCAACAAGCACACTCATTTCAAAGGGGTCCCAACACTTCTCGGTTTGGGCCTAATATTTCTCGCTTTTACCATGTTAACTTATGTACTAGCATCCTAAGATACATTGGAAATGCTTGCTCTGACAAACTAGTAAAGCGCTGCACTTAGTATTATCTATGTCAGCTGATGGAAATATGATCAGTGAAAGCAAAACCTTTCATAAACTGTGCGACATGCAGGAAGCCTCTTGCCCACAATTATATCTGCCTTGCGAGCATCTTGGCACAAGAACAACTATTTTGACATAGCAGCTACATAATCTTTTTTTTTTGTTTCAATAAAAGGGAGATGTCCCTGTAAAAATTCTGATTCATGTCATAAGGCTCTCAGTTCAGTCAAAAGGATATATCCCTGTAACAATACATGAGAAGTGGAAGCTGAGCGCCTGAGTACATTGCAGAACATGCATGCTTAATCAGTTACTGGATGGTTTACTTAAAACTTGTGTATTTTATTTCCAGAAAAAACTTTAGACCTTGTTCTTGGCTATTGATGTAGCAAATTTAAGAGTACTCGAAAAGATATCCAAAGATTAAAAAATAATTAAACAATTAAAAATGGTCCAACCCAATGGATCCATTGGTCCAACATCAAAAAATATGATTTAGGGTCGGCCCGTGGATCCGCTAATTGTTTTCGGGCCATGTGGTCCGGATCCGGTCCACGCTGGGCCGGACCATTCTCATCCCTAGGTTCAAATCACCGGCCTTCTCATCATCCCCTGTATGGCACGATGCAGCGCTCGCCGGCTGTTTGGCCTTTCGGCCTTTCCTCATTTGCATCGCGCCACGTGGCCAAGCTCTAAGTCGGTTCATCCATCGCATCGCACCGCACCGCACCGCACCGACCTTAATCCAAGCCTTGCCTGCCACGAAATCTCCTACTATTTATTCCTACCTCCTCGATCCGTTAAGCCCCACAAAGCGGAACAGATCCGCAGAATCGCGCCTTCCTTCCACCTTCTACTCCTATTTCCTCAAATCTTTCCCAAAACCCTTCCAATCTCAATGGCGGCGGCCGCCATCTCGCACGCCCTCATCGGCCCACCGGAGGCTCGCCGCGCCCGGGGGCCGGCAGCCGAAGCCGCTGCTGCTACCCTGGCGACTACCGGCGACGCGTTTTTGGATCTGATGGACGCCAACTTCAACAAGCAGACGGCGCCCGTGGAGAAGGCGCTCACGGAGAACGCCTCGCCGACGTTCGTCTCGTCGGGGGACCCCTGCCTCGACTTCTTCTTCCACGTGGTTCCCGACACCCCGGCCGCCACCGTCACCTCCCTCCTCGATGCCGCGTGGGACGCGGAACCGGCCACCGCGCTCCGCCTAGTCGCCAACCTCCGCGGCGTGCGGGGCTCTGGGAAGTCCGACCGCGAGGGCTTCTACGCCGCCGCGCTCTGGCTCCACGCCCACCACCCCACCACGCTCGCGCTCAACGCCGCGTCCGTCGCCGCGTTTGGGTACCTCAAGGACCTCCCCGAGCTGCTCCACCGCATCGTGCACGGCGGCGTGTCCACCAGGACCCCCGGCAAGAAGGCCTACCTCGCCGCCAAGGAAGCCGGCTTGGGCGGACGCGCTCGACGCCGCGGCGGCCCCCGCGGCATCTCCGTTGGCCGCACCCGAGGTGGCGGTGGCTTTCGCAACCACAAGCCGCGCCGCGCCCGCACGTCCGTGGAGCGCATCGCAGATAGCCTGGAGAGCGACCTGCGTTTCTCGGCCAAGGCGGCGGTGGCGCGCCGGAGCAACAGAGCAGATGCGGCAGCGAGGGCGGTGGAGAGGTACAACCGCGACCCCACTTACCGGTTCCTGCACGACCGCACGGCCGACCTGTTCGCCGAACTCCTCGCGGAGGACATGCGCAAGCTCGCCGACGGCAACACACGGGAGTTCTCGCTCGCGGCGAAGTGGTGCCCCTCGCTGGACAAGTCCTATGACCGCTCCACCCTCCTCTGCGAGGCCGTGGCGCGGCGCCTCTTCCCCAAGGGATCTTCTCCGGAGCTTGCAGAGGACCTCCCCGACGACCACTACGCGTACCGCGCGCGCGAGCGCCTCCGCAAGGAGGCGCTCGTGCCTCTCCGCGCCGCGCTCAAGCTCCCTGAGGTCTTCATCTCGGCGCGCGCATGGGAGTCCGTCGTGTACACGCGCGTGGCCTCTGTGGCAATGAAGAACTACACGAACCTCTTCCTGAAGCGCGACGCCGAGCGCTTCAGTTCCTACCTCGCCGACGTCAAGTCGGGCAAGAAGAAGATCGCCGCTGGCGCGCTGTTCCCTCACGAGATCATCAGGTCTCTGAAATACGACTACTACGAGGACGAAGAGGACGACGACAACGTTGTGGCCGAACTGCAGTGGCAGCGGATGGTCGACGACATGCGCGCCCTCGGCAAGCTCACTAACTGCCTCGCCGTGTGCGACGTGTCCGGCAGCATGTCCGGCCAGCCCATGGACGTGTGCATCGCGCTCGGCCTCCTCGTGTCGGAGCTCTGTGACGACCCATGGCACGGCCGCGTGATCACCTTCAGCGAGCACCCGGAGCTCCACAGGATTACCGGCGAGACCCTCTACGAGAAGCTGCATTTCATCCGCGAGATGGACTGGGACATGAACACCAACTTCCAGGCTGTGTTCGACAAGATCCTCGAGGTGGCCATGGGCGCTAACCTGCCGCCGGAGAGCATGTTGCGGCACGTGTTCGTGTTCAGCGACATGGAGTTCGACCAGGCGTCGTCGAATCCTTGGGAGACGGACTACGAGGCGATCGTGCGCAAGTTCACGGAGGCCGGGTACGGCGCGGCGGTGCCGGAGATCGTGTTCTGGAACCTGAGGGATTCCAAGGCGGTGCCGGTGACGGCCGGGCAGAAGGGAGTGGCGCTGGTCAGCGGCTTCTCCAAGAATCTGATCAAGCTGTTCCTCGACGGCGGCGGCATCGTCACCCCGCGGGCCGTCATGGAGAAGGCCATCTCCGGACCGGAGTATGACAAGCTCGGCGTCTTTGATTAAAGACTTTCGGTGGCCTGTACCTGAATATTGAACTTCTGAGTCTTACCTTTTCCAAACTTTGCGTTCTTCTTTTGAGACGTTCTTATTTTTGTCTCTGAAATCTGATTTGTTCGGTTTGCTGCTCTAGAACCTGAGAAGAGAAGTTTCTAAAAATGAAGTTGTCTGAGAAGTTCGTAAAAAATGAATGAGACTAGGAAGTTCATAAAAATGAATTGAGACGAAATGTATCTTAGTTGTTAGTCGCGCACTATACTCTTTGAACATGGCTGCATTTATGTTCAATTTCTGATGAATCCGGAGCAAATTCTTAATGATGAACTTAATGGCAGTAGACGCTACAATTTCATCGTTTGCATGGCACAGATCAAATCGCACGAAGTTCTCACATACCAAAGCCTGCGCTCCTTCCCTCCTTTTCCCTCCCCCTCCTCGCTGATTTGTGATATGTCCACACTTAGGGCTCGTTTGGGAGTCCAGTTCCCCCTCGGGATCCCCTTTAATTCCCAGGGAAAAATTCCGTCGGATTTTCCTCAACACTGTTTGGACGAGGCGGGGAAAGGAAAAATCCCATCCAATCCCTGCCAAATCCCCGGATAAAAATTAATCTCCTCCTACCTCGTGGATCTTTTCCCTGTGTGGCTGGCGAGAGGCATGATGGCTGTTGGCCGGGCCGTCCACATGGCGCGCCCGCCGGGGGTAGCCGTTGGCCTGTCACATATGCAGGCTCAACGTACAGCAGCGGGATTTAGGTCTCACTCTTATAAGCCATGCTGAGGCCCTCCCCACTTCTAATGTGGGACTATTCTAACAATCTTCCCCTCACACATTGGCCCGAGAATGTAAGGAACTAGACGGGCCACCTAGGCTTTGATACCAATTGTTGGAACCGAGCTCTCACTTGCTCAAAGAATCAAACTCAGAGCTCTCGCAGTGTACACACGGATTAATACTTGAGCCAACACAAGAAGAACACGTAGGGACTTGGGGCACAACACAATCGTGCCTTTTCTCTGCATTCTTCTTCTCTTGACTCAATGAACTGATTACATGGATATATATAACACGCATACTCATTCACATTCTGAGCCACGACTCGCACGATTTGCAACTAACCAGCACGCATCTTCCGGCCTTGATCGCACGTCCGCGTCGTGCACTTCTGAGGACTCGACCTGCCCGCATCCTCCAGCCACACGCCTCCACGCAGTGCACTCCTGATGACCCGGCCATCTCAACCGCATGCAGGTTATTCACTTCGCACAACTTAGCCAAAACTTCAGACTGCAACTCCTCCATGCAAACACATGCATGCAATGCTAATGACACCGCTAATCAACTTATTCTGAACTCAATATAAACATGCAAGCCAATACACTCTAATCTAGCTACGTGCATGAAAAACAACTAAATATGCATGACAACAAGATTAATTCCAACAATCACCCCCTTAATCTTGTTGTCCCTTATTTGCATCTCTTCATGATCTTCAAAGCAACACCGACTGCTCATACGCATCAGCGAGAAGTGCCTCCTCCTTCTTCGGCTTGTGACACTCTTTAGCAAAGTGCCCATACTCTTGACAGTTGTAGCAACGCACCTTCGACTTGTCAAAGGTACTCTTCTTCTTTCCGGAGCCGTCACGCTTCTTCATGCGCTCGACCCATTCCTCCTCCGTGAGAAGCAAGTGGCCGTCGCCATTGGAGCCAGACTCACGACGACGCAACCGCTCCTCAAATGTCTTCAAACGCCCCAAAGCCTCCTCGTATGGCATCGTGTTGATGTCGCAAAATTGCTCAATGCCGGCGACGGCGGGGTAGAGGCGATCCGGCGCGGTGTCGAGGAGCTTCTTCACCAGTGCCGAATCCTCCAAGGTACCCCCGAGATTGGCGTACCGCACCATCATGCCGCTGAGCTTGGTGGCGTAGTCGTCCAACGCCTTGCCATCCTTCATGCGGAGAGCATCGAACTCCCCCTTCAAGGTCGCCAGGCGCGCCGCCTTCACACGGTCCGCTCCAACGAACCTTGCATGTCTTGGCTGTCCCAAACCTCCTTCGCCGTCTTCTTCACCGCCACCTGCAGCAAAATATCTTCGGGAAGAGTTTGGAGAAGTTGCGCCCTCGCCGTCTTGCTCTTCCCCGCATCCACCGCTGCACCTTCCGCCGGAGCAACAGCTTCCTAAAGACCTTGCGCATCCAGCAGGGTCTCCACCTTGATGGCCCATGTGGTGTAGGTCGCTGTTGACATCCAAATTTGGCAGAAAATCGGATATTGCGAAATGGCTAAAAATATCGGAATTATTGGGCCGAATCAGAAAATAGACTTTATCGGCAAAGAAGAAAAGCATATTGAAGAATACCGATAGTTATGAGACTCCGGAAGAAATACGATCTGATTAGGAGCGCGACGCGACAAAATAGGTCGTATCGGTATAGAAATTGTAATAGTATAAATAGGACCTTAGGTCTCGTAAAAACGACACATCATACTCAAAACACAAACCCACTTTTCGAATCCGATCGACGCCGTCGAAAGACTTCAACTCGCAGGTAGAGCTATCTCGATGGGATAATCGATTCTCTTCTTGTAACCTGTATGCATGACTGTATCATCTTGATCTCGTGTATACAAAACATGTTAAACTGTCTCGGGTTTTACCGATCTTTGACGTGTTCTTGCATATTACACTATCTCGATTTGATCAATCTGTAATGTGTATTTATCGTGCAATGCCGATTGTCAAGTATCTTATATGTTTTTTCCTGAATCCGATATATGTGACTATCTCGTTTAATCGATCTTGCGTATACTTGTTTAGGATTTTGCGTATATAGTTATTTGCCGATTAGTATTGTATTTACCTAAATTAACTCTAAGCCTTTAAATCGGTTTATCGGTTTATATCTAGACTTAGATCTGAATACTGTCTTGGCCTGACCAATCTATTTAATCTATTTCTGGATTTAATCTAATGAATTGATATGAAGATTTATTGCTAATCTTAAGTATAAAAATGCTAAAAAGAAGTAAAAGATTTTATGATTGGATGCTTATTAATACTTAATTGCTCTATCAGGCATTAAGCCGATAGATTCTGCAATCGGATTATTTAAAGCCGATATAAAATAACCTGATCTGGTTACTTTTAAAAAAAGCCGATTAGGGCTAAGTCACTGACAATTTATTCCTTGTCAATTTATAGGTCAAATTGACTGGTTCTTGATTGCGACGCAAGCACAGACTTGACGCTTCCGCACGTGTATTCGTGAAAAGCTCACTTTTTGTGTCAACAGTCGCCGGGGTGAGCGGCGGATAGTGGAACGAGACGCCGCTGCTCGTCCCAGCACCTTGTGGAATCAACGCCATGCAGTCGAGGTAGTAGCGCAGGAATAAAAGGCACATGTAATCAAGAGTTAAGCGGCGCAGTGAATAAGGATAAAACAGAAGAGAAAACGGCAGTGTTGTGCCAACCAAATACTTGTGTTCTTATTGTGCTTCGCGTGTGTTCCTTAAAGATGAGAAATTATGAGTGAATTCTCTCCGGGATAGAGAGCCTGGGCCAACAATGGCGGGGGAGGAGACGGCACCTCCATCCACATCTGGGTCGCTGCCCCGGCCACCCTCTCCCTCGCATCGCTACCTCCTTTTCGGCGGCGGAGCACCATGGTGAGGGAGGAGACGGTGCGGCCATCAGCATCTGGGTCGCCGCCGTGGGAGGAGATGACGAGGTCAGCCGCATATGGCATTGCTGGCGTGTGACACGGCCATCTGCTAGCGGGGAGAGGCGGCCATCTGCCACCAAGAGCGGTGAGGAGGGAAGAGGGAGGAGGAGGAGGCTGGTGGGGAAGGAGGAGTCAGCTGGCGGCGAGGATGGAAGAGTGAGGAAGAGGCGCCGCTCTGCTCATGTGAAGAAATAAAAGGAGGCAACGGCGTGTGGAGGAAAAAGTAAGGAAATTGACGGGCTGAGTTGAGAAGAAGGGAGATTTTTCAAGGGAAAAGGAAATGTCTCAAATATCCCCGTCGGGTTTGTAAACTTTGCTACTCCCTCAATTTGTGATGTGCTCACTTTTAATTTACTTTCAATTTCTGGTCTACTCGGATGTTTTGCAATTCTCTTTCGAATGAACAGAGAAGTTCTTAATCTAGACTGCATGTATTGGACACCGCATCATATTGCTTTTATTCTCCTGTATATGTGGCTATGATTTCATATTGAATCACTACGAACAACTATGCGACTACCGCCAAAGAGTTGATCAATACATGATGGCTATGCTGCAGATTGCCCTTTCTCCTTAGCTTATGGTTTATGATGATAGTTTTTACTCAGTTGTTCCTCACAGTCACATCCATCCTCTAGCATTAATCAAAGGAAGTTGTTCAATGAGTTTAATCATGTATCAAGCTGTGTCTAAATTGGTTATTGTTTTCTCTCTAAGAGAATCAATTGCCACATCGTTTGTACAATAAAGTAGTTCTATGTCCATTTGTTTTGCTTACATACTTGAGTATTCGTCTAGATTTCATCTTCTCGGAGTTGTAATAGGATAAATATTGTGTTAGGATGCTAATAATATTGATCTTGATTGTTGAAAGAGGATCCTATGGCCTAGAGGGGGTGAATAGGCAATTTTAAACTTTTTCAGTTATTCTCGATTAAGCATCATATTAATAGTGACCCGATCCTAGTTTCAATTATCAAACAAGCGGAAGCGATAAACAAGTGATTAAAAAACTAAGCCATGACATCACAATTTATCACAAGCATTGAAAGAGAAGTAAATGCGGAAATTAAATAAGAGAGAGTGGTATGTATTTGTTTCATCAAAGTTCGGAGCCGCAACTCCTACTCTCCGTTGAGGCTACCCCCTGCGCACAAGGACCGGCTCGCTCTCGAGCCTATCACCTCACTTACTCCACGGTAGTCTTTCCGCCACTCCGGCGAGGTGGACTCCGTCATCCGTACACCGACTTGAGAGTAGCCACACGCCAAGGCCTACTCCCAAGCCCACGCATCCACGAATGATGCCGTCTTTAAAAGTAACAAGCCCGAAACACCCCGATTATGCCGGATCGAAGGACTTCAATAAAGCTCGGTATTGGGAATGAGTGACTTGTGGCTTTGATTGGTTGGTGGGTGGAGGAATGGCTCTAGAACACCTAACTGATGAGCAATAAGTTGTGGTAGGTGAAGTGGAGCAGCAAACCTCAAAGTAGCCAGCCACAAGACTTGTATTTGTAGCCCCTAAAGCAAAACTAGCCGTTGCTCCCGGAAGGGAACAAAAAAACTAGCTGTTAGTCTTTACCGGACGTCGTCCGATGGGCACCGGACGCCGTCCAACAGAGGCAGATGCTCACTGAAATTCAGCTTATCGGACGCCGTCTGGTAAGGACCGGACGTCGTCCGACAGAGAAAAAGGATCACTGTTTTTAGCTCATCGGACGCCGTCTAGCGACAACTGGACGCCGTCCGACAGAGTGCACTGTGCACGGATTTTACTGACCGGACGCTATCCGGCTGCTCCCAGACGCCGTCTGTGCTTGAAGATGTGAAGGAATTTAGATGGGTTTCTTTCTCTCTAGAAATCTCACAAGTATATTTTTAGGTATTTTTGGAAAATGTGGACTAAAGAAACCGATTTTCGAGAAGTAGCAAAGATCCGGCATGATCCGAGAGAACAAACCCCTTTTGAAATCCGACAAAAACAGGAATTAAAAACATAACTACTCCTAATCTATACGTGACCTCATCTCTCGCCCGGTCACGCACTTAGAAACTTGGAGCAGCTCACAAATTTGTCGAGGCTTCAAATTAGGGTTCCGCGAGAAGCTGAGTCTTCGCTAGGGTTCCGAGAAATCCAAAAACCCTCTAGTACTTAATATTGAACATTCTTGACATCAATGCCACTAATAAAAATTAGGGCTCAACAATGCTCACAATTGTTTTTTAGCTTAATGCATTTTCAGCGATGATTACAATTTCATAAATTTTCTATTTATCGCGCTGCTCAACAACTTTTGTTGTTCCTAAATACTACCTCCGGTTAGAAAAACAAGTCGCCGTTTATTTTTTAACACGTCTTTTACCATTAGTGTTATTCAAAAACTATGTAAGTTATCATTTATCTTGTTGTTATTTGTTTTATCCTTAAAGATAATTTAAGCATGGCATATATTTATACATGCTTGCACTAAAATTTTGAATAAAATGAATGGTCAAAAATGTGTTTAAAAGTCAACGGCGAATTGTTTCTATGACCAGAGGTAGTATATTGTTATTTATCTAGCAATATGGTGAACTAGCTTACAACCCTGTGCGTTGCGTCATTAACCAACCTATGGCTGACTATAAATTGTACAAATGAAGAGAGTAAGGCAATGGACAACTATTTTGTGCAACGACAGTACATATCAATTCCATAAGAATTCGAAGACCTAATTTCTTTGGCGAATACCAAACACTTTGCATCTATTTTTCTCTAGCTGTGCCTGCATTTGTGTGGACTCTTATTATGACACGTCCCATGACCGAAAATAAATCGGAAACCAATGCATTGGTAATCAGGTAATAATACATTAAATAGAGGCCGGCAGGCAGGTACCAATATATTAAACAGAAGCCACATTCTTTAAGAAGCAAGGGATGAAGAAGGCCTAACGGCGAAACTGAGATTAGAACCTGCAAAGAGAATGAAGCTTAGCTAATGAAGAGTTTGCAATGCATATATTAGAAATTGAACAATAGAACTGTCGTAAAACATAATAGTTTTAAGCCCTGCGTAGAAATGCAATGACCGGTGGATATGTAATTTGAAAGGTAATGCAAATAGGGCTTTGGTCGTCGGTCCATTGCTGACAGCGGTATAGCCGGCCCTAGGTAAGGCGAAGAGAGAGCTGGATAGCGGCGGTAGGAGCGAAGATGAAAAAAGAGCCGGCATCGCCATCGGAGAAGGGAGTCGGCAGATAGCGTCAGCAGCCACCCTGATGGTCAACGTCGACGGATCCATGCATGAGGGGACCAGCCACCGCTGGATCCGGCCATCCAGAGCCCGGCGGCAGAGGATCCGGGCACCCAACACAGCATCGCAGCAGCGGTTGGGCAGCATGGGCCGGTGGGGCGGCAGGCGGCAGCAGGCGTACGGGGATGCGAAGTGGAGAGGGGATGAGGGGATTAGGAAGTACTTCGCGAGGACGGCGCGGCGAGGCAGCGGCCGCTGCGATCGAATCCGGGCAGGGAGACGGTGGCGGCGGAGAGGAGCAGGCGGGGCGGCGGAGAGGAGCAGGCGGGGCAGCGGGCGGAGACAGGCGACGGAGGGGAGACGCCGGCAACAAACGGGGGGAGCCGTACGGGAGGCGGCGGCGGACAGGGGAGAGGCGGAGGGGAAAAGGAGGAGGCATGAGCACAGCGGGTATGGGTTACGGTTTGGGTGCTGAGAAATGGGCATACGCGACCGTATATATTGGATGGCAGGAAGGGCGTAATTTTGGCAAACAACGGGTGTATTTAGAAAGACAAAAAGGGCAGCGCTGGGAGGACTGATAAAATACGGGGGGACAAACGAAAAACTGACGCGGCCGGGGAGAACTGAGGAAGGGGCGCTGCGCAAATCCGGAGGGCGAAAACAAAAAATCGAATAACGCGGGGGTTTTTTTGCAAAGTGATCAGCGCGGGGGAGGAGCAGGTGGACGGGCCGATCCGCGGCCAGCGCGGGCCGATCCAACGGCCCAGACTGACGGGATGACGTGGCCAGGCTGGGAAGGCGCCGAATGGAGGCCACGGGTACGCCTTATTAGTGTTGGGGGAGTACTCCGAGTAGCGTACAAACTTGAATTGTGCACATTAAGTGTGTCCCTCAATTCGATTAGTAAATGGTTCTATTTCTTTTTTCGCCATGTTAATCAATGAAAACAGCTGGCATCCCGAGGCAGTGCACCTACAAAATTTAAGCGCTTAGAGCATTGCCAGCAGGATCTCTACATTTCGTTCTCTATATCCCTTCTCTAAATCACTATTCGTTCCCTATATTTTCATCATCTCCAGCAGAGTTCCTATCCCAGAAAAGATATAGAGATTCTCTGGAGAGTCTCTAAATTTAGAGACTGAGATAGAGACCCTGTTGGATGGGTATAGAGACTGAGACTGTCCGTAATAGTATTTTAAGAAACTGTATAGGGAACCTGCTAGAGATGATCTTAGAAACACTCATCCAGCAGAAAGAACAAAGAAAAAATAAGCAGCAACCAAACACGTAATTCATCCATAGCATCGTCGGCCCCAACAGGAACTGGGCCGCGCGACTGCCGAGAAGCCACACGACAGCGACAGGTCCGCCTACGGGCTGCAGCCCTGCACCAGACCCGGCCAACGGCGGCCCACCGGCCGGAAGAGCAGAAGGATCGGCCCAAAAAACACGTACCAAACACCAAGGGCTAAACATTCTAAACGAATACGTGATGAGAGGAAGACAACCTAGCCCAAAAAAATGACACGTGGTAGGGGGGCAGCATAAACTCTCTCTTGTGTGTATATTTAAGATGACTGAATTTTGTTACCTGAATTTATTTTATTCATGACTGAATTTATTTTGTTCATGAAATGAACTTTATATTGGCTATTAGGCTGCTTTTGAGTGAAATGGACTGATGCAGTGATGCCTAGAACTAGATTCTGATTATGAACTGAACGGAGTTCAGTTTATTTGAGCTACTCTGAATGTACACCAGATGTGTAATCTGATGCAGCGATGGATTCAAATCGTTTAGCAAGAAGAATTGAAAGCAAACACCAACATTTCTCGTCAACAAATCTTCCTCTTATCTCTTTTCTTCTTCTTTTTTTTCTGTTCTTTGGGTGACGTACTGACGTTCATGTCTTGTTTTAGTCCCCTGTTTTCTACTCATCTAGCAGTCAGGAAACCTTGGCAATAGCATGCATATTGCTCTAGCATTACTTGGAGGAAGATGACACAAAAAAAAACATCTAAAACCTATGTATTTGCCCTGCTAAGTTTTGGGCCTGCAGTTATTTGAGAAGCATGCATCTTGCTAAAACCATATAGACATTCTGAAACTTATTGCAGCTGCTCATTAGCCATAGATTTTTCAGGTAGATTAACACCCCAGTGACATGGGAATTGGAAAAGCTCGAGAAAGGCAAGAGCCTCGTATTCTGCTCTATTACAATTTTTTCGGTCCGCTGTAATGTAGGTTTTCAGGGTGTGCTGAACAAGGTAAACACATTGCTCCTTGTTTTTGTTTCATTTCTGAGAGTATACTAATTTTGTATTGAATATAGTGTCACATTAATGGGGAAGACGTCTCTTGAGGTCAGTTTGATAATTATAAACGCATTTGTTTGAGCCATTTTTTATGTTTCATGTTAGGTCATGATTCTTACGTTCTATAATTGATATTAATAAGTTCATAAATAATCACTTGAACACAATAACCTTTTTCCTGGTACACATTTTCCACCATTCTGATTATTTGTCGCTCAGAGGTCAAAATATACCATTGATTATCTGCATTGTTTTTCTAAAAATACTAGATATCATTCTTTCTCTGATGTAAGTGGTGTCCGAATTGCAGAAGACTTTGCAGATGCCCCACATGCTCAGGATGTCATTTAGTTTACTCTGTTGGTGAACAGTTTTAGTTCGCTTTTATATGTGCATCCTTACATGGCAATATGATTTAGAAAAAAAAAAAACTTTGTTTTCATGTCATAGCAAGATAGTTGTTCTGGAATTTAGTTATCTTTTGGGGGGATGCTCTGAAATATGGTCAAAATTGAAAAAGATGGTCTCTCTTTGATCATGTTCTTAGATTGATATTGGCGCATTGCTTGAGCAGGTGTTGCCCTTCACCTACCTCAGTATTTTTTTATCACTTTCGTCTTTGTTTAGCATGTTAGTTTCGTAATCTCTGACATAATTTTGTCACTTAAGATTTTGTTCTTTTCCTTTGATCTGCCATTCCTGGCCATGCTTGGTAGCACCAGCTATCCTGCTTTCCTGCTGCATTGAGGCGTACAGATCAGCTTCCTAGGACCTATAAACTTAAAATAGTTCAGTTAGCAAAAATTACATTACATCCATCTTACCATTTCTGGTTTGGCTTATGGATTCAAACTTTGTATGTTAATTAGTGTTATTGTTCAAGTAAAGGGAACCTCCAGGTTGGCCTTTTTTAAAATTGTATTATACTCTACAAAGTTACATAGCAGCTGCATGGAACTCTTACGCCTGAATAAACATATTTAATTTCTATGCTAGCCTTTATTTAGAAATTCAGGATTATTTTAATTAACTTTACTTTGTGTCTGTTCAAGGAGATGGGTTGATTGCGCCAACACCAACTTCCAGCATGGTATAGCATGCTCTACTGCTGCAACCTGCAGGAGGCTCCATGGTAGGTTAATTCTTGCAAGTTCCATGCCTAAGTTAGGTTAATTCTTCCCAAGTCGATGATGGCTAAGTAATCATCGACTTGAATTGTATTCATGCCTACATTCCGTGGCAAGAAACACATTATCTTATGTTATACAATCCATGTGCCTTCTGATACATTTCTCCCCGGAAAATATATATGTATAATTGATGAAGGACATGGCTGAATGAAGTGATGATGTTGGGTTATAACAAATCTTCTATCTTCTCATGTCAGGTCAGAATATAAAGTTTCAACCGGATTCTTCAACAGTTTCATCTCAAAGCAAATAGAATTCCTTCTTTTCCGAATCCTCCAACATACTTCATCAGCCAAACAAACATATCAGGTCAGGAAAATTAGAGTCATACATAGAGAGCTTTTATATTGCACACCAAACTTCACGAACAAAGCTACATTTTATACGACAACAGTTTCATCACAAAGCAAATAGAATTCCTTCTTTTCCAAATCCTCCAACATACTTCATCAGCCAAACAAACATATCAGGTCAGGAAAATTAGAGTCATACATAGAGAGCTTTCATATTGCACATCAAACTTCACGAACAAAGCTGCATTTCTCATTTACAAACTTCTCCCAATTTTCCCTTTTCTGGAGCAAACCAAAAAACTGAGAGAAGAACTCATGCAAGTTGGAAATGGTGGAATGAGAAGTCCCTCTAATGGCACCACCAAGAAGACCCCTCAATCGAACACGGCGACTCTAATGGCACCACCAAGAAGACCTCTCAGTCGAACACGGCAAGCTTGTCGTACTCCGGCCCGGCGATGGCCTTCTCCATGACGGCCCGCGAGGTGACGATGCCGCCGCCGTCGAGGAACAACTTGAGCATGTTCTTGGAGAAGCCACTTACCAGCGCCACCCCCTTCTGCCCAGACGTCACCGGTACTGCCTTGGAGTCCCTCAGGTTCCAGAACACGATCTCCGGCACCGCCGCGCCGTACCCGGCCTCCGTGAACTTGCGCACGATCGCCTCGTAGTCCGTCTCCCAAGGATTCGCCGACGCCTGGTCGAACTCCATGTCGCTGAACACGAACACCCGCCGAACCATCTTCTACGACGGCAGGACGGCGCCCACGGCCACCTCGAGGATCTTGTCGAACACCGCTTGGAAGTCGGTGTTCATGCCCCAGTCCATGATGCGGATGAAATCCACCTTGTCGGAGAGTGTCTCGCCGGTGATCCTGTAGATCTCCGGGTGCTCGCTGAAGGTGATCAAGCGGCCGCGCCACGGGTCGTCGCTGAGCTCCAACACGAGGAGGCCGAGCGCGACGCACACGTCCATGGGTAGGCCGGACATGCTGCCGGACACGTCGCACACCGCGACGCAGTTGGTGAGCTTGCTAAGGGCGCGCATGTCGTCGACCATCCGCTGCCACTGTAGTTCGGCCATGCCGCCGTCGTCGACAACGAGAGCGCTTACGATCTCGTGCGGGAGCAGCGCGCCCGCGACAATTTTCTTCTTGCCCGACTTGACGTCGGCGAGGAAGGCGTTAAAGCGCTCGGCGTCGTGCTTGAGGAAGAGTTCCTTTCCTAGGCCACGAGCACGGCCACGACCACGCCCACGGCTGGCTCGGCCGCCCCGACTGCCGCCTCGCCCCCTGCCCCCAGGCTTCGAAGGGGATGTGACTTCCGCGTTCTTCTCTGTTTCCGCCTAGGATGAACTGCTCCACCCACTTCCTTTTGAGCCGCAAGAACGACCCGAGGCGCCCATGGCCTCTCTAAGATCAAAGCCAGAACCATTACCTCCTGCCGAAGACGACGTGTTACCAGGTTTTGCACTGCCCGTCTTCTTGCTGGGTTCAACGAGAACACAAACCCTTTTTGCCGCATATGGCAAGTTACCTTCGTCTCGATCAGCCGGATTCGGACATACCAAGAAGGAATGACCCAACATCCCGCAAGAGAAACAAAAGAGAGGCAACCGTTCATATTTCACCTCAAAGGACTCTAGGGAATTGTCCCTTGATGAGAAAACAGTTACAAATCTAGGGATCGGCTCCTCCACATTGAGCTCCACCTGCACTCTCATGAAGCCACCCCAGCGCCGGCCAATGTCATCAGCTTCCACCTTCAGCACCTTGCCTAGGCGTTTAGCAATCGCCTCTCCCCAATGAACATTCATTAGCCTGTAAGGTAACGCATAGATTCTGGCCCAGATTGCCAAGCGATCAAACCTCACTTGTAGCGGCTTGAAATCCGCATCGTACTTCTTCAGCAAAACGGCATGTTTGCCAACCACCCACGGCTCCCTCTCAAGCACCCGATCTCTGTCTGCCTCAGAGCCAAATTCCACTAGGAAAAGGTTATCCCCCACCGGATTGAACACCAAGCCCCTTGGATTTCCCCAAGCAGGCCTCATTGCAGCTGCAATTGTTTGGATATGGAGGACACTGGGCGCAAGAACCTTGCCCACCAGAGCTCGGGCCGGATCAACCAGCTTGTTTTCCACCACATCATCCAAGACCACCGCCTTCGCCTCCGCCGCCGTGAGATGATGCCGGGCCATCATGTCAGCCATCTGGTCGCCGGAGCCCGGGCCAGAGCCCGATCCTCCCGTCCCCTCGACATCACCATCCGCCGCCTTGGCCTTGGCCTTGCCCTTCAGCGTCATTGTCACCTCCACTGAGGCAGCCACTTCCCCCTGGGCAAGATTTGGCAGCACAGCCTTTGAACCGCCGCCCCCCGTCCCCCTTTCCTCCTCCATCCCCAGATCTGACGGCCCCTCAGCCGGAGAAGCCAAGGGTGGGCAGCTTTGCAGAGAAAGCCCCTTGGTCACCCCGAACCCTCCGACCCAAGAAGCCCCAGCAACCGGTGAGAGAGGGTTCTGTGAGAGAGAGGGGCAGAAGGGGAGAGGAGAGGAATCAGAGGAAGGGAAGGGAACTCACGAGCAGGAACCGCATCCCCCAGCAGATCTCCTCCGTGGGGGAGTCAGGCCACCGGAGCAGAGCGAGGTGCCTCCCACCGCGTTGAGCCCCGCATCGCCGCTCGTGGACAGTAATAAATTAGGATTTTTATCATGTATGCCATTGTAGAGTGAAGAGGTATCACAACAGCCATTACAAAATAGCAAATATTATAGATGCCATTATAGAGTATAGTTTGATTTCATGGATGCCATTATAGGCACTTTAGGTAGCAAATACAATCAAAATACAGGGGCTGACATGTGGGGCCCACATGTCAGCCTCTCCCCACCTTCTTCTTCCTCCTCCTTCCTCCCTCACCACCCATGACTTTCACCGCGACGGTGGCCGGCAACCTCGGGGCCAGCGATGGCCGGCGACAACAAGGGCGGAGGCGGCGGCGGGCGGCGACCTTGGGGGCGGAGCAATCCCTGGCGCCGGGCGGCGACCTCGGGGACGGGGCAAGCTTGGGGCGGCGGACGGGCGGCAACCTCAGGGGCGGAGGAGGCGGCGGACGGCGGAGAAACGAGATCTGGTCAAGAACTCCGGTGAAGATCTGTGGCAGAGCTCGCCGTCGCCATCGTCGCCCGGCTCGCAGTCTCCGCCGTCGCCGTGCAGCTCCTCGCCGCCGTGCAGCTCCTCTTCGCCGTCGGCGCAGCTCCTCGCCGCCGCAACCACAGCCACCGCCGATCGCCGCAACCATGGCCGCCGCCGGAGTTGCCAGAGGAGAGGAGTCGAGGAGGAAGAGGAGTAGAGAGGATGAGGAGGGAGGAAGAAGAAGCACCTAAGCATGACATGTGGGCCCATACCGTATTTTGGTATTCTCCATTGTATTTTGAACTGGTATCCTGTGTATAGTCCCCATAATGGCATGTATGAAACTCTAGAGCACTCTATGGCCCTCTTTGATAGCTTGTTTAGTTTTAGTTTAGTTTTTGTTGGAAAAATTTGACCACCTTTGAAAGTGCTTTGAAAGTGGTATGAAAAGGCTAAATAAATTATTAAAAAAATATTTTTGAGATCTTTAAGAAAAACCCTACAAAGTTAAAAGTTGCAATCCCAACAAAAACTAAACTAAAACAAGCTATCAAAGAGGCCCTATAATGGCATCTATAATATTTGCTATTTTGTAATGGCTGCTGTGATACCCTTTCACTCTACAATGGCATACATGATAAAAATCCAATAAATTAATATGGGCAGAAGAAGCTAGTGAAGTTGCATATGAAGTGATGATGTTGGGTTATATCAAATCTTTTATCTTCTCATGTCAGGTCAGAATATAAAGTGTTTCAACCGCATTCTTCAACAGTTTCATCTCAAAGCAAATAGAATTCCTTCTTTTCCAAATCCTCCAACATACTTCATCAGCCAAACAAACATATCAGGTCAGGAAAATTAGAGTCGTACATAGAGAGCTTTCACGAACAAAGCTACATTTCTCATTTACAAACTTCTCCCAATTTCCCCTTTTTGGGAGAAAACAAAAAAACTGAGAGAAGAAAACATCCAAGTTGGAAATGGTGGAATGAGAAGTCCCTCTAATGGCACCACCAAGAAGACCTCTCAATCGAACACGGCGAGCTTGTCGTACTCCGGCCCGGCGATGGCCTTCTCCATGACGGCCCGCGGGGTGACGATGCCATCGCCGTCGAGGAACAACTTGAGCATGTTCTTGGAGAAGCCGTTTACCAGCGCCACCCCCTTCTGCCCAGACATCACCGGCACCGCCTTGGAGTCCCTCAGGTTCCAGAACACCACCTCCGGCACCGCCGCGCCGTAGCCGGCCTCAGTGAACTTGCGCACGATCGCCTCGTAGTCTGTCTCCCAAGGATTCGCCGACGCCTGGTCGAACTCCATGTCGCTGAACACGAACACCCGCCAAACCATCTTCTCCGGCGGCAGGGCGGCGCCCACGGCCACCTCGAGGATCTTGTCGAACACCGCCTGGAAGTCGGTGTTCATGCCCCAGTCCATGACGCGGATGAAATCCACCTTGTCGGAGAGCGTCTCGCCGGTGATCCTGTGGATCTCCGGGTGCTCGCTGAAGGTGATCAAGCGGCCGCGCCACGGGTCGTCGCTGAGCTCCGACACGAGGAGGCCGAGCGCGACGCACACGTTGTTGGCCGGGCCGCCCACATTGCCGGACACGTCGCACACCGCGACGCAGTTGGTGAGCTTGCTAAGGGCGCGCATGTCGTCGACCATCCGCTGCCACTGT
>SPJY01002375.1:44988-174366 GCA_005191435.1 Raddia distichophylla | reverse complement strand
TTCTCTTACGTGTTCGTTTCTATGGATTCTTCAGGCCATGAGGCCATGTTATAATGGCCTTAACCTGATTCATTCATAGGCTCTTGTATCACTTAACCCGATACATTCAGGTGATGCTCTCAACCAAATGCAAAGAGTGCTTGCATTATCTAATTGTCTTCTGCTTAGCTGTATTGCTCAATACATGAATTGAAGTCATTATCTTGTCCTTTGTTGAACAGATGCACAAATTGGAAAAGTTTTAGGAACACATGAATCCCTCATGTTCTCATTACAGGATACACCAAGATACAAGTTATTTTGTGAACATACAATAATCAACTCTCATTACAGGAGTTTACTAAGACTATCTCACAAGTACAATGTCAGATATGAGTATAGGGCTGCATTCGAATCTGAGCAGGCACCATATGACTGCATACAAAGTTCTTCAGATCCCATTCAGGGATTACATTGACAAGAAAACCAGAAATTGAACCAATTCATAAAAATGCAAATGAGGATGGGGTCCAACCGGTGTGTTCTGGGCGATGGCTCGTGCCGGAGCATGGGTCGGAAATGGTGGGCCTACGAGGGCACGCTGGGTTGGTGCTCCTCATCCCGAGATGGAGAAGGCAGGCATGGGGGCGACACGTCGTCATTCAGACGGCGTGGATTGTGCGGTGGTTTGCCATGGGAGGACGCGGAAGGTGAGTTTCCGGTTTTGCCCTCCAGAGAGCAGTTTTCCCTGGACGGGGAGGCCAAGCAGCGCCAGTTTCCAGATCTAGTTTGCATCCTCTCCCATCTTTGGTGCCAACCACGCGACACAGAGTCTAGGGTTTCGAAGGGGCTCTCCCCTGGGATTCGCTCCTACGCGGCGGTAGTAAGAGATCCACGACCGTGCGCGCCGGGGATGTGGGGTCGTCGTGGAGGCCGAAGGGAGATGGCGGATCCTGGAGGTAACCATGGGAGGCCCCATGGTGGATGGCGAGGGGGAAGGGGAGACCGCGGGAGATTTTCTTGGTCTCGGCTTTCACCAAACAGCGGTGAAGGTGGTTCCATTGTGGCTGATCTTGGCAAGAAAGATGAGGGAAGAATGGCTGGGGGTGGTCAATGGAAGCAGAAGCAAAATGTTGTGCCGGATCAAGGCAGTTCTTCCTCGGGTGGTGATTCTGGTAAGTTTCTTGAGCCTACAGAGTCCTTCCCAGTCCCCATGGAGAGTGAGGCTTGCCAAGATCGGCCCTCGCAAGGTCCAGTTGGTTTGGTTGAAAAGGTGGTGGAAGAAGAGGAAGATAGATGGGGACATAGGGAAGAGATGGCGAAAGAAAGAGACAATATCTGGCTAGGTAAGAAGATGATGGGGAAGGATTTTGATCAGGGCAGAAATTACAGAGAGAAAGGTTGGGGTCATGAAAAAGAAGATCCAATCACAGGTTCTTTTGGTGGTGATAAGCAAATTGGTCCCTGTTTTAAATGTAAGCAAATGGGGCATATTGCTATCAACTGTCAAAACCTTAGGGGTTGTGGAAGATGTGGTATGGAGGGCCACATAGCTAAATGGTGTTTGACAAAGAAAAGAGTTGATCATGCACCTAAGTTGTGTGGGTTTGCTGGTAAAGGGCAGGGGTTCTTTGCTATTGAGAATGTCTCCTCTGAGGCCAATAGTAGAGAACAGAACTGTACTGCCATCATCAAAATTGTGAGGGGCTCTGCTACGGCCAAAGATATTGAGATCGATATTGGTACTCTTATGGGATCCAATGTTTGGAGGTGCATAGCTAAACCTTGTAAGGCTGGACATTTTCTTATGAGATTTCCAACTGTCAAGAAAATTGAGGAGGTCAGTGCAATGGGAGGGATGAATATGCGTTTAGTTGATGCTGCCTTCCTAGTTGAGCAATGGAAACCTGATATTGGGGCTAAAGGAAAACTTCAAGAGGTTTGGATAAGGATTGGTAACATTCCCATGGATAAAAGATCTAAAGAAACTATTGATAGTGTTGCTCATCTAGCTGGGGAGCCACTGGAAATAGATGTGGCAAGTATTTTCAAGTTGGAGGGTGTTAGAGTCAAAGTTGCTTGCCGTAACAGTGAAGAAATTCCAGAATCTGCTGAAGGAGCCATTGGATTGCTGTTATATGACTTTTCTTTTGAAGTTGAAGGTCCCTCGGGATTTATGAAAAGAGGTCCACCAGAGGATGGTCTGAAGTGTTCAAATGATGAGGAGATGGATAAACATAAGAAGCACAAATATGATAAAAGTGGTAAGGAGAGTAAAGATGACTCTCAAGGGAAAAAGTTAAGAACTGTTCAATCTGCTCCTCCCAAATCCAGTACAGCCAAAGGGAAAGCAGCTATGGATGAATAAGACCAATTTGACATTACCTTTGACAACTCTCAGGATTCTGATAGTATGGTGGACGATGAGGTCCTTCTCAAAGAAGCCATTGAAATGTCAAAAGTAATTACTAAGAAAAGTGACATCATTCAGTCCAGTTCCCAACAAAGGGTCTAGGTGCTGCAATGTTCTGGTTTGGTCAAGAAAAATTTAGAAGACAAGTCCACATTCAATGAATATGGATCCTTCCTGAACAGAAAATCTAATGTGGTGATAGAAGAGCTGAATGAAACTGAAAGGAAGAGAAGGGGGAACTTGTGGAAGATATGACAGCTGTCTCTTGTGGGGGTAAAATATTGATAAAATTCAATAAATTCCTATCCCTGGACCAACAAGGAGAAGCTCTAGACTCAGGGACTCAAATGTAAACATTATGGAAAAGGCAGCTACCATGGTGAAGAAGAAGAACCTGGAAGGTATGATACAAAATTCAAATTCTTTTGCTGTTCTGTCTAATGAAGAAATAACTCAGGCAGCAAAAAAGGTTGGGGTTAAAATTAATAAAAAGGAGAAGAAAAAAATTGATTTGTTTAAGGCCCTTGAACTTTCCAGAAAGATGTTAAACGAAAAAAATGGGGATAAAAATTGCAATTTGTTGGGTCAGGACTCATGCATCCTAAAGAGGGATGTTAATAGTAAGGACAATGAGGATGACATCATTCTTGAGTGGGATAGGCCCAATAACATGGAGGAGGGTGAGTTTTGCCCTGTTATTGGTAATAACAAAAATGATAGAAGGCAGCCTAGAGATCTAGGCTTCAAGATTCATTTGAGAGGTTTGAGATCAACCAAACAAATGAGAGTCTTGCTGAAGAAAAGGAGTTATAATAAAAACACTAATAATGATGAATAAGTTCAATCTGATTTTCTGGAATTGCAGAGGGGTTAGTAAAAAAGGGCTTGGTCCTTATATTAGAGACCTAATATATGACCATGACTTGGATGTAATATGTTTGTGTGAGACCTAGAAAGTTCTTTATGAGGAGAAGTTTTTTTCTAAGTTTGATCCTCATAATCAATTTTTTTGGAATTGGATACCTTCTAGGGGCAAGTCTAGAGGTATTTTGCTGGGTGTTAGAGATGTCTGTTTTGAGATCCTAAGTTTGAAGAAAGGGAATTACATGATGCTCCTTAATATCTGGGATAAAGTAATGCAGAAGAGGTGGTGTGTTGTAGGAGTTTATGGCCCTGCTCATGATGAGGAGAAGCCTGTTTTCCTACATGAACTTGATGCTTTCTGTTCCCTGGTTGATTCCCCTATGGTGATGGGAGGTGACTTTAACATTTTAAAATTCCTAGAGGAGAAGAATAGAAGTCACACTCTGAATAGTTATTCTAATCAGTTTAATCAGTTCATCAATAATTTTGCTTTAAAGGAGATTAAAAATAATGGTAACATCTTCACTTGGTCCAACAACCATGTGATTACTACTCTGGAAATACTTGACAGAGTCATAATAAATCTTGAGTGGGAAAGATCCTTTCCTTTGATCAATGTGCATAAAGCAGCAAGGCTGCTTTCAGATCACAACCCTTTGATTGTCAAAGCTGGTGTTGATCTTAGGGAGAAAAAGAATAAGTTTAGATTTCAAAATGGTTGGATAAAAAATGATGATTTCTTAAAGATAGTCCAGCAGGCTTGGAATTTACCAGTTAATTTTTTATACAAAATTAAGAGAGTCAAAAAATCTCTTAAAGGTTGGGGGGTAACCTTTATGGTATGAGAAAGAAGCAAAAATTAGACATTATGAATCAGTTAAATGTCTTGGAAAAAAAAGAAGAGAATATCCCTTGAATACTGAGGAAATGAGAAGGAAGGCGGATCTTTCTGCTAATCTTTTAATAATTCTTGAAGAAGAAGAATTTAATTGGCATCAGAAGGCCAGAAGTAGATGGTTGATTCAGGGAGATAATAATACAAAATATTTTCATTTGGTGGCAAAAGGCAAGAGAAGGAAGAAGCTAATTGAATCCCTTCAAGATGATAACACAATCATACAGGGTGATGATTGTCTGTTGAAACATGCTACTAATTACTATAAAACTTTGTTTGGAAAAGGGATTGGTAGTAGCTTTGGGTTGAAGAAAAAAATTTGGAATAATGATGAGAAAGTGTCTAATATGGAAATTCAGACCTCTCTGTTTAGTATGTGCAAAAATAAAGCCCCTGGGCCGGATGGTCTGCCTATTGAGTTCTTTCAGGCGTGTTGGGATGTCATTAAGATGGATGCTCACAGTCTGTTTGACTGTTTGCATAAAAACAAGTTGAACATTGAAAGATTGAATTATGGCACGATTATCCTTTTGCCCAAGAAAGACAATGCTGACAATATTAGGCAATTTAGACCAATCTGTTTGTTAAACAGTTTATACAAATGGATCACTAAAACTCTGACTATGAGAATGGAGGGAGTAATGTGCAGAATTATCACTAAAAGCCAGTCTGCCTTTTTGCCTGGTAGAAATATCATGGACAATGTATTATCCCTGTATGAAATTCTCCACCACACTAAAAGTAAAAAGGCTTCTGGAGTTGTGCTTAAGCTGGACTTTGAAAAAGCCTATGATACGGTGGATTGGAATTTTTTAATGAAATGTCTACATTGGAGAGGTTTCCCTAGCAAATGGTGTGAGTGGATATGGAAGGTTATTTCCAATGGGATTCTGAGTATTTGTGTGAATGAAAAATAGGGTGGAATGTTTCAGAGTAGAAGGGGGTGAGACAGGGAGATCCCCTATCACCTAACCTTTTCAATGTTGTAGTCGACTGCCTTAGTAAAATGTTCTTCTTGGCCCAAGAAAATAAAGTGGTTACTGGCCTAATGGGGGATGTGGTGGATAAAGGGGTGGCTATCTTGTAATATGCAGATGACACCATTGTGTTGCTTAATGATGATCAAAGTAGCCTTTTCTACATCAAACTGTTGCTTCATCTTTTTGAGATGATGTCTGGCTTAAAAATTAACTTTGAAAAAAGTGAATTAATGGGCATTAATATAGATGATGTAAAAACTATTCAGATTGCTGATATGTTTCATTGTCAGGTTGAAACTTTTTCTATAAAATACCTGGGTGTGCCTGTTAGTTTTAAGAGAAATCTGGTCAGTAATTGGGATGATGTAATTGGGAAAGTCAGCAAAAAACTAAGTGCTTGGAAAAGCAAGATTCTCTCTAGAGGGGGGCGACTGGTGTTAACTAATGCATGTTTATCCAGTGTCCCCATATACACCATGTCCATGTTTCTTTTACCTAAGCTAGTTTTGGAGAGAATTGATAAATTGAGGAGGGCCTTCTTCTGGGATTCCTTAAGTGGAAAAAAGAGGTATCATCTTGCTAAATGGGTAAATATTACGAAACCCAAGTAGAAGGGGGGTTTGGGGGTGACCAATTTAAAAATAATGAATATTAGCCTTCTTTGTAAGTGGTGGTGGAAGCTGGAGAGGGAAGAAGGCTTGTGGTAGGATATAGTAAAAGCTAAGTATATAAAAAATGCCCCCATTTCACATTATAACAAGAAGCAAACTGACTCTGCTGTTTGGTCTGATTTGTTGAAAGTTAGAGCCATTTATACTAGTAAGAGAAGGAAAAGGTTGGGGGAGGGGAATAGTATAAGCTTTTGGCATGACATCTGGCTGTGTGACAAGCCTTTAGCTGAAGAATTCCCGGAGTTATTCAGTATTTGCTCTGATCAATATATTTCAGTTTCATACTGTAAAAGCAAAGACTAGGATATTAAGTTCAGGAGATGGATGTCTAATGATCTCCAAGCTAAATGGTCTGCAATTCAAACAAGGGCCAAGGAAAATCCTGTAAATTCAATGAAAGACTCTATGATTTGGCTTTTGAATAAGAAAGGAACCTTTAGTGTTAATTCCATGTATAATTCTTGTCACATGAATCAAGAGAATTCTCTGGATAGGGTTTTTTGGAGATCCAAAATACCCATGAAAATTAAGGTTTTTTATGGCTGATGAAAAGAGATGCTCTGTTGACTAAGTCTAACTTGAGAAAAAGAGGATGGAACGGTAACCCAATTTGTGAATTCTGTAATGATATTGAAAATACAGAACACCTGTTTTTCCAGTGTCACTTAGCAAAAACCTCCTGGAAAATGTTGGCTTCTTGTTTTGGGATCAAGTGGATTCCCTGCACCCTGAAGCAGTATTGGAAGTGGGAAAAGAAAATTCTGCTTAATCATAAAAATCTAAGGGGTTTAGGGATAGCCTCTTTTTGTTGGGCTTTCTGGATGCTAAGAAATCAATCTTGCTTTGACAAGAAAAGGGTTAACAACCCTTTGGCGGCCATTTACATTGTTTGCTCTCTGCTGCGTTATTGGGTAGGTCTAATCAAAGCTAGTGACAAGGATCTCCTGGAGCTGGGGATAGAGGGGATCTACAAGAAGTTGAAGGAGGTGTAATCGTCTCCCAGGATCTGGCGGTCCCCTGCTCCCAGTTGGTTGTCCTTTGTTAGTCTTTTGGTTGCCTGTATTTGGCAGTTCGTGTTATCCGTGTTTGTTAAAAAACTTCTGGTCTGGTATTTGTCAGATTAGAGCTTGGTCTATGGTACTTCCTCTAATGCTGTTCTGTTTGATCTGGTTGCCTTATGTGTGAAAACTGTTGCTTTCGTTTTCTATCTGAATGGAAATGGAAGTGGGGCTATGATTATCCCTTTGGCAAAAAAAAAAAGAAAACCAGAAATTAAACAAATCACTTGATTACATACAAATCTATGCATTCGATACAGCTCACTTGATTTCAACAGAACACAGCTACCGTTTCTATAGAACATGTTGATCTCTGTAACTGTAACTTAAGGAAGAGAAGCCTAGGACTTTGGATAGGAAGGGCAATCCTCAGGAACCTCACGGTAGCTCCAGCCGGTTCTTCCATCATCCATAGCCTGTAGCCCTGCTCAACACAGCGACGTCATACCCTCGCATCTCGCAATCACAGGTAGACAACGGAGGCAGCAAGGACCTGCTCTTGGACCGTAGAGACGACAATGCCATGCCCCTGGCCGCGATTGGTGCTAGACGATGGAGGCAACGACGCCTTGCTTCTAGATCTGGCCAGAATCAGTAGGGAAAGGATAGGGGAGGGGGAGGAGGGAGGAAGGGAGGGAGAGGGAGAGGGGATGAGGAACAGGACCCCTCCCTCTCGCCTCCGACGAGGTCGCCGGAGAAGGAGAGGGAGGGGGCCGGCGGCGCTGTCGAATTGGGGGAAATTTGCTGGAATGCCACTCAATTTGTTGCTGCTTTTCAAAATACCACTCAATTCGTCTCTAATTCCTATATGCCACCGAGTCAACGAATTGAGTTCCCAAATGCCATTTTCGCATTTTTTTACCCCTTCCCCCTCTTTTCCACCATTTTCACCCCTTTTCTCCTCTTTTCCCGATCCGCCGCCTTCTCCCACATCTCCGGCGGCGGCAGGCCAGCGATGGGAGTGGCGGCGGCGAGCTTTGCGCACAGCCGCGGGCTGCGCAGCCGCGGGCGGCGGTGAGGCAAGCCGCGGCGGGCGGCGGCGAGCACGGCAACGATGGTCGGCGACGGGAACGATGACAAAGGGTGGAAAATGAGAAAAAAGGAGGGAAAATGGTGGAAAAGAGGGGGAAATGGGTAAAAAAATGCGAAAATGGCATTTGGGAACTCAATTCGTTGACTCGGTGGCATATAGGAGTTAGAGACGAATTGAGTGGCATTTTGAAAAGCGGCAACGAATTGAGTGGCATTCCAGCAAATTTCCCTCGAATTGGGGGAGAACGAGCGAGTCACGGGAGTTGAGGAGATGCGGTGTCGGGGTCGCCGGGTCGGTGGCTTCTTCGCGAGATCGATTCCGAGGGCGAGCGGCAAAATGCAAAATGGCCAAGAAGCAGCGCCGGCGCCGCAAGATGTGGATCGAAGGGCTGGGAATCGCAGTTTGCATGGTTGCACGAACGAAGCCATTTGCACAGGATACGTTGCCCTATATCTATACCTAATAATAAAGCAAGGTGGTTATCTATACCTAATAATAAAGCAAGGTGGTTTCTTCTTCCTTCTTCTCCCATCTTTATCCGTCCCCGGCCGTCCGATCGCAATAAAGCAAGGGGGGTTTCTTCTACCTTCTTCTCCCATCTTCGTCCGTCAATTTTTTCGTCCATCCCCGGCCGTCCGATCGCTCCACCGCTTGGATCCAACAGCTCCAGTTGCCGCACGGATGTTTTTGCAAAAAAACACCTCAGATTTTAGCGGAATCAACCCGCCATCCATAGCACTGTTTAGAACACACTCAAACGCTTTTGCTAAAGAAACTCTACAGATTGCTCCAATCAACCCGTGGTCCTTTTTTAGCAGTGGCCTCTCCAACCCTAGCTGGCGCCACTAGCCTGCTTCACCACCCCGACGCCGTTGCCGAGGGAACCCGACGGGTCTAAGCGTCGCCGCGTCCACGTATCCACTGGATCGAACTGCCGATGCCGAACCCGTCCCCGACGCCGTGAAGTCCCGATCCTCCTCCAACCCGTCGGATCCATCCAAGCCACGACGAGTCGCCGCCCGATCCGTTCCGTCCGGTGCCGGATCCGTCCGTCTGTCCTTCCTCATCGTCGCGGCCGCATCCGTCTCAGGCACCCGCCGCCGCCGCCTCCCGCGGTCTGCGGTCGTCTCTGCCGCATCCAGCTACCGCCGCAGTCTCCTGCAGCCTGCGGTCGATGCCTCCTCCAGTCGCCCCCGCATCCGGCCACCGGTTCTTCCCCAAGCGGCCACATCTACGCCCACGGCCGACCTCAGTTATTTCCCAAGCGCCCGCATCTACGCCACCTTACCACCAGTCTTCCTAGCCATAGCATCCGCTCGATCTCCCTCCGTCGTCACCGCCGCCTTTCCTTTCTTCCTCACGCAGTGCCGGCAGCTTCTCCTCCCTCCACCGCCAAGGCGCCAACGTCATCCGCCCTCCAGCCTGCCCCTTCTCCGCCCTGCAGGCGTCGTCGTTTTCCTCTCCTCTCTCGCGTCTGGTCGGCAACCGCTCTTCCCTCCACCGCCGCTGACTTCTCTGTCGTCCACCCGTTCTCATCCCTTGCTCTCATCTCTGCCTTCAGGAGAGCACCTCGACGACTCCATCTCTCCCCCGCTTTACCTTCACCTGGACTGCCAACTTCTTCTCCCCACCTTTGTTGATTGCTTCCTAGCTACAGCATCGCTCGGCCATATAAGAAACCTCAACCGCTTGGGCCACCTGAGAAGCATCGACTCACAGGTGTGTGAACCGCTCATCTCACTAAATCGGTGTTCCTGCATCTGATTGTTTTGTGCAAGAACATGGCTGCGACGGTTGCCTGCCTGGGAAGGAGTCGAGGAGGCCCGGTAGCTTCAACTGGACCCTTTGTGGTGACTGGTGAGTTCTATCCTATATAGAGTGAAATGTATGTGTTGAAGTATAAGTGAATTGCCCTCTTCCTATCAGCTTAGGCTTTTGGATGAATTGGTTAGGGCATGCAACTCAATATGGTATCAGAGTCTATTCCACGTTTGAGGCCTGGGGGAGCCTGCAGTGCGGAGGCCTGGGGGAGCCTGCACGTGTGGGGGAGTGTTGAAGTATAAGTGAATTGCCCTCCTTTCCCTATCAGTTTAGGCTTTTGGATGAATTGGTTAGGGCATGCAACTCAATATGGTATCAGAGTCTATTCCACGTTTGAGGCCCCGTATTGGCACCCCAAGACAAACACGTATCCAGTACTAACCAAACCAGCTTCTCCCTGCAGGCTTCGGACCAGACAGAGCCCTGGAATGAGACAAGAACATCGCCACTAAAGCAAAGACCGGCGCGGGGCTCGCCACATCAGCTTCGGGCGACCCGCCGCGCCTATAAAAGGAGGATTCCTGAGCACTCCAGGAGAGCCGACTCCCAGTTCCAAGCGAACAAGCCACATACGCACCCGAAGCTTCCTTAGCAGTAGCCTTAGTCCTTAGTCACCACCGTTATAAGCTCGGGATCGGTGCCTTCAAGCCCGGTCTTAACACCTCTGTACTGTTTCTCCATCATATAATCAACAAGACTGGAGTAGAGCTATTACCCGGCAGTGGGGGCTCGAACCAGGGTAAATCACTTGTGTTTTCACGGTTTGTATTGCTTTTCCTCTCCCTCTCACTGCACGAAGGATCTGTACCCGGATGACCGAATCGCACCAGGCCCTTGTTCGGGAAGACAGCGCGGCCTTAGCCCCCGTAGTCTTGGCCGCCGCCCCGGGCTGCTGAGAAGGGTGGTCGTTGGGCCTCACACCAACTACAAATTCGTATGCGGGTCCGTGGTCCCGCTGCTCTTCAGGAGCGCGTTTCCCAGACACCGACACTGGCTGGAGGATTATCCAAACGATGTATTTACAATAGGGACCAATGATTCAATTGGCTATCAGGTTTGAATGGAGATTGTGTTTCCCTAAAAAAATACTATTTCATTTCTACGTATAAAAAATAAAATCTCACTATATTTATTGCAAAGATGTATTTTATGAGGCACCTTTATAAATATCATATTGTACTATTTCAAACGACAAACACATATTATGAAAGGAAAAATTTCATTACTTCATGAATCTTTTATATTAACACGGACTTATGATCCTTACTTAAGTCAAGTTAAAATAGTCAAGATGTGTTTTCTCAACATACCATGAACCCATAAGTCTGAATCTCATCATTTGATTGATGAAAATTCAAGGCCAACCTATAAATTGCAAGAACAGACCCATTGAAAATTTTATCTAAAAGACAAGTTAAGACAAATAAGCTAAAATACACACCTATGGACTCATACAGTTCTGCCCAAATTGACTTTCTCGGTGTCTAGGATTCAACCTCCTTAAGAAAGCCTTCTTGATCGAAAAGTCTCACATATAAAAAATAAAAAAACGTGAAGTTTGCATCTATCAATACATCTAGAAAAAATTGTGTGACAATTGCCAATTAATTACCTTAACACTCTCTGGCAGTTCTCTAAAATGTTTGTAGAAATTCCATAACATTTGCAAATAGTCAAAACAGATTTTTTTCATCATAGTAGACGTTCTGTTTCGCATGTGGTGCTTCTGGATCTCGCTCAACTACAAGTTATCTAACATATATGCGTGCAGCTTATCAGTTTTGTTATTTTTCCTTTGCTTCTGGTTCATCCTGTAATATATGCATTCATCTAGTTGGTTTTTTCCTCTTGCGTTTATAATTAGTTCTAAATTAAATGCCGGATGAACCATTTTGTAGGACCCTGCTACATTAATTTATTTATGCATTGTTGGAAGCTAAGGTGGACCTAACACCTAATTCCTGACTCACATTTAATGCTACAACGAGTGTGCAGTCGGTTAGCCTTTTCTATTTCCACTTGCTTAGTGCACCGTAATTATTAGACCTTCCTACTTCCGACGGCAGAGCCAACCACGTGGAAGATAGGAATGATTCTGGGCGGCCGAGCCACCGGCTAATGAATCAAAAGGTCTTAGTGATTCTGGGCGGCGGCCGAGCCACCGGCTGATGAATCACTAGTTCAACAATGCACTAAGCACTTAGAAATATCACGGCGTAACCGGGAGACCAACACTTACACAAACAAAGTTTTATTACTACACTAGAATGTTACAAAAGTGGCTATACCAGCACTCACCCTTTCTCACACTCTCACCTAGCACTGCTACCACCATGCTCTTAGATTGAATGGCATGGCAAGGGGTGGCACCCTCCTTATATAGACATACAAAGCTGGATGGATAACACTTGGCAAAATCTTAGCCATACCTTCCTAGAAATATCTAGACTTAGAACCTTTATGATACTTGACTTTAGCATACTAAAGTTTCTAAACTATTCTAATTTTATCATGATAAGGGATGTATCATGATTCTTGTAGATTATTCTAGAAGTTGCCTTGCTTTTATTCAACATGCATATTCATGCCTTGCCCATTATTTTCAAAGTTCAAAATGGTTTTAACGTGCAGCAAATTTGATAGTTCAGGCTCGTGAAGAAATAACCTTAAAGTCCAACAGGCATATGGTTTTCATAAAATAGAAATATATATGCTATTAATTTCAACTATTGGGACCTGCCTTTGTACAATAAAGTTAGCCTTAGTATGCTTTCAGAGTGAGGGTTGAAATTAACTCGAAAATTCTAATGCCATGACGTTTAACTGTTGAACTGAAATCACCCGGCTCTTTACTCCAATTTCTCTAGTGGAATGATTTCATGTTACTGTTTTATTTAAATTATATGCTATAAATTAGGCCATGGACGGAATCAGAAACATGTTTTAGTTAAATTATATGTCTGGTGCACATTCTTTATCAGCTTTACATGATTCTTTCATTATGCATGATTGTAATCTCACCTTTGGCTTCTAATTTGGATAGAGCTGCAAGATCTTCTGCCAACAATTATCAACCAATTGGGTATGTTTCTCTTTACACGCTTTAATTGATTATTTGTACGTGTTTATGTTTCTAGTGATTGACGATCATACTTGGTGAAACCTTGTTTTGATCGAAGCAAATTTCCTTGAACTCTGTCGCACCTTGAATCCCTAATTTCTAGGCCCTGGAAAACCTACGGAGGATTGCTGAGGAGTTCCAAAAGCAGGCACCTGGTGGTGAGGCTGGTGCCAGTGCTACTCAGGAGGATGACGATGATGTGCCCAAACCTGTCCCTGGAGAGACTTTTGAAGAGGCTGCGGGGAAGGAGAAGGGACCGGAGCCGGAAGAGAAGAAAGATTCGTAATTTGGCATCAATATATGGTCCAATCTGATGGTGGAATTGAGTTTTACGACAATTATGTTTTGTCATTCTCAATTGTTTCATATATCCACTGTAGCAATGTTGTCTGGTGGATAGGTGTTTGCCATCAAATCCAACTTTGTTTTGTACGTGCATGTGGCCGTTGAATGGTTCACAACTTAACGATTGAAAGAATATTGTTGAGCGTCACGAAAAAATGGAACTGTTTTTTTTACGTCGTCAGTGTTCACTCGCATACAGGCACTACACTCACCTGATGTGCGCAGCATGTACTATCTCGAGATGTCATAAAAATTTAACGGCGTATTGGACGGTGATTGGACGGTGGAGGATTTTTAGTCTATGTGGCGTATTGTAGTATTTTAAAATTGGTTGTTCTTATGAAATCGTAGAAGAACCTCAAAGGTCTAGATAATATTTTATGTGTGGATAATTATAATAACAACCGTCAAATGTTTGGACTGTCTCGTTGTTATGAGTCAAAAGCTTGATTCTTTTTCGTGTTCTTCGTGGTGTTTGCCTTAGCGTGATAATTGTTTGTCCATTCGATTTGATTTTAAGCTTTTTATAAGCGCTTGTAATGGTCGCATGAATCCTAATGGTGCAGCGACCGAAAGGTTTTTTGTTATCTAAAAATAAAGATTTCTACCACCAAAAACAAAGGGCATTTGATAGCAATTTTTTTTTAAAAAAAAGAAAATTTTGTTCATCCAGGTTTTATGAATGTTTTCATGATTTTGAATCCAGATTGGTTAGCAACATTAAGCAAAGACGGACTACAGAAGGTGAAGGTGTGACTCAGGAGTGGAGAAAGGTCACTTAGTAGCTTTATTAGAGTTGTCTTTTTTTCTTTTTGTTGTTTTTCTAAGCGGGGGTCCAAGTGTAGGTGATCTTTTTGTATCTTGAGCATTCGTGTTGCACACCTAGTCTCTTTTCTAGTCCTCTTAGACCTAGGTTGGGTGTAGGTTAGTCTAGAGTAAGGGTGTAGATCGTCGTGCAAGTTGCCTTAGGGTTTAACCTTCTTTCATGCATTTTTGGGTCATCGGATTGGGTCTTTTCCATTCTAACGGCTAGACCACCGAGTCAGTGGCTGTGACGCACCACCACGGGCTTTGCCCGTAGGACAAGTGGGCCCATCATGTAAGTGGCACTTGTGCGCCGTCGACCAAAATTGACGGCTTGGCCAACCGAGTCAGTGGTTATGACGCACCACCATGGGCTCTGCCTATAGGACAAGTGGGCCTATCATGTCAATGGCACCTATGCGCTGGATAGTGGACCCCACCATGCGCTTTGCATCGACATGTGGGCCCCACGGACCTGGTGCAATGACAAGTGGGTCCTACATTGCAACCAGTGGCACATTAGCTCTATAGTGGATGGCTCGAACCCGCAATCTCACGAGGAGCCTGCGCTACGCCGCATGATGATAACCAAATGGAAGTGTTGATTGTTGTTCAGCACCTATAAGCGCATAATGCTTTTGAGCAGTGAGCTGCCCTGACTGATGGTCGATGGCCAACTGGCGCGCCGTCGACCAACTGATGGATGGGCCCACTGAGCTAGTGGTTGTGACGCAGCACCACTGGCTTTGCCACAGGAGGCCCATCATGTCAATGCACTTATGTCCTGGAATGTGGGCCCCACAAAATGCTCTGCATTGACAAGTGGGCCCCACAATGCAACCAGTGGCACGCTAGCGCGATGGTGGACGACCACGTGGCTAGCCATTGACCCTAGTTCAAAAAATGTCGTAGGGGGCACAAGCGGGGCTCGAACCCGCAAGATCATGGGGAGCCTGCGCCGCGTCGCACGCTGCTAGCCAAGTGGGAGTGCTAATTGTTGTTTAGCACCTATAGGCGCGTAATGCTTTTGAGCAGTGAGTTGCCCTAGCAGATGGTTGACGGCCATCTGGCGGGCCGTCGACCAGCTGACAGATCGGCCCACCAAGCTAGTGGCTGCAACGCAGCACCACGGGCTCTACCCATAGGATAGATGGGCCCATCATGTCAGTGGCACCTGTGCACTGGCATGTGGGCCCCACAGACCCGGTGCAATGACAAGTGGGCCCCACAGTACGTGCAGATAGTGGCACGTCAGCGCGATGGTGGATGACCACGTGGCTAGTCGTCGACCCTAGTTCAAAAAATAGCGCAGGGGCGCGAGCGGGGCTCGAATCCACGACCTCGAGGGGAGCCCGTGCCACGCCGTACACTGCTAGCCAATTGGGAGGTTTTCGTTTTTCAATCAAGACGGACGCGGTTTTCATTTATGGATAGTTGTAGCGCCACTTATGGTAGACGACCACGTATTGAGCCATCGACCGTACGCGCTGCTGGGTCCACTAGCCAGTTGCTCGCTTTCTCTTGCTGGCTGGGCCCACGTCGCAATGAGACGTGCACTTGTATCCGTTATTAGACCCACCTCCTCATCTATCTGGTGTGGACAATGATTAATGACGCTGTTTGGAGTACAGTAGCAATGGTCGATGGCTTTTTTATTGCCGTCCATCTAAAGTGCCGGCAGGGTTAGGAACCCTTATGGTAGACGGCCTCTCTTCGGGCCATCAACCATTTTTGTATTATGATGGACGGTTGCTTTCTAGCCATCGTGCTATTCGATGGCCGTCGAAAACATTGTCATTGCTTGTAGTGCGAGATTGACGTGCCTTGCGGCCAATGCCGCTTAACCTGCTACCGTATTCATCTAGGGTTTCCCCTTCATTCGTACGTATGGCTTTGAACTCGCTTTTTAGTGGTTGGAGACACGTCGTCTTGACGCGATCAGCATCAACGAAGCGTGTCTTGAGTCCATCCCAAACTTCTTTGGCGATCTTCTTTGTCACGACTTGGATAAAAAGATCGATCTTCCTGTAAAGCCTAGAAGAACAACGCCTTGGCTGTCTTGTTCTTTTTTGGGATCAACTGCCACATCAGACAGTGGATCGATAGCCTCCCAGACTCCCTAGGCTTCATGATGGCTTCAACCTTCATCGCCTACATTGTGTAGTTTATCATCGTTAGCTGCAGGGTAATAGAACAGCACACCGCTGACCCCCTTTGCCGCAGCGCCTTGGGTGACAATCGACATAGGGCTAAACCAAGGAAGCTTGGGCATCAACCGAAAGCTCTGACATCAGGTATTAGTTCATGCCAGGATCAAATCACCACCGAAGCGGCATGTTTGTAGCCCGTCCGACACGTATGAAATAACGAAGAACAGCTTCTCCAGGAACCCACAGCCCGGGGGAGAACACGCGGGCAGCCCATCTTGTCGTTTGCCCTCTTTGGCAGGTAGCAGATGGTTGTTACGCTACGCGACGCCCCCAACGGGTGGCGCGGGGCTGGCTCGGTCCAGTCAAGGCTATATCGGGGATAAAAGGTAAGTGCTTTCTCCCTAAAAAGGTTTTCTCCCCTGTATCGGCATGTTAAGACAAACACGTGTCCAGTACTAACCCAACCAGCTTCTCCCTGCAGGCTCAAGACCAGACAGGACTCTAGAACGAGACAAGAGCCCTGCCACTAAAGCAAAGACCGGCGCGGGGCCCGCCGCATCAGCTTCGGGCGACCCGCCGCATCAGCTTCGGGCGACCCGCCGCGCCTATAAAAGGAGGATTCCTGGACATTCAAGGGGATCCGATTCCATCTGACCCAAACCCAAGCAACACCCGCATCCGAAGCTTCCTTAGCGAGTAGTTTTAGTCCTTAGTCACCACCACTGTAAGCTCGAGATCGGTGCCTCCAAGCCCGGTCTCGACACCTCTGTACTGATTTTCCACCACATAATCAACAAGACTGGAGTAGAGCTATTACCCGGCAGTGGGGCTCGAACCAGGGTAAATCTCCTGTGTCTTCACAGTTTGTATCACCTTCTTCCCTCTACTGTACGAAGGATTTGTACCCGGATCATCAAGTCGCACCAGGCCTTTGTGTGGGAAGACAGCGCAGCCTTAGCCCCCGCAGGCTTGGCCGCCGCCCTGGGCTGCTGAGAAGGGTGGTCGTTGGGCCTCACACCAACTACAAATTCGTCTGCCGGTACGTGGTCTCGCGGCTCTGCAGGAGCGCGATTCCCAGACATCGACAGCCGTAGTCCCATCCGTCGTCTTCATGGCACTCGTAAGGGTCATCCTCGATTCCCTCGACTAAAGAAGTAAGAAGGCGAGGTCAGTATCATCCAAACGCTGGCTAGTTAACACTTCCCTTAATGCATATAAGTTTAGAAGTCTTTATTTGGAGGAAATGTTTATTTTATTTGCGTAAAGCCAAGTTTAATAAGACCTTAAAAACATCCTAACTAGCATCTTCTAGAATTTGTCTTGTTTGTATAAATCAGGGGTTTACCATCTTACTAATGCCCCCAACTTTCGTAGATCCACCATCTTTCCAGGATTTGGCCACCCTATAGTGCACCACACATGCCATGGCATGCCCGCCTCGGCATAAGGGGTTGCCAGCCCTCACTAGCCGACCGTCATCCAAGGGATGTGTGGCCTTTATCACCCTCGGTGATGACCCATGCCGGTCCCTATCGAGAATGGTCCTAGAGGGCCTCCGCAGAGCGCTCACAGCAGGCGATCCAAGACTCGTACTCCGCGCAATGGCCACGCGTTGTGTTGGAACCATCCCTCAGATGGCAGCGATCTCCCCGCTACGCGTGTTACTCCGTGCTCCTCCTGGGTAAGCCCTGGTTAAACTCAGCACCAGGAACTCTGTGCCTCAATCATCCATCAGGATGTCCTCTAGGGGCAACCCACCGGTAAATCTCTACTTCCACGGTCCTCGACTGTACCACACTTGGACTATCCCAACCAGACCGACATCCCCCATAACCATTCCCTCAAACATAATCAGCCCAACATGCAACTAATAGCCCTAACTGTCATATGTCATGTCATATTTGAATGAACAAAATGAATGACCGGTGAATATCGGTTCACCGTTCCGTAACGATTAGCCGAAAGATTTGTCAAAGCCAGTCTAAGCAAGTTTTGCCCATTAGATAGGGTTAAAGTGGTTACCAGACTAATCATAGGCTAACAACAATAATGACAATCAAGGCAGTCATTAAGGCTAAACAGGTCCAAGGCAGGCATGTATAAGTATTACATGATTTAACAACCAGGCAGTTTACTAAGCATGCATCTAAATAATAAACAAAATAGTTAACTAAAAACTAGGAAATGAATCATGATATTAGCGATGTTAATCCTTACTAGCGAAAGTCGTAATCTCTCCCTAATACGGACAACATCTAAATAGTAAGTGTTAACTCGCCTTGCTCAGGTAGGTGTTCTTCCTCGGCGTCCCCAAACCTTCCTTCGGGATCGCCTACGTCTAATCATACCAACAAACCAATAATTACTAACTAATGCAAACAGAAATCATGATGTATGTGCGACCTAGGTTTTGTCCTTGACACTATATTATAAGATTGGGTAACGATGCTTGCCTTCGCATGAAATGCCATGCATGTGAAAGGATCTCTAAGGCCTAGAGGGGGGTGATAGGCAATTTTAAATTTCTTTTGGGTTATACTTGATTAAGCAACACAATTAAGAGTGACCCAATCCTAGATTCTAGTGCCCTATTAAGCGGAAGCAAATTAAACAATACGCACTAGTTATCTAGTCCATCTCAACAAGGCAATCAATCAATTTATCATGTGAAAGATAAATGTGGAAGTAAATGAGACAAAGGAGGAGTGACACGGTATTTGTTTCACCGAAGTTCGGAGTCACAACTCCTACTCTCTGTTGAGACTAGCCCTTGCGAACAAGGATCGGTTCCCTCTTGACCCACACGCCTCACTTACTCCCCGGTAGTCGTTCTGCTACTCCGGCGAGGTAGACTCCGTCACCTTTACACCGACTTGAGAGTAGCCACAAGCCAAGGCCTACTCCCAAGCCCACTCCTCCAAGAAGAACACCGTCTTCAAGAGTAATAAGCTCGAATCGCCTCGATCATGCCAAACCGAAGGATTTCCATGAAGCTCGGTTTGGTGGAAGGTAGGTGGTTGATGGATTGGTGGAGGAATGGCTCTAGAACAACCCTAAGATGAGTAGATGTTGGCTATAAGTGAAGTGGAGCATCAAACCTCATAAATGGCTGCCTACCGAAATTAATTTATACCCCCTGGAGAGAAACTAGTCGTTGGAGCTTGGGAAACTCCAAAACTAGCCGTTACAGTGCCCGTCGGACCTGGTCCGATGGTCATCGGACCCGGTCCAATGGCTGCAACCACATCTCAGAGCAGTTGACACAGTACAGTCGGACCCGGTCCGACGGTGGTTGGATCCAATCCGATGGAGGTTAAAGCACCGGAACAAGATACTGTCGGACCCAGTCCGACTGGGTCGGACCCAGTTCGACGGGGTTGGACTTAGTCCGACCAGCAACAAAACGCAGTTCTAGGGTTTGGGCTCACCAGACCCAGTCCGATGGCGGCCAGACCCAGTCCGTGCGTACTAAAAGAGCACGGCTTGAATAATTTGAACAAGTTGGGATCTTTAGCTCTTTGTGGATGGCTTACGGGATAAGAGAAGGAGAGACTCAGTATGATCGAACCAATTAGACCCCTCTTAAAGCATGGGCGAAAAAAGTAAAACCTAGCTACTCCTAAACATACACATGACCTCTTCGCTTGCCCGGTCATGCCTAGATCAACTTGAAGCAGCTCAAATAATCGTCGAAGCCTCGCTAGGGTTCCAAGAAGGATCCAAGAACTTCCGATCACAAATATATACGTCATCAATGCCACTAAAATAATTAGGACTCAACGATGCTCACAACATGACATAGTGCATTAATAGATAATATTATCCTTATATAATAGTTTATGATTCCCAAAAATACGATTTCGTACGGTAAGGTCATTGTTGGGTGATTAGGGTTTCTAAGCGGCATAAGATGACGGCTTTTTGAGATCCAACCTACGTATGGGGTAAAGCTTATCGGAGCTTATATTTTACTAGGTGCTCGTACAAAAATGAAATAATCCTATGTTGTATCACTCATTGATATATTTTCTAAGGCTAGTCTTTAATTATTTCAATGAGCTAATTAGCTAATTATTTATTGGGTTTAGCAATTAATAGTCTTATGAATATAATTAAGTACTAAGGGCAAATGTAAATGTCCTAAATTTGTTAAGACACTTACCTATCCATTATATTTTCTGAAGAATATTTCAGGTCTAATTCACCAATTAATATACTCAACAATTACCCTATAATTACATTAACCATTTTTATATGGGAAAATCTATATTTTCAACTAACAGTGCCAAATTCCCTATTACAGTGGCCATGGTTATATTTTTATAAAATCAGATATGGTCCCTAGTATTTATCTAATTTTTTCTAGAATTTTTGGGAGTCTTTAGCTATTTTAAATAAATCAAAAGCTAATTCTATAATTAAATAACTAATTAAAATGCTGGGAAAAGGATAAAATCGTTCGGGCCGAGCCGGCGAACGGAGCGGTCCATCGGCGGAATCGCCCCACGGGCCAACATCACGCACACACCCACCCTGGCCGACGGAAACGTCAAAAACGGTTTTTCAAAAGGTGGCACGATGAGGCGAAGGCGCACGCGGCTCTGGCGTTTCCACTAAAACAGACATGTGGGCCATGGACCCACTGTCAGCGACTCTGGCCCGGCTGGATAACATACACGCGCGACGCTTTAAACTAGTCTGTGGGTCCCGCCTGTCAGCGACCTACCATATAACTCTCTGCACGCATCTTGGCGCGGATCGGACGACACTGAGTCGTCATCTTCCTTCCGTTCGGTGACGTGGCTCGGCAGCGACGGCAAACGTCACGGCGGCACTACGGCGGTGCTACGACCAGGAGCATGCACGCTCTTGCTTGTACGACGCCCTACGGTCCTAACGACACCATCGTCGAGGCCGGCGGTGGCCGGACGCGGCGGCGCGATGGCAGCGGCAGAACCGGAGGTTCGCCGATGGCAAGCGCGCCCGCTAGGGATCTACAAGCCAAGGGAATGGGAGGGGAGCATGCGGGAAAGGTGTAGATGCTTACCGGGCTCAAGGACAGATGCGCGGGAGGACGAAAGAGGCTGGCGGTAGAGGGCTCGTCGGCTGCCGAGACAGGGGTAACGGCGGCATGACAGCTCTGAGCGCTTGAGCTGAAATTGATTGAGGCGAAAGGATTAGGGCACTGCCTAGTAGTTCGAGACGGAAGGAATGGAACTGTGGCTCACGAAATCGCCAGGATTGATCCGATGCCGGCGATGTTCGGATTTGAGGAAACGCGGAAACTGGCACAGGCAGGGGAGCTCCATTCTTTTATAGGCGCAGGGCGAGCTTCGGACCCGGAGGCGCACTCGATGGCGTGGTTGGGCGAGCGGTGCGGCGACAGGACCGGCGCGGCGCTCGGCGCGGCAGAGTGCGGTGCGGCGAGGTGACGGCTGCGGCGCGCGATGATGGCGGATGCAGCGCGCGGCATGACAGAGCAGGGTGGCAGAGTAGGGGCAGGGCCACCGGCCACGAGAGAGGAAGAGAGAAGGAGAGGAAGAGAGAGCGCTGGCGGAGGGGTCCACATGTCAGCTCGGTTACAAATTCAAGCGGATGTTTGAAATTCAAGCAAAATTTTGAATTGTTCCCAAATTTTGGGATGTTGCAAGGTATTATTGCTTTTCTTCGATTCAACGTACCAAAAAGATCTCATCAAACATTCGGAATATACATAAAAAATACCGAAACAAACAAACATTTTTTATGGCAGCTGCCCTTTTAGATACCCCAAAAACAAGCATATACATGTATAGCTTGCAGCAATAACTAAAAACAGACAGATGGTTGTACTATAGTAGGTGCCATAACATATACACCTCACCACGTAGGATATATACTATCTAGCTGATCACTTTGTTTTCTCTCTTTTCCTCACCGAGGAGAATGAAGCGAGCGACGGTTTGTAAGCAGTAAGCGTACCTACCTACATACGTACGTACAGGTACAGGGGTTGCAGCGCATGCCGGCGGCTGGGGTGGCAATGGCATCGATGAGCATCATCACTACATGACGGCGCAGGCGTTGACGTTCTCGTCGCTGAACATGGACATGTACTGGACGTCGGGCGCGCTGGGGTCGGCCATGGCCTGCGGCGCGCTGCGGACGAACCCCGCCGGCGCCTTCTTGTCGTAGGCGCCGCCGACGTAGGGGTAGGTTGCCAGATTGTAGGGCACGTACGGCCACATCTCCGCCGCCTTCCCCGTGCTCTTCACCCTCTCCAGCACCTTGCTCGCCTCCACGTACCCCGTCACCGAGCACTTGCTCTGCTTCGGGTTCACCGCCACGCTCGTCACCCCTGCATGCGCACACCATATAAACTTATTAATACCGCTTCGATGCCCATTCCGATTTTGTTATTGGGATGAAACATTTTGGTACCGGTCCATTCGGCGTACTTTATATAATAATTCAAATATTGAAAATAGAAATATGTTTGTCAAAATTTACCTTGACATACATAGAAGATTCAAATAATTTAGCAAATAGTTCACGGTACTTCATTTCATAAGTTGTTTTGATAGGGTTCATAAAATACAAACCATAAAAAGGGGATAAGCAGGAGTGGATCAAGATAGGCGGGGGAGTGGTAGCTTGATTTTGGTCCGGTACTGAATTGGCTCGGTATCAATACCGGTTGAAATGACCAATACCGTCCGGAACGACCGTTACGAACCGGCATTTGGATCGGTACGAAAAATGGCTCTATGGGTTTCGTTTTGAGGGGCGGAATTAGAACTACCGGCCGTTCCAACCGGAACGGAACAGCATTGATAAGCTTGCCATATATACATCCATGATCCATCCCGTTTAATTGGGACCAAAATTAGGCCCTTTTTGGTCCACGGTTGAACTCGATTTTGTTTGGCTGAATGAAAAGTTAAAAATTTTTAGAAAGAGGGGCGAAAAAGGTTAAAAATTTATTTGGCTCCGTCAATATTATTTCCACACCCAAAAGATCGATCCACAAGATACTATGCATGCGGCTACCAAATCAATCAGACGTTTCAGATCTCCACGTCAATTAGAGAAGCATACAGCTATTAATCAGAAAAGTTTGTTAAAAAATTTAGAACCAAAACGCGATGATGAACTGTTATTACACGAAGCCAACCAATTTAAAGAACATGATTGCCTCACCTTTCATGGATTTGACGGCGTTCTTGACCCTCCTCTCGCAGCCCTCGCAGTCCATCTTCACCTTGATGTTCACCGTCTGCAGGCCCAATCCCAATCCAGTCCGTCAGTCACAAGTAGGAGGAAAAACTTAAACTGAAAGGCAAACTTGGATCCCTTCCCAAGTTCCCATGTCAAAAAATTTGGATCTTGTTTGCAACTTGCCGCTCGAATGGTTTCCAAGAACAAGGAGGAAACAAGAAAGAAACGCATGTGTTTCGAGTTTCACAAACCTCACCTGCAGTGGCCTCTTCTTCCTGCGCTTCAGTGCTTCCTTTGTCTCAGTTATGCTGCAGAGATCAGAGAAGTGATCCAAGATGCCCATGATGTGTTATGTTATGCTATGCCTACTTCTGCTTGGAACGAGGCTTATGATGTAGCGTGCTTGTGCTTGTGGTTTTGAGCATGGAGGGACTTGGGTATAGAATTCTGGAAGAAGAAAAGGCTCATATGCATATATATACAGGGAGAGAGAGTTCTCACCTATGGGAAAGAGGAGAAGCTGCATGTCGGTATCGCTGGGTCGATGGCTGATTTTGTATGGTTAGGATGGTTGCCAACTTCTTGCAAATTATAATTATATTGATGCTTCAGGATTACACAGAGACTAAACGAATGAGCACTCGGATTAATAAATGAGTGCGCTGGGAAAACATGCTGCTGCAGGATGGCCCATCTCATTGCTTGATAGGCTGGTTGGTCCATGCGGATGGTTGGGAAAATATGATTCCCTCTGTTTTTTTTGGTCCATGTTAACTTTTAGACACGTTCTTTCACCATTCGTTTTACTTAAAAAACTATTTAAGTATTACCTTCGGTCACAAAAAGAAGTCGCCGTTGACTTTTGAACACACCTTTGACCATTCGTCTTATTCAAAAATTTAGTTCAAATATGTAAAAATATAAGTAATACTTAAAATACATTTAATAATAAACCAAATCATAACAAAATAAATAATATTTATATAACTTTTTTGAATAAGACGAATGGTCAAAGGTGTGTGCAAAAGTCAACAACGACTTCTTTTTGTGACCGGAGGGAGTATCATTTATTTTGTTACGCTTTGTTTTATCATTAAAAGTATTTTAATTATGATATATATTTTTGCATATTTGCACTAAATTTTAAAATAAGATGAATGGTAAAAGAGTATGTTCAAAAATCAACAACGACAAATAAAAAGAACGAAGGGAATATTTGTTTTAATCGACTGAGAGTGCTCTGGATCAGTTTAGCTGACAATGGTAAAAGAGTATGTCCAAAAATCAACAACAACAAATAAAAAGAACGAAGGAATATTTTGAAAATTTTCATAATATTACCCGTCATACTCGTACCCGAGTCTACAATTCCCGGGTATTACCCAAACCCATACCCGAGTAAAAAATACTCAACCCGTACCTAGTTTTTCAGGGTAAAAAAATCATACCGAACGGGTACAGGTCCGGTATTACCCGACCCATTTACACCCCTATGTGCGGGACCTAGACGACAACGGCGCGATGGAGATTCGTGACGGGGTGCGCGCGGAAGCTCAGTGGCAGCAGTGCGCGGGAGCTCGACGCTAGCGGCGCACGTGGGAGCTCAGCATCGGCGTTGCTCGGGGAGCTTAATAATGACACGTGTGCAATTAACACTTACGAATTAGAATTTTCAAACCCCTGCAAAGACAAACTTCAAAATGAAACTATTTAAAATTTGTTTAACCCTAAACGCCGGCCTTTATCATTGATATCCTACTCGTGAATGTGTTGACAAAATTCCTCCTATGCCACTACGTACAAAAATCCGCAAAATCCAAGGATTTAAATAGCCGGCTATAGCTTCGGGATAGCTCCGCTGTAGCCGCTAAATTGAGTGCTATTTTCGCTATTTTTATTACCGCTATAGCCCCGCTATGCCACTTTTAAAATTTTTCTTTGAAAATACAACCATAAGCTAGATGTTTAGTTATGTCCTCACTCATTCTTACATCATTGAACTTTACACAATGATACCATTGATATAAAACTAATAAATGATCGCTTCGTCAAATTTATCTAAAATGAACTTGTAAAATAATATATCATGGTAATTTACTCTACATATTAATTATGATCATATGAACATCCATTAGATTACAAGTATTGCTAAAATAACATGTATGGATCTTATTTAATAGGATTTAATTAATATTATACAAATATTTTCATACTTATATAATTTTCATATTAAAACGCTAAATAGAATAGCTTCCACGATAGCCTGCTATAGCTTTTATAGCTTTTTCGGGTCTGGCCGCGAAACCGCGAAAAATGCGATTTAAACCCTTGGCAAAATCAAAATTGTGGTATCACCGAAGAACTGGATTGGATACGGATTGGAAACCAAATACGGATACAAATAATATTGGTTATAAATATGGATCGGAAAAATAATCTCTCTTGGATAATATGCGACGACGTATACTAGAGAAATAAACATATAAAAACACATTTAATTATCACTTCGTGCATCAAGTTCATAGTTTATAGTCATGAAATTGCTGGTATGTAAGAATCGTACATCATTTTTATGGCTCATAGTAATGGAAAAAATATAGCCATATGCATCTAGCTGTTATAAGCGTTAGTCATTCATCCTATAGAAGTATAATGGAGATGATTTGTAGATGGACTTCACTGTTCGAATAATATCCATCGGATATTATTCAAGAAAAGCTCAAATATCCATCGAATATTATTTGTATTCGTATGGTATTCGCATAGGCGGATACGGATACCTATAGCATTATCCAAATTACAATCTGAGTTGGTTCGGATGGTCGAAAATTATTCGTATGATTTTCATCCCTTAACCTCACCCATCCATGCCATCGTATTTCCATGTTGTTCCCCTCTTTGCCATCGATGAAAACTTATCTTTTTTTGCTTAACCTATATAGACATTTGCGAGAATTTTTTTTAATCAAATTTGGTAAAAATATTTATTCACCATTTATACAATGTTTTGGCAACATACTTGTCAATAAAAACAACAAAATGTAGAGTGTTACATATTTGGCAACACTGTCTTTTTTCTAGAAATTTTGGAAATATCAATATAGCTTTAAAAAAAACATGTTTCATAGAAAGGACTAGCACGCAAAATGTGATGGGATTGACGGGTGAGGTCCTTCGTTGACGGCAGTTTTAGGTTTTGGGAATTTCTCATACGGAAAAATTACGCCCTTTTGCACTTCTTGAGTTCTCACAAAGTATTTTACTATAATATGTTTCTTAACTGCGAACCTTTTTTTTATCCTTCTTTCATTCAAAAGAATTATTGAGAATGAGAATAAGCATTGCACGCACAATCAGTCGTGAGATTATAACTACGTACCAAATTTTATTTTTTCATAACAATAATATAAACACTACAATACAAGTAAGAGATGAAATTTCTAGGTGTCCCGAATGTGACATTCGAACCCTGCAATCAAGCGGAAAGGAGAAAAGAGCTTTAAGAGAAATGGATTGCTAGCTTTCCATCGGATCTTGTTCCTTGGATCATTCTGAAAGATACACCTCTGGTTTCTCCCTCGTAGCTAAGTAAAACTAATCTAATCCCCGATTCCAATCTTGATCCATGTTTCTACTTATAAAATTTAAGTAGTGCGATGGATAACGTGCTGATGGCTTAACTCTTGATCGACAGTTTTGGCACAAAGGAGATGGAGCTGTCACTGCAAACACCCTTTTTTTTTTTTGGGTGAAAACCACTTTACCTGTATGGAACCTTTGTTTTTGTCTTGGGTTTGTTTGTGTCACGGCTCTATGTAGTTTTCAGCCGAATGCAATATTCTTCTTTGAAGTGGCTTTGTACACCTGTCCCACTTTATACTTGTATCTACTTTTGCAATTTAAACCTTTATTCAATTGAATATGAAGCTTTTTGCAGAACCTAACAAAAATGAAATTGAAGTTGTCGAGAAGCTACTTGTCCGCTAAGTTTCCTCCAACCACCCGGCGAGAATTTGAACTAGCTAGGGACCATTCGGAACAGAGTGTGGGTGATTTGTTTTCACTGTTCTCATTGGAGCATCCTTAAAGTCATGCAAAGTGCAGCAACGTTTATTCCATTGTTTATCCAAAGTTTCTCTGCCAAAGTGAAATACTGTGCATAGATAGGTGACAGCTTAATTCTTGATGGTTATTCAACGCTCGACAAGAATCCATCTCAGCCAGCCAGCCCTTTTGTTACTTGTTGATTTCATAGTCTTTTGTTTACTTTGTCCAGGCCTGTTCTTCTACAATAATTTCGCACACCCGTCGATCAATCCCACTTTATACCCCTGTCAATTTGCAATCACATTCTCCTTTACTATCAATTTCATTTATGAATTGCAGACAAATTATCTTGCTTCTATCACCATTTAAGTTTGAATTTGAAGTTTTGTATTACTTGTTTTTCTACATGGCAATATACGTTAAGCTATTTTCACGTCATATGACAAATGAAATACTCCTGTACCTGTGTGTATTGGAGGGGTGATTACAAGAAAAAAAATGGGTTTTTTCCACGTAGGAGAAAGAAAATGCTTAGGTAGATGCTTATATGAGTATGTATTGCAAGGTGTTTATGAACAAGTGCTTAAGAAGAGAGAATATATGAAAAAGTAGGTGTTTAAAGGTTGCAAACTCCTCTTAGTACCTACCTGTTAGGTATTGTGTTGAATATATGTACGAGTAGGTTACATGTACTCTGTGTTGTAATAGGCAGAGCTAGTTTAGAGTTAGAGTCGGACTTTAACCGGGCCTCCACTATATAAAGGGAGGTAGCCCTGGTGTAACCATGCGAACGACTTCATAATAGTAGCATAAGCAAGAGGAGGTCAGTGGCCGGCATGTGGTCGTGACCTGATCAGCCGGTGTGCTACGGCATTATGGATTGGGGAGAAGCATCCATAATCAAAGCCCCGCAGATGTAGGCGAAAGCCGAACTACGTTAACAAACATTGTATCTCCTGGTGTCGTTCGTGATCTTGCATCGGCCTATATCCTAACACTAGCAAAACATAAATGCTTAAAATTATGCATATGTCTTCTCGTACAATCAACTCCCCAACCACCTGTCAATTCTATGTGGTAAAACAAACATGTTTATTTAATAAAGCATCCTTTTAAGCATCATGCATTGGATATGGCTAGAGTATTTAGCAAAGCATTCATGCTTAAATGGGTTCTTAGAGGAGAAAATGATATCTAAGCATTCATGCAAAATTCCATGTAAGGGTTTAAAACCAGCTGAGGTCCACAAAACAGTTACCCCATCATATGGATTAATCGCCGGTTAACTGGCAAAACTGTAAAAAAAAACATTCAATACATAATCCGATAAACATGATTGTTCGATGGTTTTTGCTCAATGAATTTTCTTTTTTTAAAAAAATTGATAGGCTTTTAAAACGCACCTTCCATGTATTAAAACTTAAAAGGAGTTTTTTTTTACGTATAGATGGCAGCGCCTCTCTCATTAAGCACTTATGCATGAAGCACATTCACCACAAGATTAGACAACGACACCCATATTAGCAGTTATGAATTTTTCAAAGGACCAATCATGAATATTAGTAATGATTTCTCTCTTGTATGCATTGAGCACCGGATTTCTCTGGAAAGCTTTTATTTGTGGTGTCAGTTTACTCATGCTCTCCTTGAGTCAGGGCAAGCGCATCAAATTTGTTGGATGATAGTTCTGTGTTATGGTCCACAGCTTTCACACTAGAAAAGCACAGCTCTCGATATTTCTCTCTGGTTAACTTGTCTGGTACGTAGATAATTGCAATTTTTATCTTTAAAGTTGTAATTGTTGAAGTATAAGTGAATTGCCCTTCTTTCCCTGTCAGCTTAGGCTTTTGGGTGAATTGGTTAGGGCATGCAGCTCAATATGGTATCAGAGCCAGATGTCTCGAGTTCGAGTGTTGACTGGCGCAATTAAATAAGTCAGAGCCAGAGGTCTCGAGTTCGAGTGTTGACTGGCGCAATTAAATAAGTCGCGTCTGGGGGAGCCTCCACGTACGGGGGAGTGTTGAAGTATAAGTGAATTGCCCTCCTTTCCCTATCAGTTTAGGCTTTTGGGTGAATTGGTTAGGGCATGCAACTCAATAATAATAACCAACTTAGTCTTTAGAATTTGAAAATTATTTCCTTGGTTTCTTAAAATTGGTTCTGTTTATATGAAAAATTCCTTTGTTATAATTTTGTTGTGAAATGATTATTTCCTTGGTTTCTTAAAATTGGTTCTGTTTATATGAAAAATTCCTTTGTTATAATTTTGTCGTGAAATGATGGGTTGGATGCTGAGATGGTTATTTTCTTCAAAAAAAAATACATGCACTTTACCTCCCTAAAGTTGCATCAAAGTCTCACTTAGCCTCTAGAATTTGAGCCTAATCATTTTCTCATTCATCATCATCCACAGTATCTTCCTCTATCAGTCTCATATTCGTTATGCGGCTACAAGCCCTTGGATCAAACTCTTTCTGCCCGATTATCCTTCTTGGGCTGTAGACCATGTCACTTTTTTTTTTTACTTTCTTGCTCCACAAAATAGTCAATCTAGAGCATTGACCAAGTGTTTTACAGAGCATATATCATGCCAAATGACCTTATCATCAATATACTTATTCCATTCAGTTCCTACAAAATATCCTCGATAATGCAATTCTAGTGTAAATAGCTCACCACTGGCACCTACAATTTGACAACAAACAAAACATCAACTATTGAAATCACAATAACGAATATCAAAATGAGGAAAACCTAAATCCTCGTTGCCAAACAAATTCACAAAAAACATCAAATTGATGCAACAATCCATCACTACGAACATCAACGATTCTCTAGATCTGATCCTATGAACCAATTTGAGAAATTTTAGAGCGCGAGCTGTAGGTAAGAGTTGCGTCTCCCTCTTTGTGTTGTATTCATTTCATGCTTAGTGTGTGTTATTGTTGCATACCTCCATCATGGCAGCCGCTTAGAGCTCACCAATCAGTAGGGATGCAAGTGAGACACCATTCGGGTACCCACTTGCCCGCTCTACTTCATTAGAAATGTACTAAAAAAACTCATTTTTAGTGCATTTTTATTAACTAGAGCGAGCAAGTGGGTACCCGCAATGTGTCCCACTTTCATCCCTACCCATCAGTCAGGCACCACCCTGCTCTCAAGTTTCATGGCTAAATAAAACTTTGATACAACTTTATGGGAGTAGTAGTGCACTTTTTTCTATAAAATATCTATATCAAAATATAGCTCAGCACTTAACGCTGGGAATCACGGCGCAGGATCTACTGTGCAAACAAAACCAACTTTAAGGGTGCCAAAAATGTAATTTTTAAGTTATGAGAGGTAAGCGAGACTTTGGTATGAAGGCAATAGTGTACTTTTCTCTTGTTTATTTTAAAAAGTGTGTATGTTTGTGTGGCGTTGTTTTATATGTAATTCAAACATGAAATGAATATATGGCTACAATTAAAATTATATTAGTTTATATACCGATAAATTTTGCACGACTTTTTAGGATGATTCAGACGCAGACACGGGTTTGAATAAAAAATTTCAAGGCATGTACTCCCTCCTTCCCGATTTGTTTGACGTTTCCGACAGCATCGTCAAAATTAAGGAATGGGTGAAAGTACCATTTTACCCCTGTGAAACAAGTAGGCTTCGTATCCCGCAGTTTGCCCCGCTGCTCGTTCCATCGCCGCCGCTGGGCAATAAGAATGACGCCTCCGCGCTCGTCCCCGCCACGCGTCGGCGATGAGCTCTAAGCTCAAAGCTCTGAGGTCGTCCCTTCGAGGATCGTTGTGCCCCCACCCTCTTCACGCCTCTTTGCCGCAGCTGTCGAGGATCGCAATAACTAATGCAAGCAACTGTCAATTGCAAATTGCATCTTAGCCTTTCCTTCAGGTCATCTGCTTGTGGTTGGGAGCCGTGCAATGTGCCCATAACTCCACACGCTGCAAGTGGATCGATCTATATAGTCAGCAGCAGGTTTGGGGTTCTCAGCAACAGCAGCTATCAATTGTATTTCCTTCTGTTTCTCTTTCTGGGAAGTAAACATGCATTCGCAACAACTTTTATTCCGTCATCAATATTTAAAGATGTAATAAATTATAATATTATTAAATTATTTTAAAAATAAATTAAAACACAAGTTTTTCATGTACCTGCTACAAATATTAAAAATATGTTAATCCAACAAATTTCAAAACTTTGGCTTATACATAGACCAGATAATAAAACTTTTTTATTACAAAGGGAGTATTAATTAAAAATTATTAAAACCTTTTTAGAGGTACTATTAGATACTCCTACTAGGTATACTGGTTCGTAATTGTCTAATTGAAACCAACATTGTTAGTGCATTTTATCTCACAATGCAGTTCATGAACAAACATTGATATGGATTATCTCCTTCAATGCCTATAAACTCCACTATGCTCACATCTCTTTGTCTTTCACCTCTCCTTCCTTAGGCAACGCCAATACCACCGACAATAATTATGACTATAAAGACGACATATATCGAGTGGACTAGTGACATAGGGCTCGTCCAATTACTCTATCAACATCAAACTAATTTCTGAGTTTCAGCGGTGACTTCTCTGAACCGGGACTAATTTGTGCTTGTGCCAGCTGTCATGTACCCGTCCGCCAAAACGCTGTTCTATATATCCCAGTTTGTGACATAAACCGGGACTAATGTGGATGAAAAATCGTGCTTTTAGCCTAGTAGCTATGAACCGGGACTGATGCCACTATTAATCTAGGTTTGTAGTTAACCGAAACTGATGTGTCGGTATAGAAGGCCCGTTCCATAGTAGTGACCGAGAGGAACGCGCCTCTGATATTTATTTTGAGTGCAGTAAAATTTCTCGATACTAGTGTGGCACATAATTAATTCGTTCGAAACATCGATCGTTCTTGCCACGTACGTGAAACGTGGTGGCCTGTGAGGCATATATTAGTTTTCACATTGACCGATCAGCATCGATAGGCTAGCTAGCTATGAATGATTGATCCATCGCTGCCCTCGATCATTGGGGAAAAATGTACTACTACCTCCGTTTTTTTTATTTGACGCCTTTGACTTTTCGATATATCTTTGATCATTTGTCTTATTCAAATTATTTTTGTAAATATCATTTATTTTGTTGTGATTTATTTTATCAATAAAAGTATTTTAAATATGTCTTATTTTTTACATCTTTGCACTAAATTTTTGAATAAGAGGAATGGTCAAAGATGTATCAAAAAGTCAAAGGCGTCAAATAAAAAAACGGAGGGAGTATTCCATAATATTTATCGTTTTAAATATTAACATTGTCTTTAAAATACAACCGTAATTATCAATTACTAATAAATATTATTTACAAAATTCACGAAAATATGATATTACCAAAGTATATTTTAAGGCGAATTTATATATATGGTTTTATGCACACAATCCAAATAGTTTGAAAGATTTTTATGGATAATGTTTTACAACTTTGATTTAATACAAACTTAAAACGATAAGTATTTTGAAACTGAACGGAGTATATGGATATAAGTGATCGATTGAAAATTTCCGGTAAATCATAATATTGGACAATGTAACGATTTTTTATCATATTAATTAATAATTCGTATTCGTCACAGGAAATCATGTTGTCGACAGATATCTTAGAGCAGATGGCCCCAGGTATATCACCAGCCACTCACCCACGGCCCTAGTTCTCCTCTCAAGAAACATGACGTGATGACAGTTTAGAAAAATCAGTCATGTGTCATGTGTCATGCGCAGGCACCGGCACGCGCTCGCACGTTTGACAGTGCATGCGCCCGATGGAGAAGGAAACAAATTCATTCGCTGTACGTAGTAGGGGTCGTGCTCTCGGGGCCCACCACCCCGGCCGCCCGCCCGCACGACCTGTCCCAAATCGGCTTTGGGACACGTACGTACGTGGGTCGGCCGGGGCGAGGACGCGCGTACGTGCCGACGGCCGGCTCCAATAATTCGCGCGCGGCCGGGCACCAGAAGCTTCCGCCATGCACTGCATGTGTGCTCTCGAGGCTCCATCGCTCCCTGGCCTCGTTTGTTTTAGTTTAGATTAAAATATATTAAATTAATAAAACTTTGTTACTTTTTATAAGTTAAATGAAATGGTTTTAAATAGTTTCATTTAAAATTCGTAAAACAACTTTTAAGAATTTTTTAACTATTTAAAACACCTTTTGAGTAGTCGCAACATTTTCCACTCTAACAAGGCCTTGTTTGTTTCAGATTAATGTAGCGTTGCGTTTCGCTGTAGCAAATTTGTGATCCCCTCAAAATACGTCTTAACAAGTTCAAAAAATTATGAAAAAAATATTTTACAAACTTTAAGAAGTACTATTTAAAACCCCACAAAAATGACTACAAAACATCACATCATTTGGCCTATACAAAAATAACAAATTTTCATTTAATTTAATTTAATTTAATTTAATCTGAAACAAACAAGGCCAGGGAGGCCCGTGTATGGATCGGCGGCTAGCTTTAGGTAGCTAGCCCTAGCCGGGTCCGGCCGGTGGCCCCCATCGTCGCGCGCGATCATATCCCCAGGGAAACGGCGGGGCCCACTGAGGTGGCTGTGTGGCGCGGCAGGATAGGACAGACCATTGTACTGGCGACTGGCGAAGTGGCGAGGTCAATTAATCAGGAGACGGACGGATTAGCAGGTCAATCTGGCAAAGCCCGGCCGTACGTGTCCCTTTCGGCTTAAACGCCAGATAGGGAGTGTGATGGAGATAAATTCAGAGCAATAATGGAGACAAGGCGATCGAGGAGGCCATCCCTTCTTTCTACACACCTGGCCCATATATACTACTAATCAGGATGAGCAGATCACCATGAATTACCCACCCCTTAGCAGCGGAGCGAGGACGTGCCGTGCTGTGCGTCCAAGAAACCAGAGGAAATCAACATATAAATATGGTGCGTACGTGACGGTTTTTTGATTTGGATATGACCTGGCTAGACCTCTGAGATATATGGCCTTGTTCTTCTCAACGTAAAGTTGAGGTTAGTTTTACTGTATCAAAATTTATTATTTTTATATAGCATATATGTTGTAAACAAACAAGGCCTACGGTCTTTTTCTTTTTAGTGTTGAGTAAAGCTAAGTTTACTGTAGCAAATTTGTAACCTCCTCAATAAATATTTAAAAAAAATCAAAAAATTATGAAAAAATTATTTTACGAACTGTAAGAAGAACTATTTAAAACCAAACAAAAATGACTAAAAAAATTACATCATTTGGCTTATAAAAAATAACAAATTTTTATTTAATATAATTTAAGCTGAAACAAACGAGACCATAAATGGGATGATGTTTGACTGCCACATCAACGTTCGCATATGCCTAACGGGTAACACTACCACATAAACGTCCATCTGCACCACAGATCAATGGAGGAGGAGGCGAAAACCGCTAGTGATGAGCCCCTATCTGCCGCGCCCCACGCTGCCCTGTCCGACATCAGGAAAAACCGCCAGTGATAGTATCCGTATCACTAACAGTTCTATGTTATCACTAATGGTTCGAACATAGAACCTGTGGACACCTGGAACCCGAGGGCCTCAAAGCGTGGACCGAAGAGATTTGTAGAGGGGGTAAGCGGATCGTTTGGACCCCACACGACTCAACTCAAGCGTACATTCAAAGGAGATAAGTTCGATAAAATGCTAAAGGAAGAACACATGACACAAAAGTTATTACGCCCCCCCCTTGAGAAGGTAACAACCCTACTACAGTTGGTTCCATACTTATGATGATGGAAGCTTACAGGAGAACTGGTGGGAGAGGATGGGAAGGAACTCCCGCCCTTTTGTGAATGGCTGTCCTATAGAGTGTTCGATCAAATGGGTGTGTTTGTGTCGCTTGTTTGTGATCTGTCCTCCCTCCTATGCTAAAGAGAGGTATTTATAGTGCTTTTGGGGATGCATTTGAGGTTCTACTGTTGTCGGCATTGGTGGTCCCCTCCTATGATCGCATTAGCGATATGTCCGGAGCCTTAACTGAGGTGTATCACTGTTCAAGGTAGAAATTTATTGTATTGGTCAGTCTAGGCCCACTATTGTGGCCTTAATGCTGCACCAGCCACTGTTCAGTCACTGTTGCTTGTGAGTCATAGCTCTCGTCAATTGTAGGTCATTCTTATAGTCAGCTATGTCTTGTCAGTCACGTGGCTTGGCCGAGGGAGTCCTGCGTAATGTCACGCTCCGACGTGTTTCCGCTTTGCTAGTACGATCCAAGCAAGGTTATAAGAAACTTCCTGCTTGTCGCAACCCCAGCTTCACCGGAATCCACTCACAATCAATTGCTAGTCCTAGAGATCAATGCTAGCAACTTGTGAGCGACAGTTTGTTGAACATCATCACACAATCACAAATAATCAAGAGAAATTATATATTACTACAACGTGTTTTGCACGTGCATGCTTGCTAGTATTATCAGCGCCACACTTTGAATCAACTCAGCGGTACCACTCTGCTTGGTGAAATTGCAAGTACTGATGTCAGAGACATTGATTGGTAGCTTGAACTTAGAGTGAGCTGTGCGACCACTTGACATTATAAATGCTGCTATCATAGATGTTGCCCTGTGCCACCTGGACCATCGACGAAGAAAACATTACCCTTCCGGGTCTAAACATGTTCCATTATATAATCAAAACCATCCTTTTGCTCTTTGTTCAAGAGGCGTACAACTCACTATGGTCTTTGTCCACATTAATAGACATCTCTTCTCTGACCTCCCTTATATCATGGTTATCAACAGGCATAGATTCATCCAAATCTGATAAAGCATAGTCTTTAATATCCTTTCCCACGGAATACAACAAATCCCGTATATGGACAAGGACCATTTGTTCAATTATTCGACTGTTGCTGTAGTTCAACTGGAAATCTTCAGACATAGTATCAAGATGCTTTTTTCGCAACCCACTAATATTCGTTACTTCACAAAAAACAAGAATAGTTGCAAACAACCTTCTCAATGCACTCGACATCCGAAAAGTTGCCGCTTCTTCCAAATACTCATCGATACATTTATCTGACTCTAGTAGACCCCTTTTCTCGGCTGCTAGCCTAAAGGTGCTACATATAACACCATCAATAGTACGTAGATCTTCAAATGACGTTGAGCCACGCACATGGTTGAGAAGCAACCTAAGAAAGTACCTCTCACCCTCATTAAGATTTGCAACTACAGTTCTCCCTATCCGTGTCCTTTGCTTTCACACTTACCAACACTTTTACTTATTTGCCATACAAAATGTTATGGAAACTCCTTATATAGGAAATTACGTGCCCAAGGATTTGTCCGATTTTTTTTGAAATACTCAGTCAGCATGGTACGTGAAGAACCATCTCGGCCAACGACATCCTTCACGTTATCTGATCCTCTGAAAGAAACAATATGCATGCCTGGCAGATGCAACTGCATCTGTAATACTGGAGGAGACATAAACAAATCGAACCCATATATTCTCCACATTGCCTCTGGAGAACCGATGAACCTTGAATCTCTATACATGTGAATCTCCTTTACCACCTTATCATCCCTCTCAACATCGATGGATAATGATGCCCAGTCATTGCCCTTATATACATACTTGTATATGTAGTTTACCGCCTTAATGATCGAACAAGCCTCCACATTGATATGGCAATTATAACACATAAGCAATCCAGGATTGTATGGCACGACTCATCTGTTATCCAATTTAGCATACCTTACATCAACGACTAGCCCATTTATTTAGGATATTAGGTAATGTATACACCTGTCATATACCTTGATCGAGAAGTTCGGGATGTATCAGAATTGGTATTTGAACTCACTACTACGCAAATGGCCTTTAGTCCTGGTTTCCCCAACCAAGACATTAAATTCGGGACTAAAGGCATGTGGTTTTCAGTCCCAGTTCCCCCAACTGGGACTATAGCCACTGAAATATCTAAAAAATATGACGAACCAAAGACTTGAACCTGGGATCTCATGCCACCACATGACTCTCCACTCACCCTTCTAACCAACCCACCCACCCACGCTTATTGATTAGAGTAGGATATGCATTCCTTTTGAAGTTTGCTGGAACGAGCCTTTAGTACCGGTTCGTATTACGAACCGGTACTAATGAGCCCATACCAGTATAGGGTTGTATTACGAACCGATACTGATGAGTCCGTGCGTCAGCTGACCTGTACCTGCCTGCAAAAGGTATCTTTACAGTTGCATCCAACATGTACTGAAAGTCTAGAATTGCTACTTGTGGGGACCAATTTCTGGAAAAAGATTTACCCGAATATAATACCCTAGGATTTAATTTACACCTTCAGAATTAGTTCAATTTCATGCTTTACTATCAGAGTGCAAAAATACAGTGCCAATTTACGGTAAAATACAAATTACTCCTACCTCTAAGTTTGTTATATAGGATAAACTAGATTTTTGAGCCGAATGATCCATATCTTCCAAGGGAGAGAATAAACTTCAGATCTGCAGCAGAGGAAATGGGGGCTCTGTTCATGAAAAATGAACAGTTCCCGAATAACGGGTTAGTACCAACCGTACTTGCAGGTTTTTATAGGAATGTGATATTAACTACATGCTAACAGTATCAAAGAAGGTTTATGGCTATATTTCATGTGGTAATAATGCAATATTTAAATCAAACCTATCACTTGACTAAAGCAAACTTTAAAACATATAAATGAATTTTAAACAGTTCTATCTCCTTCCAACACAACTCATCACAATCACCTTTTCAAAAATCAAAAGTATTATAAATAAAAGAGGCATCACCCAGCTGACACAACCTCATATACCCGAGATAGGGTCCATCAATGTTATTGTTATTAGCTCTATAGAACCTATACAACTTTATCCATATAATAGTTTTTTGTATGGTTGGATGATTGATGTGTCATTTTTTATTCAATAAAACCCAAGGTTTTGCAATATCCCACATACAGTGCAGATATTGAGAAAATTATCCCAACAATGCTGAGCTCCGCACAATCACCATGGTAACCTTGCTAGTGACTCACTCGCTCCAGCATTGAGGAATCCGCACAAGCATTACTAAAAATATCAAGGCAATGCCCCGCCCTACAAGTCAATATGGTAACCTTGCTAATGACTTGAGCCTTTTCATTTTTCTTCACGTTTCATTTCTATATCAATAAACCACTTTATCATATGGACAATGATTACTATTCTACCTTTTGGAATACTCATATATAGATTTCCTATTCTAGTGTATATAAGATTTAACCATTTTAAGAGGGCTTTTTGCAGTAGAGTTTGGATTATCTATAGTACGTAAAATGAATGAATATAAATAATTCAAGTAAGGGAAATTCCATAAATAAAAAACTAAAAGTTAATGCAATAAATAAATTTATATAGATAACATTTAAGAATTCCAAAGTGCATCAAAAAATGGTAAAACTTGTCTTTATAAGATTACTTGGATCCTATGATTCTTCTGGATAATTCTGAGCAATGGATCCGGACGATGACATCAATTCAAGGGAATGTTGGAGAAAATCCAATAAACATTTAAGTTAAAAGCCAATATGAAAATGCATGAGGCATGATTGCATGGGAAAAGGATTTGGGTGGGATCTTTTCCGAGGAAGAGCTAGGGTTGACTAGTATGGTGATGGTTTGTATGATTTTCATAAATTGAATGGGTGAAGGGGGAGGTTGGCACTACTCCGAGTGAGATGTTATAGAATGAAGAGAGAATGATTTTGGCATTATCTTAGTAAGTTTCTAGATGGAGGAGAATGACATGGGGTATGATTATATGTGGGGTTTGAATCTACAGGGATTGGATTTTTAGATATTTGAGTCTGCAAGGGAAATTTCTAGAGATAAGGTGGGTGGGGATTTTGTAAATACAATTTTAAATATAATATTTGGGTAATATGCTTTTGTTTTGGAATAAGATGAATAGGGGTGGATTTAACAGGCATTTTTCCTAAGAAAAGCATTTTAATAGGAGAGATAAAAAATTTATGTATGGGTTTTAATACTGGTAAATTGAATGAAATATTATGGACATAATCTTAGAATGGAATATTTGTAAAGAAATAATGTTATTATCATTTTAAAAAAAAGGTAATGCAAAAGGTATTTTCCTTAAAAGAGAAAGGAAATCATTTTATTTTTTTAGTTTAATTATGAAAAGTGTAAATTTTATATTTTTGTGAAATACTACTTTGAATTATAGATTTTTTTAGAATTTTTATAGAATTTTTGGAATAAATTTGCTATTAAATCTGAAATGAAGAATCGTCTGATAATAAATATGAAGGGGAAGGGAAAAAGAAGATAAAGAATTTATTTATAGGATTTAGATACTGGAATATGGGTGAGATATTATGGATGTAATTCTGGAATGGAATATTTATAAATAAATAATTTTATTGCATTTTCGAGGAATAAATATGATTGTAAAAAGGCGTTTTCTTTATAAATGAGGATGAAGAATACTTTATTTTTGAATTTATTTATGAAACATGAGAGTTTTATATTTTTTATAAAATTCTACTTTGAATTATGGAATTTTGAGAAATTTTGTGGAATTTTCAAAAAAAGGATTTCCTATAAAATAGGAGGATGCCTCTTGATTTGGAAGATAGGGGTAATATGGAATTGGGCTAACAGGCCGAAGCTGGCCCAGAGGAGCTAGGACTGGGCCAGCCCGTTTAAGGAAGTGCAACGTGGGCTAACAAATGGGGCCCAGCAGTAGCGAGAGGACGACATTGGTGAGGGTGGTGAGGGACGGGCAAGTGGGGCCTGGTTGCCAGAGAGAGAGAAAATGGGGAGGGGCGGCGAGAGATGCCGGTGACGGCGAGCGTCGGCCGAAGACGAAGTGCAGATGCTGGGAAAATGCAGTTGGGTTCAAGACAAAGCTAACTCTTGCGGCGGCGGAGCTTGGGGTGGCCGGTGACGACGGCGCTGCGAGGCTAAGGCGGCGGCGGCTTCGAGTGTTGACGGCGGCGAAGCTCCGGGCAACACGGGCAGCTGGTGAGGGTGGCGGTAGCTTAGCGACGGCGAGAGGAGCTTGCCCGATGAGGATGCTGTGTTGAGAAACGGCTTTAGGCGACGACGAAGATCTTGCCAGAGTGGGATGGATGTCTATGGGCCGAAATGGGCCGAGGCCTGTGGCGGAAGAGGGAAAAGGGTTGACGCCGGAGGGAAAGCACATTTTTGAGAGTTTCGAGAAAAGGAAAGGTAGGATTTTAAGTAGGGAATGAAATTCGAAAAATTAGTAAAAGCTTAAAGAATTTATAAAAATTGTAGATAGCTCAGAAAAAAGAGATCTTGGGCTCCAAAAATCCATAAAAATGAGGAAAATCCAAATACGAGATAAAATATGATATTTTGTAAAATGTATTTCTCCAGAAAATTAGAAGAAAGTATTTTATTAATGGGATCGATTGGAAACTGCATTTGGAGAATATTTGGAAATGCATGGTTGCTTTGGTTACTTGAGTAATGGTTTTCGTGAAAATGTTCATTCAAAATTTGGAAATTTTGTGGATGTTACACTATTGTTGCTACAAAATGGTACTAGTGCACTATCAGTACCGGTTTCAATCCAACCGGTACTGATGTGCCGTAAATTAGGCCATTTCTCTAGTAGTGACTCCTCGGCCTAGATGTGTATAAATGGATTAATAGCCGATGAAGTTATAAGTGGCAAATTATACATGGCCGATCATGTTACCATGCATCATGGCTTATATGGAGCGGTCGGCAACATATTTGGAAATATATGTCATCAGCTAATTAAGGAAGTTTTGAAGCCAATGTGGAGATCAAGGAAAAGAAGAGATTAAGGATAATCATGGCCGGTGGATAAGTTAGCTTATGTCGTATTTTTTGTGTATTTTTGAGTCGGTTTGTATCCGTGCTAGTATAAATAGGTGCCGATGGGCATCATGGAAAGGGTCCTCGACCAAATCAATCAACTATTTTGTCTACCTTTACTCTTTTGTCTTAGTTTGTAGTTTTGCATCGCTAATCCGATCGACTAGTTCGTATCGACTTTCAAGATACGCCCGCTAGCGAGAACTATCTCGATTCAGTTCGATCTTCTTTGCCGGCGGTATTGGGATACTATCTCTCGGTGGCCACGCATCGTCGTCTGCCGGAGGAGTTAGGTTCCACCCTTCATCATACGTGCTCAGCGGCCAAGCCGAGCGCCGTAGACGTCGCTGCCATGCTCCGCGTGCTCGTCGGAATTTGCGACCTCCCTGTGCAGCGTAAATTCAAACGGACGCCCCGGCCACATAAGAGCTTCATTTTGGGTGTTCTACAACTTTATGAAAAGCTAATGACATAAGCTTTCCAACGCATCCAGTCTTGCCATCAAATTCCTTTGGAATCATTGGGAATCAGTGACACAAGTTGACGACTAGAAGATGGTCGTGAACGCCGCACCATCGGCTATTCAATCTACAGCTTGGCCGGTGGTTGTATCACCCACCTTCTCGATTACAAGGAAATCATTTGGCACGCTCTTACAAAGCCCTGATTTCGAAAATTGGTGGAGTTGGCACTAGAACCGACGCTTTTCTACGCCAACAAATTGGCACGCCCGGTGGGACCACTATCGTCTGATCTACCAATCATGTATACTCCTTGCAAGATTGAGAATTATGGGTGTGAAGCTTTTGTGAAGTGGATGCGTGATCTGGATGCAAGAGGTTATACTTATCGAATATCGATGTCGACATGTTTGCTAGATCGAGAGGAGTTGTTCACATATTCACCACCAATATCGACGTCGAGACCGGATTCATCGGTTTATTCAAATTCACCACCAATGTCGGCGACAAGGCCGGTGTCATCGGGTATCTCACCACATACATCGATGATGAAGCCGTTCCTCCCCAATGCGTCATTACCAACGGTGGTGTCTAGGTTAACTTCTATGCCTGCCTTAACATCGACAACGAAGTCGACTTCTTTTGCTACAGCTCTGCCAACGTCGACGACGACACCTCCTACATGGCGATAAGAGCCAGAAGTGTTGTAATACAGTCATCGCACACACGCAAACACAATCACAATAATAGAAAACTTAGATTTAGAGAGAGAATAGCCAGGCACAATAATCTTTATTGATCCATCTCTCTTGTGTACAAGGGGTTTCATATATATAGCCTAGCCTACATTTGGTTTTGCCCATAATACCTCTAGGGTTTGAGATGGGCTTTTGGCCCATAAATCACCTAGGGTTATAACACTCCCCCTTGGGCTAAATCACGATATGTCAATGTCTTGTCAAAAACTCCATCCAAAAACTAGTGGGAAAAAAGGATTGGAGAAAAGAGTACATTGCACACGCATGCTGTATTGCAATAATGGCTCGTTAAAAACCTTTGCTATGAGAAACCCAATGAGAAAAACTCATATAAGGGAAAAAGAGTACAATATATAACCTTCAGGGTCTGGTCTTCAGGATCAATATGGTCTACTGGACCTTTGCGTTATAAATATTTTTGATCTATGTCGTGTTGTGGTAAAATACTTTAATTGAATGTCATGTCAACCTTCTGGGTTAGACAAAAATAAAATCTTCAAGATTCCATATAAACCGAATCAATATTTAGCTCACGCTCCCCCTCAGGACGACATCCCAGATGCCTTCTGACATTTCGATGTCTTCTGTACATCCATCACACTATGCTCCTGAAAAGTGTGAATAATTTGAGAACAATATAGCTCAATCTTCAAGTACCACTATCCACTTCTGCAATACAAGCAACATTATTCTCATGGATAAACATGGGTGGTATGGATGGTACTCGTGCCGCATAACTCCTGGATGTGGTCACCATCCTTTACAGCCAAACACACACTTGAAACTTCATATAAAGCATTAATCTCAAACACAATATGAGATTTAGTGATATGTTGATTACACATGAATCACGCATACATATAACCCAACATTGCCCTCGGTTAACAAACAACCCAAGGCCCTGCATACCCAGCAAGTCCCTAAAGACAATTTTAGTACCGGTCCGAAATTCCGGTTGCTGCCGCACTTAGTGCTTACAGAGGCAAGGAACTTCTAGTCCTAAAACCTCATATTGTCTTAGGTTTAAACAAATATGTTCCACTTCAGGGGATCACACTAACATGTGAGTAAAGTTGATTGCAACATCATATATCTTCTAGATATAACCTATTATACCTACTAGGTCTCAATAATGCATTTAATCCCAAGTGGTTCAACTGCAATCAATTGGCCTATTCAACAGGTCTTACACATGTGGTTGTATCACTATAACCAGTCTTATCTTGGCATTTAGGGGATCAATCAATTTGACATTATCACCAATTTACATCACACCTTCAGGATATAAACTTATACCTTCAGGGTAATAAAGAACACCACCACTCTCCCAACTACTGGCTGGATATGCACATCACTAGTGCTCATGTGGCGAACTTCCAATATCGGGTAACAATGGGTCATCGTCCACTATGGGGAACCATTGGTGTATATCAAATATCGACTAGTAATTAATCTTCCTTCAGGGAAGTGCTTATGTTCTTACAGGTAACTCATTTTTTCAGGAAAGAATTCTTACTTCTAGAAGAGATTATCAGGTATGAGATTCATTATTGTGTCGTAATTTTGCCATCTTCTATCACAAAAAATAATGAGTCATACTGGAATCTCAACAAGGATTTTCATAATCCATAAACTGCATATTTATTCATATCATCTGCCAGAGTTACTATTTAACGAAACACTTATTACACATGGGAGAGTATAGGTCACTACAAGGACCTTTGAACCATGGCTTTCACCACCTCATTATTTATAATGACCCAGAGTTAGAGCTAATGGCTCTCAAACTTCGATTAATCTCATGGTTCATCCTCAGTAGCTTGTCATATAACCCGATACAGTCGCTACAGGCGCCATGCCATGTACTTAGTTCAGAATCCTTATCATAGCAACTTAAAAGGAACAATATGTGTCGATAATTTTCTCTCCATATCTCATAAATGAATACTTTCCAATATTAACCAGAATTTCGCTATTTCCCAAAACGAATATTTCCGCACTCCTAACATATAACATGTGCGCATTAACTTGCTGGGTATTCATCTTCAGGATGATCCTCTATAGGTTGCTCATTTGTAATTTCTCTTTAGAACAATTTGAAGAGTGATGAGCAATTGTTTGACAAGTGTCATTGAATCTAAGACCCGTAGGCTTCCCCGTGAACTTTAGATCATGATCCAACAAGCCAATTTTGTAAAGGTGGATATACTATTCAACCCGAGGTATTCCACTCTTAGCGAGTCATTTACTACGGGTAAATGATTTTTCAACTCCTTTAAATATCTGGCAGTATCCTCGCTTCTAGCGTACAGGAGCACTCCTCGCTACTGGCGTATAGGAATATTAACCATTGAGTGAATCTTTACAACCAAGATCTCATAGGCATTTGCAAAACATAGGCAGTTCTCTCCCCTAATGCCGAGATCTGGTTTTTACAAAAGCATGCTTACAAAATCCCCTTTCATGAGCACAAGACAAATGCAACTACAGGTCCAAAGTCCCCAACTACAGGTGGGAGCTCAAAAGTGCATGCTCGCTGGCAATTTTATTTGAGAAATAACTCGATTCCACGCATTACCATTGGGGCTAATCATTTATATGCAATGAGTTTAGACTTATATGTTCTCTTTGCCATGCGCTTGTTCTGAGCTATCATATGCCCGCGCTAGGTGGCATACCTATGCTACGTTGCCGCACACCCTATTGGGGCGGCGCACCCGTGCGGGGCCACTAATCATCCCAATAACTTATGGGTTGCAAAGTCTAGCTTCTTTACTATCGCCCAATTACTCATACCATATATCTAATTAAAATTTAGGTTCAATATAAATGCGGCAGTATCAATAATTTGTGAGGAAACTTTACTATTCTGCAGAAACACAATAAATACTAATTGTATGCCAAATAACAATCAACTTCATGTGACAGAGCCGACAAAGAAGGCAGCGAAGAAAGGCTAAGCGCGAGCAGCTCGCTGTCCCAGAAAACAGATCGCCGGGCTACACCGTGTAACCACCGACGAGATGATCCGGAGATACGAAGCCTGTCGCCCCCACCACGAACCGAGCCGAGGTGGAGACCCGAGGAGCAGAGGGAAGCAGCACAGGGACTCGGCGCCCAAAACCCGTGGCCACCGGGTACCCAAGTCGAAGAAGGGCAGCAGCACCACCACGGGAACCTCCACCGGCCGGCGTCCCGACGGGGAAGGAGGAGCAGTGGAGTGCACAGAGAAAAGAGGGGAAGTGAGGTCGTACAAGCACGTACTCAAAACAGAGGAGGCAACCGGCTTAATAGAGAGAGGGATAAACTCGGAGGAGCAACAAACCGCGCGAGGAAGCCGGCGAGCCAGCCCACGTCGCACGCGCCGCGCGCCACCGCAAGCTGCGGAACGGCCGCAGCCGCAGCCGCCGCCGCCATCAGCAAGCAGCACGCACGGCTGCTGTGCTAGCTAGGGCAACACGCTGCCTCTCTCTCCCTCTCTTATTTCACCGTATGGGCTAGGCCCAAAAAGCCCAGCAAAAGCCCAACACTATGGTGCGATGCGAAGGAGGCAACAACTTCTATGTATAATTGCTTGAGATGCAACGCCACATGGTGGCACAAGGAAACCCGGGGCTAGGTAGATGGAGGTGGTGATGCGAGGTGGCTCTAATTTATTGAAGAAATTGAATATTTCACAGCATTTGTATATAGGTTAGGTGGTTTATTTATTATTTTTATATAATTTTAGTCAATGAAATGGGCCTCTATTAAAATTAGAAATGTCAAAACCATCTTGGAGGTTACTTAGATTTTAATTGTTGGTGAGGTTAAATGAACGGTTTTACAGTTTAGTGGGTTAAGTGGAATCATCTGATAGTTTAGTAGTGTAAAATGAACTTATCCCTTAATTATACGATTCTCTTCTTTGTTTGTATAGAAAATATCAACTGCACTTTGTTGCTTCACGGGAGAATGGATTTACTTATAAAGTTTCACTTTTTTTAGAAAAAGGTATATATTTTTTACAAGATCAAAGTCCCTTTGCACAAAGACATCTATCTCAACGGAACAAAACAAGAGCAAACACAAATTAAGGGTCAAAGTGAGTAAATTCTAGCTCAACAAATAGAACTACTCTAGCCACAACTGAAAACCCATGCTGTTATTCCCCAAGATTCAAAACCAATTTAAAATCGTTAGACCGAGAGGAACGTGCCTTTGATATTTATTTTGAGTGCAGTAAAATTTCTCGATACAAGTGTGGCACATAATTAATTCGTTCGAAATCATCGATCGTCCTTGCCACGTACGTGAAACGTGGTGGCCTGTGAGGCATATATTAGTTTTCACATTGACCGATCAGCATCGATTGGCTAGCTATGAATGATTGATCCATCGCTCCCCCCGATCATTGGAGAAAAATGTACTATTCCATAATATTTATCGTTTTAAATATTAACACTATCTTTAAAATACAACTTTAATTATCAATTACTAATGAATTTTATTTACAAAATTCACGAAAATATGATATTATCAAAGTATATTTTAAGACGAATTTATATATATGGTTTTATGCACACAATTCAAATAGTTTGAAAGATTTTCATGGATAAAGTTTTACAACTTTGATTTAATACAAACTTAAAACGATAAGAGCATCCCATCACACCCCCCAAAATGGCCTCTATTTCAAAAATTTTCAAATGCATTAGGAGGGAATTTGGTCCATGTGAGTAGCAGCCTGCACTGTAGCAGTTACTATAGCGATTACTGTAGCGATGCAGGAAAATTTGAAGTCCCCGCTGGGGATGCTCTAAGTATTTCGAAACTGAATGGAGCATATGCATATAAGTTATTAATTAAAAATTTCCGGTAAATCATAGTATTGGACAATGTAACGATTTTTTATCATACTATTAATTAATAATTCTTATTCGTCACAGGAAAGCATGTTGTCGACAGATATCTCAGAACAGATGGCCCCTGGTATATCACCAGTAACTCACACACGACCCTAGTTGTCCTCTCAAGAAACATGACGCCATGACAGTTTAGAAAAATCAGGTCATGTGTCATGTGTCATGTGTCATGCACTCATGCGCAGGCACCGGCACGCGCTCGCACGTTTGACAGTGCATGCGCCCGATGGAGAAGAAAACAAATTCATTCGCTGTACGTAGTAGGAGTCGTGCTCTCGTGGCCCACCACCCCGGACCCCGGCCGCGCGCGCGCGACCTGTCCCAAATCGGCTTTGCTTATGTGCGGCACGACGGGACACGTACGTTCGTAGGTCGGCCGGGGCGAGCTGACACGCGTACGTGCCGACGGCCGACTCCAATAATTCGCGGCCGAGCACCAGAAGCTTCCGCCATGCACTGCATGTATGCTCTCGAGTCTCCATCGCTCCATGGCCTCGTTTGTTTTAGGTTAAATTAATATATATTGAATTAATAAAAGTTTGTTACTTTTTATAAGCCAAATGGCGTAAATACGTTGCAGCCATTTCTATATAATTTTAAACAATTCTATTTACAATTCGTAAAATAATTTTTAATAACTTTTTAACTATTTAAGACATCTTTTGAGTTGTGGCAACATTTTCCACTCTAACAGGGAGGCCCATGTATGGATCGGCAGCTAGCTAGCCCTAGCCGTGTCCGGCCGGTGGCCCCCTGGCCCCATCGTCGCGCGCGATCATATCCCCAGGGAAACGGCGGGGCCCACTGAGGTGGCTGTGTGGCGCGGCAGGATAGGACAGACCATGTACGGGCGAGGCCAATGGCCAATTGGCCATCATCCTCTTTTAATCAGGAGATGGACGGATTAGCAGGTCAATCTGGCAATGCCCAGCCGTACGTGTCCCTTTCGGCTTAAACGCTAGATAGGGAGTGTGCTGGAGATAAATTCAGGGCAATAATATCAGGATGAGCAGATCACCATGAATTACCCCTTAGCAGCGGAACGAGGGCGTGCTGCGCTGTGCGTCCAAGAAACTACAGGAAATCAACATATAAATATGGTGCGTACGTGACGGTTGTTTGGTGGAGAGAAATTATATGGCACCCTATGCCATATAAGCCATATGGCACCCCTTTTCCACTCTATCTCTCTCTATCTCTAAGTCCTTTCTCTCTCTGTCTCATCCCTCTCTCTCTACTCTTATGTCTTGGGTGCCACTGGCACCCTATGCCATATAATTTCCCTCTTGTTTGGTTGCCTAGAATTTGGATATGACCTAGCTAGACTTCTGAGATATATGGCCTTGTTCTTCTCAACGTAAAGTCATGTTTAGTTTTACTGTATCAAAATTTATTATTTTTATATAGCATATATGTTGTAAACAAACAAGGCCTACGGCCTTTTTCTTTTTAGTGTTGAGTAAAGTTAAGTTTTACCGTAGCAAATTTGTAACCTCCTCACAAAACATTTTAAAAAAATTCAAAAAATTACGAAAAAATTATTTTATGAACTGTAAGGAGAACTATTTAAAACCAAACAAAAATGACTAAAAAATATCACATCATTTGGCTTATATAAAAATAACATATTTTTATTTAATATAATTTTAGTTGAAACAAACGAGACCATAAATGGGATGATGTTTGACTGCCACATCAACGTTTGCATATGCCTAACGGGTAACACTACTAAATAAACGCCCATATGCACCACAGATCACTGGAGGAGAAGGCGAAAACCGCTAGTAAGGAGCCCCTATCTGCCGCGCCCCGCACTGCCCTGTCCGACATTATGAAAAGGGTTTTTTTCATCCATGCCATTATTAAGTTGCATATATTCGAAACTGCCATTATAAAGTGCGTATTCTTTAAAATGCCATTTTATCTGCAATCAAACCTCAGCGCTGCCATTCTTGAGCATTTTGAGAGATTTACGGAGTATACAAAATCGAAATACAGAGAAATACACACCTGGCAGCCTGGGTCCACATGTCATCCTCTATCCTTTCTTCTTCCTCCTCCTATTCTTCCCCCTCTTGAGCTTGCCGTCGAGGAGCTCGCCGCCGTCCATCTCGAGCTTCCCCGTCGCGGCTGCCGTTGAGCCCGCGCCGTCGCCGCCGCGAAGGAGGAGCTCGCCACCGTCCGCCGCTGCATTCGAGCTCGCGCCGCCGCCGCTGCCATCGAGCTCGCGCCGCCGCCGCCGCCGCCGAGGAGGAGGGCAGCAGCGGCAGAGGAGGAGGAGGCAGGAGGCAAAACGGTTTGTCCATCGGAGCTCGCAATCAACGGGAAAAGTGGAAATAAGATGATAAATTCAAGCGTAATAACTTCGTATAGCATACATTATACGAAGTTATACGATCAGGGGCGGCGCGAGGATATGGAGATGGGAGCTCGCCGGCGCCGGAGTGCGAGGAGAAGGGGATCTCGCCGGAGCCGCTGCCGCCGTCGCCCGCGCCGCCGCCGCCGCCGCGAGGAGATGGAGATGGGAGCTCGCGCCGCCACTGCCTGCTGGAGCTCTCCCGCGCCGCCGCCCGCTAGAGATGAGGGAGGAAGAAGAAGGGAGGAGGAGGAGGGAGGAAGAAGATGCTGTGGGAAGAAGAAGAAAGAAGGAAAGAGGAAGAAGATAATGAGAGGATGACATATGGGTCCCGCTTGTCAGATACGTATTTGGACTGTATTCGGATGGGTATTGCCGAGGAAATATGTTTTCGGGGCCAAGAATGGCAGCGCTGAGGTTTGATTGCAGATAAAACGGCATTTTAAAGAATAGGCACTTTATAATGGCAGTTCCGAATATATGCAACTTAATAATGGCATGGATGAAAAAAAAAACCCTTATGAAAAACCGCCAGTGATAGTATCCGTATCACTAACGGTTCTATGTTATCACTAATGGTTCGAACATAGAACCTGTTCCCCAACCGGGACATTAAATTCGGGACTAAAGGTCTGTGGTTTTTAGTCCCGGTTCCCCCCAACCGGGACTATAGCCACTGAAATATCTAAAAAATATGACGAACCCAAGACTCGTACCTAGGATCTCATGCCACTACATGAATCTCCACTCACCCTTCTAACCAACCCACCCACCCACGTGTATTGATTAGAGTAGGATATGCATTCCTTTTGATGTTTGCTGGAGTGAGCTTTTAGTATCGGTTAATGAGCCCATATCAGTACGGGGTCATATTACGAACCGGTATTGATGAGTCCGTGCGCCAGCTGACCTGTATCTGCCTGCAAAAGATATCTTTACTGTTGCATCGAAAACGTACTAAAAGTCTAGAATTGCTACTTGTGGGGACCAATTCCCGATAAAAAGATTTACCCGAAATTAATCCCCTAGGATGTAATTTACACCACTTCATAATTAGTTCAATTTCATGTTTTACTATCAGAGTGCGAAAATACAGTACCAATTTACGGTAAAATACAAAATAGTCCTACCTCTAAGTTTGTGATATAGGATAAAGTAGATTTTTGAGCCGAATGATCCATATATTCTAAGGAAGAGAATAAAATTCAGATCTGCAGCAGAGGAAAAGGGGGTTCTGTTCATGAAGAATGAACAGTTCTCGAATAATGGGTAAGTACCAACCGTACTTGCAGGATTTATAGGAATGTGATATTAACTACATGCTAACAGTATCAAAGAAGGGTTATGGTATATTTCATGTGGTAATAATGCAATATTTAAATCAAACCTATCACTTGACTAAAGCAAACTTTAAAACATATTAATGAATTTTAAATAGTTCTATCTCCTTCCACCACAACTCATCGCAATCTCCTTTTCAAAAATCATAAGTATTATGAGAAAAGAGGCATCATCCAGCTGACACAACCTCATATACCCGAGATATGGTCCATTGATGTTTTTGTTATCAGCTCTGCAGAACCTATACAACTTTACCCATATAATAGCTTTTTATATGGTTGGATGATTGATGTGTCATTTTTATTCAATAAAACCCCCAAGGTTTTGCAATATCCCACATACGGTGCAGATATTGAGAAAATTACCCACACAATGTTGAGCTCCTCACAATCACCACGGTAACCTTGCTAGTGACTCACTCGCTCCAGCATTGCGGAATCCGCGCAAGCATTACGAAAACACCAAGGCAATGCCCCATCCTCCAAGTCATTACAGTAACCTTGCTAATGACTTGAGCCTTTTCATTTTTCTTCACGTTTCATTTCCATATCAATAAACCACTTTATCATATGGACAATGATTACTATTCTACCTTTTGGAATACTCATATATAGATTTCCTATTCTAGTGTATGTAAGGTTTAACCATTTTAGGAGGGCTTTTTGCAGTAGAGTTTGGATTATCTATGCTACATAAAATGATGTAATATAAATAATTCAAATAAGGGAAATTTCATAAATAAATAACTAAAAGTTAATGCAATAAATAAATTTATATAGATAACATTTAAGAATTCCAAAGTGCATCAAATAATGGTAAAACCTGCCTTTATAAGATTACTTGGATCCTATGATTCTTCTGGATAATTCTGAGCAATGGATCCGGACGATGACGTCTATTCAAGGGAAGGTCGGAGAAAATCCAATAAACATTTAAGTTAAAAGCCAATATGAAAATGCATGAGGCATGATTGCATGGGCAAAGGATTTGGGTGAGATCTTTTCCAAGAAAGAGCTAGTGTTGACTAGTATGGTGATGGTTTGTATGATTTTCAATATTTTTGGGGAATTTTCATAAAGTGAATGGGTGAAGGGGGAGGTTGGCACTACTCCTGGTGAGATGTTATGGAATGAAGAGAGAATGATTTTGGCATTATCTTAGTAAGTTGGAGGAGAATGACACGGGGTATGATTATGTGTGGGGTTTGAATCTACAGGGATTGGATTTTTAGAAATTTGAGACTGCAAGGGAAATTTCTGGAGATAAGATGGGTGGAGATTTTGTAAATATAATTTTAAATATAATATTTGGATAATATGCTTTTGTTTTGGAATAAGATTAATAGGGTGGATTCAAGAGGCATTTTTTCTAAGAAAATAATTTTCAAAGGAGAGATAAAAATAATTTATTTATGGGTTTTAATACTGGTAAATCGAATGAAATATTACGGACATAATCTTAAATCCAATATTTGTAAAGATATAATCTTATTGTCATTTTAGAAAATAAAGGTAAATGCAAAATGTATTTTCTTTAAAAGAGGAAGGAAATCATTTTATTTTTAGTTTAATTCTTAAAAGTGGGAATTTTATATTTTTGTGAAATACTACTTTGAATTCTAGAATTTTCAGAATTTTTATAGAATTGTTGGAATAAATTTGCTATTAAATCTGAAATGGAGAATCATCTGATAATAAATATGAAGGGGAAGCGAAAAATAAGATAAAAGGATTTGTTTATAGGATTTAAATACTGGAATATGGGTGAGATATTATGGATGTAATTATGGAATGGAATATTTATAAAGAAATAATTTTATTGGATTTTTGGGGAATAAATATGAATGTAAAAAGGCATTTTCTTTATAAATGAGGAGGAAGAATACTTTATTTTTTTAATTTATTTATAAAACATGAGAGTTTTATTTTTTTTTTATGAAATTCTACTTTGAATTATGGAGTTTTGAGAATTTTTGTGGAATTTTCAAAAAAAGAAAGATTTGCTATAAAATAGGAGGATGCTGTTGGATTTGGATGATAGGGGGAATAAGGAATCGGGCTAACAGGCCGAAGATAGGCCAGAGGAGCTAGGACTGAGCCAGCCCATTTAAGGAAGTGTTGCACGGGCCGACAAATGGGGCCTAGCGGCAGCGAGAGGACGGCACTAGTGAGGGTCGTGAGGGACTGGCAAGTGGGGCTCGGTTGCCAGAGAGAGGGAAAATGAGGAGGGGCGGCGGGAGATGCCAGTGACGGCGAGCGGCGGCCGAAGGCAAAGTGCAGATGCCGGGAAAATGCAATTGGGTACAAGGCAAAGCTAACCGTTGTAGTGGCGGAGCATGGGGTGGCCGGTGACGGCGGCGCGGCGAGACTAAGGCGGCGACGGCTTCGGGTGTCGACGGAGGCGAAGCTCCGGGCAGCGCGGGCAGCTGGCGAGGGCGGCGCTAGCTTAGCGATGGCGAGATGAGCTTGCCCGATGAGGATGCTGTGCCGAGATACGGCTTGAGGCGACGACGAAGATCTTGCCGGAAACGAAGAAGAAAGGCGGCCCTTGGAGGAGTTTCCTGGCAACGGAGGGGAGGAGAAGGGCATGGGTAGGATGGCTTGAAGCTTCAGGTAGATGTCGGGGTCCTATTTATAGGTCGGAGCTCACCAAAGACGGCAGGCCACATTGGCGGCGGCAATGCAACGCGGTGGCGAGCGATTGATGCAAGGCCGAGGCCGGATAGAGATGCCGAGGTGGCGGATGAGATAGCCACGGCGAAGAGCTATCTGAGGGCGAAAAATCATGACGTCGAAGTGTCAGGAGCAGCGTCGGGGAGATATTTTCATGCCGGTGGCGCAAACCAGCGATGACGGCGGTTTTGACGGCAGCGGTGACGTCCGGAGGTTGATGACGAGCACGGGCCATCGGATCTGGGTAAGGACAAGTCACGACCGTCAAATCATATTAACCGAAGAGGTACGGCGGTTTAGGCGATGTGGCTCAACGTGGGGCGTTGGGTTTGACGGTTTTGAACTGAGCCAACGGATGCAACTTAACTGGTTGAATGGGCCGAAGTGGGTTGGATGTCTATGGGCCGAAATGGGCCGCGGCCTGTGGCAGAAGAGGGAAAAGGGGTGACGTCAGAGGAGTAAACCCGAAAAGGGAAAGCTAAGTTTCGAGAGATCCAGAAAAAGAAAGGTGGGATTTTAAGTAGGGAATGAATTTTAGAAAATTAGTAAAAGCTTAAAGAATTTATAGAAAACTGTAGATAGCTCAGAAAAATGAGATCTTGGGCTCCAAAAATCCATAAAAATGAGGAGAATCCAAATACGAGATAAAATATGATATTTTGTGAAATGTATTTCTCCCGAAAATTAGAAGAAGGTATTTTTATTAATGGGATAGATTGGAAAATGCATTTGGAGAATATTTGGAAATGCATGGTTGCTTTGGTTACTTGAGTAATGGTTTTCGCGAAAAATTTTAATGCAAAATTTGGAAATTTTGTGGATGTTACACTATTGTTGCTACAAACCGGTACTGGTGCACTATCAGTACCGGTTTCAATCCAACCAGAAATGATGTGCCAGTAAATTAGGCCATTTCTCTAGTTGCGACTCCTCGGCCTAGATGTGTATAAATGGATTAACAGCCAATGAAGTTATATGTGGCAAATTATACATGGCCGATCATGTTACCATGCATCATGGCTTATATGGAGCGGTCTGGCAACATATTTGGAAATATATGTCATTAGCTAATTAAGGACGGTTTGAAGCCAATGTGGAGATCAAGGAAAAGAAGAGATTAAGGATAATCATGGCCGACGGATAAGTTAGCTTTTCTCGTATTTTTTGGGTATTTTTTAGTCGGTTTGTATCCGTGCTAGTATAAATAGGTGCTGGTGGGCATCATAGAAAGGGTCCTCGACCAAATCAATCAACTATTTTGTCTACCTTTACTCTTTTGCCTTAGTTTGTAGTTTTTGTATCGCGAATCCGATCGACTAGTTCGTATCGACTTTCAGCGAGAATATCTCGATTCAATTTGATCTTCTTTGTCGGCGGTACCATCGGCGAGGACTGCCTCGATCTTTTGATCTTCTTGCCATCGGTATCGGGATATTATCTCTCGGTGGCCGCGCATTGTCGTCCGCCGGAGGAGTTAGGTTCCACCCTTCATCATACGTGCTCAGCGGCCAAGCCAAGCACCGTAGAGGTCGTTGCCATGCTCCGCGTGCTCGTCGGAATTTGCAACCTCCCTGTGTAGCGTAACTTCAAACGGATGCTCCGGCCATATAAGAGCTTCATTTTGGGTGTTCTGCCACTTTACGAAAAGCTAACGAGATAAGCTTTCCAACGCATTCAGTCTCGCCATCAAATTCCTTCGGAATCAATGGGAATCAGCGACACAAGTTGACGACTAGAAGCTGGTCGTGAACGCTGCACCATCGGCTATTTGATCTACAGCTTGGCCGGTGGTTGTATCACCCACCTTCCCGATTACAAGGTCAAATCATTTGGCACGCTCTTACAAAGCCATTATTCCGGAAATTGACGGAGTTGGCACTAGAAACGACACTTTTCTACGCCAACAAATTTGTACGCTCGGTGGGACCACTATCGTCTGATCTACCAATCATGTATACTCCTTGCAAGATTGAGAATTGTGGGTGTGAAGCTTTTGTGAAGTGGATGCATGATCTGGATGCAAGAGGTTATACTTATCGAATGTCGATGTCGACATGTTTGCTAGATGAGAGGAGTTGTTCACATATTCACCACCAGTGTCGACGTCGAGGCCGGCTTCATCGGTTTATTCAAATTCACCACCAATGTCGACGACAAGGCTAGTGTCATCGGGTATCTCACCACGTACATCGACGATGAATCCGTTCCTTCCCGATGCGTCATTACCAATGATGGTGTCTAGGTCAGCTTCTACGGCTGCCATAACGTCGACAACAAAGTCGACTTCTTTTGCTACAGCTCTGCCAACGTCGGCGACAACGCCTCCTACATGGCGAGAAGAACCATAAGTTTTATAAAACAGTCGTCGCACACACGCAAACACAATCACAATAGCAGAAGACTCAGATTTATAGTGAGAAAAGTCAGGCACAATAATCTTTATTGATCCATCTCTCTTGTGTACAAGGGGTTTCATATATATAACCTAGCCTACATTTGGTTTTGCCCATAATACCCCTAGGGTTTGAGATGGGCTTTCGGCCCATAAATTACCTAGGGTTATAACACTCCCCCTTGGGCTAAACCACAATATGCCAATGCCTCCTCAAAAACTCCATCCAAAACCTAGTGTGAAAAAAGGATTAGAGAAAAGAGTACATTGCACATGCATGCTGTACTGCAATATCGCCTCACTGAAAACCTTTGCTATGAGAAACTCAATGGGAAAAACTCACATAAGGGAAAAAAGAGTACAATATATAACCTTTAGGGTCTAATCTTCAGGATCAATATGGTCTACTGGACCTTTGCGTTATAAATCTTCTTGATCTATGTCGTGGTGTGGTAAAATACTTTAATTGAATGTCATGTCAACCTACTGGGTTAGACAAAAATGAAATCTTCAAGATTCCATATAAACCAAATCAATATTTAGCTCACGCTCCCCTTAGGACGACATCCCAGATGTCTTCCAACATTTTGATATCTTCTGTACATCCATCACACTATGCTCCTGGAAAGTGTGAATAATTGGGAACAGTATGGCTCAATCTTCAAGTACCACCATCCACTTCTGCAATACAAGCAACATTACCCTAATGGATAAACATGGGGTGGTATGGATGGTACTCGTGCCGCATAACTCCTGGATGTGGTCACCATCCTTTCCAGCCAAACACACACGTGAGGCTTCATATAAAGCATTAATCTCAAACACAATATGAGATTTAGTGACATGCGGATTACACATGAATCCCGCATACATATAACCCAACATGGCCCTCGGTTAACAAACAACCCGAGGCCCTGCATACCCAGCAGGTCCCTAAAGACAATTTTAATACTGGTCCAAACTTCTGATTGCTGCCGCACTAAGTGCTTACAGAGGCAAGGAACTTCTTGTTCTAAAACCTCATATTGTCTTAGGTTTAAACAAGTATGTTCCACTTAACACACTAACATATGGGTAAAGTTGATTACAACATCATATATCTTTTGTATATAGCGTATCAGACCTACTGGGTCTCAATATTGAAATTATTCCCAAGTGGTTCAACTACAATCAATTGGCCTATTCAACAGGTTTTATACATATGGTTGTACCACTATAACCAGTCTTACCTTGGTATTTAGGGGATCGACCAATTTGACATTATCACCAATTTACATCATACCTTCAGAGTACAAACTTATACCTTTAGGGTAATAAAGAACACCACTACTCTCCCAACTACTGGCAGGAGATACACATCACTAGTGCTCATGTGGCGAACTTCTAGTATCGGGTATCAATGGGTAATCGTCCACTATGGGGGACCATTGGTGTATATGAAATATCAACTGGTAATTAATCTTCCTTTCAGGGAAGTGCTTATGTTCCTACAGGAAACTCATTTTTTCAGAAAAGTTTTCTTACTTCTGGAAGAGATTATCAGATATGAGATTCATTAATGTGTCGCAATTTTGCCATCTTCTATCACAAGGATTAATGAGTGCTACTGGGATTTCAACAAGGATTTTCAAAATCCGTAAACTGCATATTTATTCATATCATCTGCTAGAGTTACTATTTAGCGGAACACTTATTACACATGGGAGAGTATAGGTCACTACAGGGACCTTTAAACTAGGGCTTTCACCACCTTATTATTTATAATGACCCAGAGTTAGAGCTACTGGCTATTAAACTTTGATTAATCTCATGGTTGATCCTCTGTTGCATGTCATGTAACCCGATACAGTTGTTATAGGAGCCATGCCATGTACTTAGTTCAGGATCCTTATCATAGCAACTTAAAATGAACAATATGTGTCGACAATTTTCTCTCCATTTCTCATAAATAGTACTTTCCAATATTAACCAGAATTTAGCTATTTCCCAAAACGAAAACTATTGGTCATCCCGCACTCCTAGCATTATAACATGCGCGCATTAAATTAGGAATTTTTCGTTAGGTATTTGACCAAATAGGATCGTCCAGTTCCTATAGAACCTATCACTAAAATACCCGCTCGGTATTCATCTTCAGGATGATCCTCTGCAAGAGGCTCATTGGTAATTTCTCTTCAAAAGAATTTCAGGAGTGATGAGCAATTGTTTGACAAGTGTCATTCAATCTATGACCCGCAAACATCCCGTGGACTTTAGACCATGATCCAACAAGTCAATTTTGCAAAGGTGGATATACTACTCAACCCAGGGTATTCCATTCTTTGCGACTGATTTACTATGGGTAAATGATTTTTCAACCCCTTTAAATATCTTGCAGTACACTCGCTTCTAGCGTACAGGAGCACTCCTCACTACTGGCGTACAGAAGTTAACTATTGCGTGAATATTTACAACTAAGATCTCATAGGCATTTGCAAAACATGCGCAGTTCTCTCCCCCTAATGTCAAGATCTGGTTTTTACAAAAGCATGCTTACAAAATCCCCTTTCATGAGCACAAGACAAATGCAACTACAAGTCCAAAGTCCCCAACTACAGGTGGGAGCTCAAAAGTGCATGCTCGGTGGTGATATTATTTGGAAAATACCTCGATTCCACGTATTACCATTGGGGGCTAATCATTTATATGCAATGAGCTTAGACTATTTCTCTTTGCCATGCGCTTGCTCTGAGCTATCATATGCCCGCGCTAGGTGGCATGCCCGTGCTACGTTACTGCACACCATACTAGGGCGGCGCACCCGTGCGTGGCCACTAATCATCCCAATAAATTATGGGTTGCAAAGTCTAGCTTCTTTAATATTGCCCAATTACTCATACCATATATCTTATTAAACTTCATGTTTAATATAAATGTGACAATATCAATAATTTGCATGAAAACTTTACTATTCTGCAGGAACACAATAAATACTAAATGTATGCCGAATACCATTCAATTTCATATGACAATAACTTTATGGAGGTGTGATTATATTCCAATAACGCATGGCTTCAAGCATATTGTAGCAGCTTTAGGAGCTAGTGACGATACAGATGCGGTCTCACCACAATTCTTAAAAGTCACTTATTCAAATAGGCCATTATCTTATATTTGGGGTTATTTTGCTTCAAACAAACCTATATGACTTCTGGTCATAATGCAATTGCAAAACTAATATGACTGCTGGTCATAATTTGCATATTTACATCAGGTATTTGCTTCTAGCCGCGCCTAGGCTACACATGCGTAGGGCGTCCGCATGCTCACGTCTATCTATGTCCCAAATTAACCATATGGAAAGAATCGCAATCTCTCCACTACTATGAAAAATTAATGTCCATTAGCCATTTAATTTTAACACAATTTACAATCACCAAACTAGCTGTTCGCACTCTGTTACATAATCTAATCTGCACTTCTGGTGCACAATCTTGCCTTTACAAACATAAACCCAATTCTCTCCCCCTTTCACGTCAACTAAAAAGTTACGAGTGATAGCATGTGCTACAGGCATGTGCTTAAATCACCTTATAACTGTACTACTACAGAAGTATAATTTCTGTTGTCGTGAAACCAATATATAGTATGTAACTTCAGGTTACACCTTAGACACCTTGAACATCTGGTTGGTAACACCACACCGGAGGAGAACTGTAGACTGCTGGTCTAGGTTAAGTTAATTCTTTGGGGATGGACATATGGGCAGAAAATTTTCTCTAGCGCAAACAAGGAAATTCATTTGTCTTCAGGACATATTCGCACTATTCATGTCTTCAGGACATATTTCCACAGTTCATGTCTTCAGCACATCTATGCACTTGAGACAGTGTTTAGTAGAAACACTCTTCACCAAGACAAGTACAACTATATATCTAGTTCTGGCATACATTAATATGATTTTATTCCATGCAAGATTGTTTACGACAGGTAAGTCATATACTTCAGGCACCATGTTCTATTTAGCATTTATTCAGATAATTAACTCTACTACAGAAGAAAAGCTAGAAATATAACAACTCAGACCATTCTTATGGCATAAGAGAAATAAGCATATAATGCTAAACAATCAAGCAAAAGATGTAAACTACTTAGCATGAGCAAATCCAAACTCTACAGGAGTCATTAAACATCGCAGAATTTCCTAACAATATGAGGAGTTTCTAATAATTTACGAACTGCAGGTCAATAAATTATACTCTAAACATACATAGCTAGGTTAATCGAGCCATAAAGAACATAATGATGCCCACAAGTTTTCTAGCATTTTCATGAATTTCTGTTAATTATTTCTGGTCAACTGGCCATATTATAATTATAACAATGCAGAAAAATAATAACAACTCTTTTCTAGAAGAATAAACCCATTAATATGCAGCTTACAAAGGTGGGCTAGGTATAAGATTTTACATATTTGGAAGCTCATATACCTAAAATCAAATTCTAGATTTCCAAGTTAATTTCAAAATTAACTGGTAGAGAACTACAGTACAGACCAGAATTAAAATATTAAACACAGAGAAGCTTCTGTAATTACCTAAAACTGAAACTGCGGGGATTATAATATAAATAAGCCATTGAGAACAACTCGAGCAAATATCGTGTCCTTCAGGAAATAAGTCAAAATCTCAGTACCCTTTCCTTTATGCCGAACATCAGCGGCGCAGTGCAAAAAAAATTTTCGGCCCGTTGTAGGTTACGTGCCCAATATATTTACTTCAGGAAATAAAATTTACAGAATCTACGAGATTTTATTTCTATTCGACCCAAAAGAGTCCGGCCGCCCCCTCTCCTTCTTTCTTTCCCCTTAGCCGCCAGCTTGAGTGGTGGTGAAAACGTGGCTAGCACCTTCGGGACGACACATATATTTGCAAAAGTAGTGACCACATGCTTCAAACAAAACACATGCAAATAGTGAATTAACTAATCAACTGGGCCGTAATTTTACTATCATATATTAAATCTACTGGATTTAATTCCCATGAAATTTAAATTGCAAAATCTGCAGGATTTAATAATTCGGCCCACATCGGGCTGGTCCAGTAGGCCCACCGTGCCACACTCATCCCAGGCGGCTAGGGTGGAGCCCTAGCCACTAGTTGGGTGGTGGCGGCGGCCCGGCCATAAGACGTGGCGCGATACCGGGGCCGGCGTGGCGTTGGCTGGGGCCAACGCGGCAGAGGCGGTGCGGGGCAATGCCAGCGCGCGGCGGGTCCGTGGTCGGCGCGTGGGGGGCCGGCGTGGCGGCGACCTTCGGGACGCGGCGCATGGTGCGCAGAATGGCAGCGCGGCAAGGTGGCATGGCGCGGCGCGGGGCCGGCACGGCGGCGTGGCGTGGTATCGGCCTTCGGCGCGGTGGCGTGGCACGGCGTAGGGCCAGGGGCAGGCACGGGGTAAAAGGCTGAAAAGTGACTTGATGGTACATCCGTCAGATGGAGACGCATGGAAGCACTTCGATCAGAAACATCCGAACATTGCAGCTGATCCGAGAAATGTGCGTCTAGCAATTGCCACCGATGGGTTCACCCCTTTAAATATGATAGCCGCATCGTATTCCTATTGGCCAGCGTTCACTATGACTATTAACCTTCTGCCGTCACTTTATTGAAAGAGTAGTTCATGTTTCTATCCCTCATCGTGACAAGTCCAAAGAATCCTATAAAGAATCTTGAATTTTTAAAGAGACCTTTGGTCAAAGAGCTAAACCAGGTATGGGAGAATAGAGCAATAACATACGATAGGAAGGCGAATACCAATTTTTGTATGAGGGCTGCCTTTTTATGCTCTATTCATGATTTTTCGGCGTACGGATTGTTCTCAGGATAGAGCACGCATGGCAAGCTAGCATGTCCCGTTAGTATGGATGATACGCGCGCGTTGCAGTTAACACACGGGGCAAGACATGTTGGTTTGACTGTCATCATGCTTTTCTAAAGCCAGATCATCCTTTTAAAAAACAAAGAAATGCTTTTCGAAGAAATACCATTGTGAAAGGACAAAAACATGGGCGGATGACCATAGCTGTCATCAAAGCTCTGCAATCCAAGTTGGTGGAAGGGCGGAATGTTGTTTATGAGGGTTACGGCGTATCACACCATTGGACACAAAAGTGTAGTTTATACTCACTTCCTTATTCAAACGATTTTCTTGAACGATTGTTGGAGGTTCGACTTGAATTGATGAAGGAGATAAATCATCGTCTTCAACAACTTCTTGTGGCTTGACATCACCGATAGCCATTTCCTTGATAGCCTCACTTGGTGGTTCTTCTTCATCTAGCACATGTTGATCAACTTGCTCTACTTGAGAGCTGTTAGTCTCATCAAATGTCACGTCACGCGAGATTTCAACCACACCGAAGGTATTGTTGAAAACTCGGTACGCATAGGCATTTGATCCATACCCAAGCATAAAACCTTCATCAACCTTAGGAGCAAACATAGAGCTTCTAGATCTCTTATTTAAAATATAACACTTACTACCAAAGACTCTGAAGTATGAAATATTTGGCTTGTTACCGGTAAGTAGACCTGATCATGGGCGGCCCGGCCCGAAAAAGCCCGACCCGGCCCGGCCCGGCCGGTGCATCGGGCCAGGCTCGGGCCTCAGTCTGAAGCCCGGCCACCGGGCCGGGCCGGGCTCGGGCCCGAGGAAAACATGAGCTAAGCCGTGGACGGGACGGGCTTCCGGGCTTTCGGGCTTCGGGCCGGGTTCAGGCCCGAAACCGAAGCCCGAAGCGTCGGGCCGGGCCGGGCCGGGCTCGGGTTGGTCCCGCGGGACCGGGCTTTTCCAAGCCTGGCCCGAAACCCACCCCGGCTGATGAGCAGGTCTACCGGTAAGGAGCTCATACGAAGTTTTCTTCAGTAACTTGTGTAAATAGAGTCGGTTGATGGCATGACAGGCGGTGTTCACAGCTTCCGCCCAATATATATCCGAAACCTTGTATTCATTCAACATGGTTCTCGCCATCTCGATGAGGGTTCGATTCTTCCTCTCGACCACCCCGTTTTGTTGAGGAGAGTAGGGAGCTGAGAATTCGTGCTTGATGCCTTCCTCATCAAGATATTTTTCAACATCGGTGTTTTTAAATTCCTTCCCATTGTCACTTCGAATCTTCTTAATCTTCACTTCATACTCGTTTTGGGATCTTCTCATAAACTTCTTTAAACTTCCTTTTGCCTCTGTCTTATCATGCAAAAAGAATACCTACATGAAGCGTGAAAAATCATCAACAATAACAAGACCATATTTGTTACCTCCTATACTTATGTGTGCAATCGGTCCAAAGAGGTCCATATGAAGTAGCTGTAGAGGTCTTGTTGTGGTCATCACATTTTTGAAGGATAGGGTGCTCCAACTTGTTTTCCCGCTTGACATGCGCAACAAGGCATGTCTTTCTCAAACTTCACATTTGTAAGTCTAATGATGTGATTCCCTTTCGAGAGTTTGTGAAGAATTCTCATACCAACATGGGCTAGTCGACGATGCCAAAGCCAACCCATGCTAGATTTAGCCAGTAGGCATATCCCAGGGCTTGGTCTATCCGTAGAGAAATTCACAGGATAGAGTTTTCCCTTCCGATGACCCTTAAAGGCTATTAAGCCATCACTCCTTCGAACGACATTCACACCATCACAAGAAAAAATACAATCATAACTGATAGCACAGAACTGTTGTATCGATAATAAATTGTATTTCAATGAATCGACAAGTAAGACATTTGTAAGAAAAAGATTTTCAGTAATTGTAATCTTACCAAGACCTAGTACATCACCTTTACTGTCATCTCCAAATGTGATGCTCTCACTTGGTTGATTGTAGCAATTGATTTGAGAGAACATTTCCTTCTCCCCGGTCATATGATGCATGCAACCGCTGTCGAGTACCCAACTAGGGCCACCGGAGAGATATTCCTACAAGTTCAAGCTTTGGTCTTAGGTACCCAAATTTGATTGGGTCCTTTGAGGTTAGCCACAAGAGCCTTTGGGACCCAAATGGATCTCACCAAAGATGCATTATTACGTTTTGGTCCAACATGATAAGCAAGCACTCTACCAAAATTATTCTTTTTAAAAATGTAAGAGGCATTAAAAGTAGAGTGAGAAATGTGAGCCTTTGAGTTTTGCTCTCTCACGAAATGGATTGGCTCAGTGACCGGAGTCACCACAACATGTGCTTTCTTGCCCTTCGGTGGAACATAGCCAAGTCCGGCCTTCTTGAAATTTCCTCTTCTCTTGTCTAGTATCTCATCAAGTCCCTTACTCGACTTGTAAGATCTTTGAGTATCATCTTCAAGCAGACCCTTTAGCTTCTCATTCTCACTAGTAAGGTCTTACAAAGTGGCAAAGTTTGTTGCAAAAGCATTCACATCCACATTGTAGCACCTTACACAACCATTGCTAGTGGAAGGAGGTGAGTCACAAGTTGCATTTAAAAGAGTAGAGGTGCTCTTCAAAAGATCATCAAACTTCACTCTAAGAGTCTCATGTGCTTCCTTTGCACAAATAAGTTCTTTTTTGAGTGAAGAGTTGTTGATCTCAAGAGAGCTTGTTTTGGATTTGACCTCGGAAAATTCTTTGGTCATCTCCTCAACCCTCTTCTTTTCCAATGTAAGTTCCTTCTCAAGTTTAAGGTTTCTCTCCTTTTCAAGAATGAGCAAGTCTTCTCCTTTCTCAAGAAAGTCCTCTTGTTGCTCAACCCTTTCCATGAGCTCGGTCAACTTACCCATATCAAACTTTCTCATCATCTTGACCAAGCAAGCATGACTCATATCATCCTCATCATCACTAGAATTGTTAGTATAAGAATTGACTAGAGATTTAGAAGGTCTTGATGATACCTTAGGGCTCTTGGCCATGAAACACATCGATGGTTCATCATCGTCATCCGTCAATTCGCCAAATAGAGATGAGGTCCTTTTTAGAATAGCCATTCCAATGCATGCAATGCTCTCATCATCGGACTAGGAGTCGGATTCAGAATCGGATTCGGAGTCCCACTCCTCACCAATGTCATCTCTTAAACTTTTCTTATGTCTCTTACTCTTTCATTGTCCTTCTTGTAACTCTTTTCTTTTTTCTTTTCTTCCTTGTTCTTATCCTTTTTGTGTGGGCACTCGGCAATGAAGTGTCTGGTTTCACCACATTCATAGCACTTTCTCCTTAAACTTCTTGAAGATTTGGATTTGCCGAAGTCCTTCTTACCTTTGCTATTGTAGTCATTCTTCTTGAGAAATTTATTAAATCTTCTCACAAAGAATGCCATTTCTTCTATGTTAATTTTTCCATCTTCATCATCACTGCATCATCACTGCTTGAGCTATAATCCTTTGCCTTTGACACTTTGCTCGCCTTCAAAGCTATGATCTTCTTCTTTATTGATTGAGCCATCTCTTTAATGTCAGAAGCTTCTCGGTCCATCAACTCATCACAAAGTATTCTTCCAAGCACTTCATGCGGTGTGATAGAGTGATAGTTGTCTCTATCTCGGATCATTTGCACCAAGTGGCGATTGGTTGGAGTAATAGCCCGAAGTAGATTCTTGACCACCTCATGATCAGTGAGAGACTTGCATCCAAGCCCTTTAGCCTCATTTACCAACACCATAAGTCGATCAAACATCGTCTTGTAGTCTTCTCTTTTTTCTAGGATGAACCTTCTTAGGTTCCCATTGATAAGCCTTATCTTGGTCTCCCTCACACTTGATGTGCCTTCATGAACGACTTTGAGCGTATCCCAAATTGTTTTAGCTTCTTCAAGTCCATCAACCCGATTGAACTCACTTGGGCTCAAAGCGCCAAACAATGCATTGACGGTTTGGTAGTTGCGGAAGGAGTCTCTTTCCTCATCAGTAGTGAGATTGTCCGGTACCTTGGACTTGAAACCTGTTTCTACAATTCTCCAAATAGAAGGATGAATAGGCATTAGATACATCTTCATCTTATGTCTCCATTGTGGGTAGTATGTGCCATCGAAGTGAGGCGCACGCCCAGTGGGAATAGAGGCATGAGATGAAGATGTTGTATCAGGATAAACATAAGGAATATCAGCCTTTTGTTTCCTTCACTTGAAGTCTCGATCTCGGTATCGTCTTTGTTGTTAGGCATGATTCTCCAAGCTGTTAAGCTCAAAACAGGAGGTTAGACTCTGATACTAACTGAAAGGATCGCTATGCCGCCTAGAGGGGGGTGAATAGGTGAATAAAACGAAATTGCGGAATTAATAAACTTGAACAGTGACCAGCCCGTCGGATGTTCCTATGCAGATCGGATGTTCCGACCTAGTCCAGAAACCCCTGCGTCAGATGTTTTGATCTGGGTCGGATGTTCTGGCGACGTCGGATGTTCACGTCGGATGTTCCAATCCTGGGTATTTTGGATTCACCGAAAACCTGCAGTAAACTGATTTCTCGCAAAACCAAGATTAGATCTACTCAAGAATACTCAGAACAAAACAACACTAATAGTAAAAACAACCAAATAAGATCAAGACAAAAACACAACGATTTTTGTTTACCGATGTTCAGATCTTTGAAGGGAGGTCCTACTCACCGTTAGGGAAGGCACAAAACCCGGATCACCATGATCCTAATCCCCTCCCGATGAAGCACACAACACTCACCGGCGATCACTAGTTGAATCCTTTTCCTTGCGGAGGTAGATTCGCACCTTCACAAACTCCGGAGGCACGCCACACAAATATCAGCGACTCACCGGCGACACCTAGCCGTCTAGGAGACCTTCAAGCCTCCAAGAGTAACAAACGCGATGAAGGAAGTAGGAATCGCTAAGTGCTCAAGAATTTGACTCTAATTCGTGAAGCACTTGGGTGCTTTGATCTCTCTAGATCTAGATCTCACAAGATGAACAAGAGAGAGACAAAGGCTAGGGTTCTTGAGAAAGATGATGGAGAATATGAATTAGGCTCAAATCAGGTTGTAATCAGAGTGAGTAACCTTTTGCAGGTATTAGAGAAGGCTTTAAATAGGGATTCTCAAAAAGTAGCCGTTGCTGCAGTTAATCCCGCATCGAATGTTCAGACCCCGTCAAATGTTCCGATGGCATCGGATGTTCCGAACGAAGTTCCGATGGACCTCTTACTGGATGGCATGAAAAACTGGCAGACTGGATCATCATCGGATGTTCCGACCCTCGTCGGATGTTCTGATGGCATAGGTTTTGTATAGGGTGTATTTTGAGTGGAAAACTCACACGAACTTCGAGATACTTATTTTGAGCACATAGAAACCTTTATATGCTTCTCCATTGCATCCTTCTTCATAGTACGGCATCCCTAGGACTCAATAAATAAAGATTTACAAATAAATAGTAGTCTTGATGCCTTCTTGCAACATATCCACTTTTGAGGGGTACATTATCACATGTAAACAAGTACCTCATGAATTTTAACCTGTATAACATCTGTGTACAATTCTCCAATAGAAATATTAGCTCTATAATTGTTACTCATTAATCACCAAAATCACTTAGGGCCTAGATGCACTTTCAAGATTCAGTAAGACAAGTTGTAAGATTAACTTCTAAAACATTAATACCTGAATTAGAAGGTGAAACCTTTCCATTCTTCTTATCTTCTAGGAACTTTGGACAGTTTCTCTTTCAATGCCCATTTCCTTTGCAGTAGTGGAATTTGTCAAAAGAAGTAGGGCCATTTCTTTTGGTCTTACCATTAGATTTAGGTTTGGGGTCTTCGATCGTATCCTCATCCTTACCCTTGCCCCACGCTTCCTCTTCTTACCCCCTTCCTTTTGAACCAGCATAACATGTTTATTGCTTTTCTTGATGCTCTCCTCAGTTGTCTTTAGCATCCTATGCAATTCAGCCATGCTTTTCTCCATGCCATTCATATGAAAGTTCATGATGAATGGCTCAAAGTTTGTAGGAAGTGATTGGAAAATCACATCAGTAGCGAGCTCTTCGCTTAGAGGAAAATCTAATTTATCTAAGTTCTCAATGTAACCAATCATCTTGATCACATGAGAGCTCACCGGATTACCTTCAGCCAACTTCCATGCAAACAAAGCTTTCGAGATCGAGTATCTCTCGGCTCTTTCTTGGTTCTCAGACATGCTACGGAGACCCACGATCATATCGTAAGCATTCGCTTACTCATATTGCTTCTGAAGCTTAGAGTTTATAGTAATAAGCATGAGACAGCTAACATCAAGTGAATCATTGCAGTGCTTATCATAAGCACTGCGATCAGCGGTACTAGCATCATCGTCGGGTTCTTCAGGATAGGGATCCTCTAGAACATACTCCTTTTTTTCTTACTTGAGAACAATTCTCAAGTTTCGATACCAATCAATAAAATTCGTTCCGGTGAGTTTCTCTGTCTCCATAATAGATGGGGCCCTCGCTTGGCGTCCTGAGGAGCTCGTCCATGCGCTGGGGCTTGATCGCCCGCCTGACGCGTGGGGCCCTCTCTTGGCGCCCTGAGGAGCTCGTCCACACGCTAGGGCCTGGTCGCCCGCCTGACGCGTGGGGCCCTCGCTTGGCGCCCTGAGGAGCTCGCCCACGCGCTGGGGCTTGATCGCCCGCCTGACGCGTGGGTCCCTCACCTGGCGCGTTGAGGAGCTCGCCCACACGCTAGTGCCTGGTCGCCCGCCTGATGCGTGGGGCCCTCGCTTGGCGTCCTGAGGAGCTCGTCCATGCGCTGGGGCTTGATCGCCCGCCTGACGCGTGGGGCCCTCTCTTGGCGCCCTGAGGAGCTCGTCCACGCGTTGGGGCCTGATCGCCCACCTGACGCGTGGGGCCCTCGCTTGGTCTTCTTTAGGACTACTAATACCCTGGTATTTATTGTACGGACAGTAGCCCCCGGGCCTACCGTGATACGCGAACCGTCGTGCCGATATTTCGCCATTTCTCGCACGATGGAAGACGAACCGCGGGGGCCCACCTCCTGCAGCGGCCGTCCACTTGATTCTCCACCTGCGCACGACCTTCCTTGGGGAACCGCGCCGCTTTACGTGGGAAGCCGAGGCGCGCGGGGCATAATGACGCCGCACGCGCGAGTGGGGACAGAATCCAAACCGTCGCCCTCGCCTCTTGCACTTATAAATGCTTCACTCCATGGCGCCGCGGTGAACCCTTTCGCGCGCCAAAGAAACCCAAATCACCACCTGCTTCTCTTGCCGCCGTCGTAGAGCTCTTTCACCAGCGCCCTCGCGCTTAGCCTTTCCGCCGCCGCGCCTACACCACCTTCCCATGGCCCCAAAACGCAGCAAAGGTTGCCGTGGAGATGCCACTCCGGCCGCCACCTCGACGCCGGCCGCGCCACCGCCTGATTCAGTTCTGCCCGCTTCCGTTGCTGATGAGGAGACGGTCGCGCGCCTCCAGCGACACGTGCCGCCGTCCGCCGCCCAGTTCCGCACCGGCACCATGGTACCAAGCCCCCGCAACGGGGAGATCATCACCTTCACCTGGGCTGTACTGGCGGGGCTTGTCCCGCCGTGATCAGAGTTCTTCTTGGGGGTGCTTGCCTTCTACGAGATCCAGGCGGTACACCTCCCCCCAATTCCATTGTGATGCTGGCTATCTTCGCTCATTTCTGTGAAATGTTCGAGGGGGTAATGCCAAATCTCCCACTCTGGCGCCAGCTCTTCACACTGCACGTGAGCTCGCGCTCGAGCGGGACCGTGGGGAGCTACTACTTCTCGCTCCGCTACTCCACCGCCTTCATCCCGCTCGCGCTCAAGTCCAACTGGAAGGACTGGGCGCGGCAATGGTTGTACGTGGAGGACTCCAGCGGCGACGACGAACTCATCTTCCCTAAGGGCTTCGCAGAATCCCTCGCCTGCTGGGGGTCTCTGCCCGACGATGCAGCGGAGACGGAGGCGATGCTGGCGCGCATTGCTGATCTCCGCCACAATGGGCTCACCGGAACCCAGGTGGTGGCAGACTTTTTGCGGTGCCGCCTCTGCCCACTTCGCATGAGGGCGCGCCCCGTCTGGCAGTACTATGGTGACGACGATGGGACCCGCATCGTCCACAGAGGTAAGTGCTCTTGCTCTCTTTTGGATCTTCTGATCCTTACGAAACGCCTTTTTCTTTCTTCTTGATTTTTTTTTGCTAATTCGCTGTTTTTGCTTTTTCTTCTTGTTGTCCTGCTGCAGGGAACGTGTCAGAGCAGGTGCTCCGCCAATGGCTGGTAGGGCTCCTGCCCGCGCCTACCGGCGACGCCCTTCTGCCTGTGAGCATCCGCCCCCTCTGCGACTGGGACCCACGGGAGCACAACCCATACTTGCGTGCGCTGCCCCCCATGGAAGTTTCTGGTCCCGCGGTTCAGGTGGTCCAGCGACCCCTGCAAATTCGCGATCAACCTTCGGCGACCGCCGAAGCTCCTGCGGCCGCCGCTCTTTCTGTGGACGTCGCGCTTCCCGTCCCAACTGACGCCGATCGCGCGCTTGGGAAGCGCCGCCTTATCCTCTCCGAAGACGACAACAACGAGGGGGAGACGAGCCCGAAAAGGCCTCGCCCCACGAGCCCTGGCCTTCCTCCACCTTCTTTGGCCCCCTCCAGTGGGGGTCCTGCTGCTGACGCCGCCGCTCTGCCACCTGGCGAGAGCGCGGCGACTCCCCCGGAGCCGATGCCGCCTGCGCCGGCTCCTTCTACGCCGGCACCTCCTGTGCTGGTGCCTGTCGCGTCGGCACCTCCTGTGCCGGCGTCCGCCTCGATAGCGCCGCTCGTGGTGATCCCGCCTCCGCCTCCTTCATCGGGAGGAGGAACGGCTGCGCCGGTCCGCGGCTGAGCGGCCTAAGATTGCCTCCGTCTGCCTTCGCCTTTGGGGGCGCCGCTTCAGGTAGCTTTCTGCATGCATGTACTTTCGCATTAGGGTTAGCATGCCGCATATTTTTTCGCATACCTGAACCCTTTTTTGGTTTTTCTTCGTGGGACAGGTCGGATCCTGGGGCTTCGAGCTCCGGCCCGCATGATCTGCCTGCCCCTGCCTTGCTCCCGATCCCTTCGACGGAGACGGTGCCTCCTGCTGCAGAGAACGTCGCGACGTCAACGTCGAGGGTGGAGCACCTTTCGGCCGCCGCTGCAGCCAACACCGACGCCGTCTCTGCCATTGCCGCCGACATCAAGCGCTCGTTCGAGGCGCTCCGCGCCCTTGCCCACACCTGGGCAGTGCGGGAAGCGGCTCTGGTTTCGGCCACTCAAGCCGTCGGCGAGCTGCGGCGAGTTCTTGACCGGGAGATTGCTGCGAGGGAGGCGGCGATCCACGAAGCGGCGGCCGCGCAAACCGCCGCCGCCTCTGCCTCCAAGGAAACCGCAAACCTCCGCGCGGCGCATTCTGAACACCTCCGGGTCCTTACTGCCATGCTACGGACTGCTTACCGCGGATTCACGGATGTCCTGGACCCGCTGGGAGTTACCCTTTACCCCCCGCTAGGAGACGGCTGCGCAGTACGCCGGCGCAGTGGGGCGCTCCGCCGAGGCTCTGAGCGACCTGCCGGTGGTGATGTGGACGCGGGCGATCAAGGATGGTCGTCGCGGCGCCTTTGAAGCAGCGCGGTTCATTTTGGGCAACTGCCTAGCCCAGAATGCCGTGTTTGATCTTGATGCCGCCATCGGGGAGCCCCCGCGCCAGCTGGACCAAGACGAACAGTCTCGCGTCAAAGTTGCCGCCAACCGAGTATCCACGATGGGCGGCGCGGCACCGGCAGAGGACGACGACGATGCGGATGTAGCTGGTCTCCTTTGCTTGTCTTGTAAATAAGACCTGTTAATGCAAACTTTTGCTTTTCCTACCACAAGCCTCGTTTAACCTTTATGCAATCTTTTAATTGCGAGAAAGAAAAAAGGACTTTAGGCAACTGGTCGCCGAAAGCTTTAGAAAGAACGTTCTGTTGAAAGCGAGCGCTTTTTCCTTAGGCACTGGTTACTTCAACCCTTACGGCCTCTCCGCAAACCGACTTGAACATTGCGTGGCGAGGGCTCAGCTTTCGGAAGTGGTCTAAGACATTGGTGCCGTCGTTGGCGCAGAGGCCTAGGCCGAGCAGACACACCAGGCTAAAACACGCCTTCCGTCTGCCTTGCCTCGCCCAGCGCAAGTTCAAGCGTTCGCCTTTGCTACTAAGGGGCCATTAGCCTTAAGTACTTTCTCGCTACAGGTTTTCAACAGAATGTTTTCTAACAGACTTTTTAACGCGAAAAACAAGTGTTCACAGAGAGACAGAACTTATCTTTATATTGCAGATGGCTTTGTACATCGTAGCCCCCGAGGCGAGCGGGGAAGGGGGAAGACCTCGCCGCTCGGCTCCAAGGGAAGGCCAAAAAGCTTCTGAAACAGCTACCTACGGGTAGAACTTTCTCAGCTGCTCGACGTTCCAGGTGTTCGCCAATTCGCGACCATCCTCGAAGCCGAGCCTGACTGAGCCTGGACGAGATACTGAGACCACCTTAAAGGGGCCCTCCCACGGGGGAGACAGTTTGTTGCGGCCTGCCTGTCTCTGAACTCTGCGCAGGACGAGGTCGCCCACTGCCAGTGTTCTCTCGCACACCCTTCTTGCCTGATAACGGCGCAAGGATTGCTGATACCTGGCGGCCCGGATCGCCGCTCTGTCTCGGATCTCCTCCAGGAGATTTACTTCATCCTGACGCCGGTCAGGGTCACCATCTTCGTTGTACGCCGCCACCCTTGAGGACCCGAAGAAGAAAGATAAAGGCGTTCCGTAAAGATTAGAAGATCCAAAAGAGAGCAAGAGCACTTACCTCCAGGGACGATGCGGGTCCCATCGTCGTCATCATAGTACTGCCAGGCGGGGCGCGCCCTCATGTGAAGTGGGCAGAGGCGGCGCCGCAAAAAGTCTGCCACCACCTGGGTTCCGGTGAGCCCATTGTGGCGGAGATCAGCAATGCGCGCCAGCATCGCCTCCGTCTCCGCCGCATCGTCGGGCAGAGACCCCCAGCAGGCGAGGGATTCTGCGAAGCCCTTGGGGAAGATGAGTTCATCGCAGCCGCTGGAGTCCTCCACGTACAACCATTGCCGTGCCCAGTCCTTCCAGTTGGACTTGAGCGCGAGCGGGATGAAGGCGGTAGAGTCGCGGAGTGAGAAGTAGCAGCTCCGCACGGTCCCGCTCGAGCGCGAGCTCACGTGCAGTGTGAAGAGCCGGCGCCAGAGCGGGAGATTCGGCATTACCCCCACGAACATTTCGCAGAGATGAGTGAAGATAGCCAGCATCACAATGGAATTGGGGGGAGTTGTACCGCCTGGATCCTGTAGAAGGCAAGCACCCCCAAGAAGAACTCTGAGTACGGCGGGACAAGCCCCACCAGCACAGCCCAGGTGAAGGTGATGATCACCCCGTTGTGGGGGCTTGGTACCATGGTACCGGCGCGGAACTTGGCGGCGGACGGCGGCACGTGTCGCTGGAGCCGCGCGACCGTCTCCTCATCGGCAACGAAAGCGGGCAGAACTGAATCAGGCGGTGGCGCGGCCGGCGTCGAGGTGGCGGCCGGAGTGGCATCTCCATGGCGACCTTTGCTGCGTTTTGGGGCCATAGGAAGGTGGCGGAGGCGCGGCGGCGGAGAGGCTAAGTGTGAGGGCGCTGGCGAAAGAGCTCTACGACGGCGGCAAGAGAAGCAGGTGGTGATTTGGGTTTCTTTGGCGCGCGAAAGTGTTCACCGCGGCGCCATGGAGTGAAGCATTTATAAGTGAAAGAGGTGAGGACGACGGTTTGGATTCCGTCCCCACTCGCGCGCGTGCGGCGTCATTATGCCCCGCGAGCCTCGGCTTCCCGCGAAAAGCGACGCGGTTCCCCAAGGAAGATCGTGCGCAGGTGGAGAATCAAGTGGACGGCCGCTGCAGGAGGTGGGCCCCCGCGGTTCGTCTCCCATCGCGTGAGAAACGGCGAAATATCGGCACGACGATTCGCGTATCACGGTGGGCCCGGGGGCTACTGTCGGTACAATAAATACCAGGGTATTAGTAGTCCTAAAGAAGACCAAGCGAGGGCCTCAAGCGTCAGGTGGGCGATCAGGCCCCAGTGCGTGGGCGAGCTCCTCAGGGCGCCAAGCGAGGGCTCTACGCGTCAGGCGGGCCATCAAGTCCCAGCGCGTGGTCAGGGTGCCCAGAGAGGGCCCCACGCGTCAGGCGGGCGATCAAGCCCCAGCGTGTGGGCGAGCTCCTCAGGGCGCCAAGCGAGGGCCCCACGCGTCAGGCGGGCGACCAGGCCTAGCGTGTGGGCGATCTCCTCAGCGCGCCAGGTGAGGGCCCCACGCGTCAGGCGGGCGATCAAGCCCCAGCGCGTGGGTGAGCTCCTCAGGGCGCCAAGCGAGGTCCCCACGCGTCAGGCGGGCGACCAGGCCCTAGCGTGTGGGCGAGCTCCTCAGTGCGCAAGAGGCCCCCTCACTGGCAGGTGGGGCACGCGTGGCAGGATGTGTCCTGAGGGGAGCCTTCTGGGCGAAGGCACTTCCCCGCTGCAAAGGACAGGTGCATTAAATGCGACATCACACGCGGATGGATCGAGAAAGATATGATTACCGCCACAGTGACCCCTGCAGGTTTGACCAACTGTCACTGTGGCTCTGCGGAACTGACCGGCAAAGAGAACTTACAGTCACCAAGTTGGCAGCCCGCGTCAGGCGATGGGAGCAGCGCCCCGCCTATCAGAGACCTCTTGCGGAGCGCGCGTGGGCGGCGCTGCTCGGTGCCCAAGCTGCACGTTTTCGTCTCTCCGGTCTTGTCTTCCAAGTCTCGTCAGTGTACTGTACTACCACCCCCTTTGCTCTCTCCGTCAACTCACAGCATGTATAAAAGGAGAAGAGAGAGAAAGGAGGGAAAAAAAAAAGAAGCATTCTGTAACCATTTTCCACACAACCATAATACGAAAAGAGCTAAGGCTCGGCAGGAGTAGGACTATTACCCGTCAGGGGGTCCGAACCTGGGTTATCTCTGTGTGTCGCTCCTCGCTGCGTCCGACGCTCGAATCGGATCGAACTCGGGCTGATCGGCTAGCAGTGTAGAAATCTGATAGGGGTGTGATTCGTTGTGGTTGGGCAAAGAACATGCTGTCAATAACAATTAATGCAGAAAAATAATAACAACTCTTTGGTAAAAAAAAAATAAGGTGGGCTAGGTATAAAATTTTGCATATTATGGATGCTCATATATCTAAAATCAAATTCTAGGTTTCCATGTTAATTTCAAAATTAACAGGTAGAGAACTGCAGTACAAACCAGAATTCAAATATTAAACACAGAGAAGCTTCTGTGGTTACCTGAAACCGAAACTGTAGGGACTATAATATAAATAAGCCATCAAGAACAACTCGAGAAAATATTGTGTCCTTCAGGGACTAAGTCAAAATCTCTGTACCCTTTACTTTATGCCAAACATTAGGGTCATAGTGCAAAATTATTTTCGGTCATTGTAGGTTACCTTCCCAATATATTTACTTCAGGAAATAAACTTCACAGAATCTACGGGATTTTATTTCTGTTCGACCCAAAAGGGTCCAGCCGGCCCCTCTCCTTCTTCCTTTCCCCATAGCCGCCAGCTTGGGCGGTGGTGAAAACATGGCCAGCACCTTCGGGGTGCGGCACATAGCGCGACGTGATGACTCCCGGTGGCATCTTCAGGACGGCACATATATTTGCAAATATAGAGACTATAGGCTTTAAACGAAACATATGCAAATAGTGAATTAATTAATCAACTGGGCCGTAATTTTACTATCATATATTAAATCTATAGGATTTAATTCTCATGAAATTAAAAATTGCGAAATCTGCACGATTTATTAAAATTGGCTCACATCGGGCTGGCCCAGTAGGCCCACCGTGCCACACTCCTCCTAGGCGGCTAGGGTTCCACCCTACCCACCGGTTGGGTGGTGGCGGCGGCCCGGCCATAGGACGCGGCGCGGTACCTGAGCAGCCGCGGCGCTGGCCGGGGCCAGTGCGGCAGAGACGGTGCGGGGCAATGCTGGCGTGCAGCGGGACCGTGGCCGGCGCGTGGGGAGTGCATGGCGCGATGGGGAGCGGTGGCGTCGGGGCTCAGCAGGGGCACGTCAGCGTACGGGGCGGCGACGCAAGGTGCGCGGCAAGGTGGCATGGTGCGGCATGGGACCGGCGTGACGGCGTGATGTGGCGGCAGCCTACGGCACGGCGGTGTGGCATGGTGCAGGGCCAGGGGCTGGCACAAACGAGGCCGGCGTGGGGTAAAATGCTGAAGGGTGACTTGATGGTGCATCCCATCAGATGGAGACATGTGGAAGCACTTCGATCAGAAACATCCGAACATTGCAGCTGATCCGAGAAATGCGCGCCTAGCAATTGCCACCGATGGGTTCAGCCCTTTAAATATGATAGCCGCATCGTATTCCTGTTGGCCAGTGTTTACTATTACTATTAACGTTCCGCCGTCACTTTTATTGAAAGAGTAGTTCATGTTTCTATCCCTCATCGTGACTGGTCCAAAGAATCCTGTAAAGAATTTGGAATTTTTCATGAGACCTTTGGTCGAAGAGCTGAAGCAGTTATGGGAGAATGGAGCAATAACATACGATAGGAAGACGAATACCAATTTTTGCATGTGGATTGCTTTTTTGTGCTCTATTCATGATTTTTCGCCGTACGGATTGTTCTCAGGATGGAGCATGCATGGCAAGCTAGCATGTCCCGTTTGTATGGATGATACGTGCGCGTTGCACTTAACACACGGGGGAAGGCATGTTGGTTTGACTGTCACCTTGCTTTTCTGAAGCCAGATCATTCTTTTAAAAAATACAGAAATGCTTTTCGAAGAAATACCGTTATGAAAGGACAAAAACATGGGCGGATGACCATAGCTGTCATCAAAGCTCTGTAATCCAAGTTGGTGGATGGGAGGAATACTGTTTATGAGGGTTAACGCGTGTCACACCATTGGACACAAAAGTGTAGTTTATACTCACTTCCTTATTCAAATGATTTGCTATTACTCCACAATTGTGATGTCATGCATCAAGATATGAACATGGGACAAGCAATCTTTGGGAGCAATTTTGACATTCCTAACAAAATCAAGGATAATGTGAAGGCACGTCTCGATTGCACTGAAATATGCAGTCGACCATCAATGAATATGATAGAAGGAAGGTCAGAAATGCCCAAGGTTTCGTACTTCCTAACAGTCGCACAGAGGAAAGAAGTTCTCGAGTGGTTCGAAGGACAGCTGAAGTTCCACGATGGGTACGCAGCTAATATTGGTCATGGTGTCAACAATGCTCAAGGAAAGATACATGGCATGAAAAGCCACGAGAATCACATCTTCATACATGATCTCATGCTGGTCGTGTTTCATGGGTATGTACCTGAAGACGTATGGAGAGCCCTTGCGGATTGAATTTTTCTATAAAAAATTGTGTGCTAAAGAGATAAAGTGGTCTGAGATGGTTAAGCTCGAAGAGGATATTGCCGTGCTTGTGTGTAAGCTTGATAAAATATATGTTCCTAACTTTTTTAACCCAATGGAGCATCTACTGGTTCATTTGCCCACCGAAACCAGGATGAGAGGTTCTATTCAGTACAGGTGGATGTATCCGGTGCAGCGTCGCCTTAAAGGGGTTAGGGCAAACGTCAAAAACAAGGCTCGCGTTGAAGGTTTCATAGAAGAATTGTACTACATGCAAGAGATAACCAACTTTTTCTAACAAATATTTGGCGAGAGAGCACAATGTCAACATTCAAGTAACAAGATACAACATAGTTTGCAATTAACCCCAATCTGACCTAAAATTGTTCCATGGGAAAGGCAATCCTGTGGGAAGAAGTACACGACGAGAGTTATCACAAGAAGAAAGGTTGGTTGCACTCTTATATGTGTTTGACAATATGAGAGAAGTGGGAGACATGCAGAATCAGTTCGTACAAAGAGAATGTACAGGTATGAACGACCCCAGTTCGAATGAAATAACTCAATTGATTAAGTAGGGTGCTCGACCTGGATGCTCTAACTTCATAGTTTTGTTTTGGAAATATGTAAGTATGATTATTTAGATATTTTCTCATAACCTTTTAACACAATAGTGTGTAACTTTTATTCTTTTGTATAAAACAGTGCACGAGTCATTCGAGTGTACAATGATCTCCGTATTTTGTCGTGTGAACCCAGAACAGGTGTAAAGGTGCACGAAACTTATGATGTCAATGGGTTTCGTTTCAGATCGGCATCTCATGAAATGTCAAAACCTAATTTAAAATCAATCAATAGTTGTGTACTGTGATACAGAGAAGATGGTATGGAGTACTATGGTATCATAAAGTAAATAATTGAACTAATATTCAAAGGAAATAAGGAACTGTTGGTTGTTCTCCTTCATTGCATTTGGTTCGATCCTTTGAAAGGGGTTAGACGTCGACCAGAGTTAACTTTGGTGGAGGTCAATCACACGTTAAGATTAAAAGGGTATGATCCATTCATCCTTCCTATCCAGGCAAAGCAAGTGTATTATCTTACTTATCCATGTCGCAAAGCAATGAAAGTTACTACTAAACGCGACAAGGAAGCTCTTCGATCATGGTGGGTTTGTGTATAAAGTTTGGAGACCTAGAAGGTTGGCTACCCCGACATCCGATGATTATCACCAACCAGCACAAGAGCAACGTTTGAATGGCAATGTCGTGATTGATGTTGGGAATGGACTAGATAACATAGTAGCCACAATAAATGACGATGTAAATGAAGAAATAAATCCACCCAATCAGCAAGCACAACAAGCACCGCAAGCACAACAAGAGCGGGGTCGACGAGCTTATCGATGATCCTCTCTATGTAGATGATACATACTTCTAACTCAATGGTATTCATAATAGTTAATATTTGCTTTCTAATTTCATTTTTTATTTTTAATAATATGTGGACTAACTTTTACTCTTAAATGTAGTATGCCACGACGACAGTTAGGAGGAGCACCTCGCAGGACGAAGGCGACGACCATGATCTCGAGGGGGCTAGGAGGACAATCCTGAATTTGAACTGGACGGTATGCCAAACCAAGATGAGCTGGCACTGACACAGGAGTCTGGGGCTACAGAGGGCTCTAGCCAGGCTAGGAGCTCTCAGGGCGGTAGGTGGGGGCACAACAAGTTGCCCAATGCGGCAAAACATGCTTATCAGCGTATTGTTATTGAGCCGGATGGCGATAGGTAATTTCCAATATCCCATTCTAATTCCTTAATTCATTGTCAATTAAATTAACTAACTAAATTTTCTTCTATGTACCAACTTTTCCAATGTCCACCACAATAAAGATGATACCTAGCCAGGTAACGCACTTGACATTCTCGTACGCCAGTACTACCCTGGTATGGTCGGTGAGGAGGGGGCACAACATCCCACTTACTATGTGGATGACTACAAGGTTGCACCGCACGGTGACAGCACCGCCGCCAAACAAATAAGGTGGGAGTTCTAGGTGAGTTACAACATTTCTATTTTCCATTCGACGCTTAAGTGCTAACTAATTTTCATGGTTAATTCATTTGTTTTCAGCTTAGGTACCGCCCTCGTCTGGGCTTGGAGGAGGCCGACATCGATTCTGTCATCGACATAAACGCTAAGCACGATGTGTAGGATCTGATGTCCGGTGCACGGGTCACCGCGGTTCAGGATTTCCACAAGTATTCACTTATTACATCTGTCGTTTTTGGCGCAAATGGTTTCAACACATGAATGACTTATATTTGTTTTGTCTGGTCAGAATTGTGAAGGGCGAGAAGATTACTCTGTCCGATGTGCGCAAGTTGTACCTACAGAATCGAGAGTATGCACGGGTTCGACCGGACCGGGTGTCGAACGTCCCGAATGCTAGGGAGGCCCTGTCGCAGCACTAGGCTAGCAAGACGTTTATGGAAAAGTCCATGAAGGCAAAGAAGAACTAAGCAACTATGACAAACAAAACTACAACAACGAAGTCGTTGTTCACATAGCTGAGGAAAAGGATGGAAATGTATCTCTTTTACTATTTCAAACTTCACTTTTTGTAATAACAAATATATCAACTCTTGTACGATGCAGGGCGCCATGACCAGTCAGCTGCTGTCTTGGTTGTTCGTGTTCCAGATGGGACACACCTACCAGAACAACGATGGCTCATTCGGGTCCGGGGACCATGTTGCTGCGCAGCGAGAGGTACGTACTTTCATCAACTTCTGCTTCTTACACATTCATGCAATCTAACTCATCTTCACTTCATTGCAGGCACATTACAAAGAGGCTTACGCTAAGAAGCATAGACAAGACAAGGACCCAGAGGAGGAGCCACTTGACCCAGTAGTCATACACCAGGCTATGGGTGGGAAGGCCCATGGGAGGCTAGCCCTCGGACAGGACCACCTGAGGTAGGATACTGTCCTGGATGGAGAGGGAGAGGCAGCGAGAGAGGGAGGAGAGAGACAAGGTCATGGAGGAGAACAGGCAGTTGCTGCAGGCGATGAGGGAGAGCCTAAGGAGGCATGAGGAAGCAAGGCAGAGGCAGAAGGCGGAGATGGCGAGGCAGCGAGCAGAGTTCGAGCAGAGGTTCGCCTATCAGGAGTCTCCCATCCACATGTCATTTATTAAAATTTAATACACAAGGTACACATAAATAAAATTTTAGGCTGGCCCAAGTGGTACCGCTGGTGATCCGGCCTTCTACAGGGTCCGCCACCGTTTCGCGGTGGATACGGGACTCCGGCTCCATACATGGCCTACGGCGCCTAGACTGCTCCACTAGGTGACTACGTGGGCTCAGCTCGCCCACAGGGTGACTTGCCGTACGTTACGGAGGCGGTAAGCCATTAACTAATGTTAATTCATGTTACAAACCATTTAAAAATGACGAACTGATAAACATATCTTTTGTATATATTTGCTGGGTTCCGGTTCAGCGGCTTTGGGTGAACTTCATGGTACGGAGGGAGGCGACACATCGGCGAGCAAGGAGGGTCCAACCTAGTTCATCGATCTCTTCGCGGGCACCCCGCCAATGTTCACCCAGCCACCCAATCCCCCGTCAAGAGATCCCGGCCGAGCGATCCCAATCACTAGATTGTTAAGTTTGTCTTTCGAGAACATTACATTTAGTTTATAGTTAGAATTCGATGTTTGTAGAGACGAACTTGAACTTGCATGTGTTATGTGCTTGTGGTGATCCAATTATGTGCTTGTGGTGATCCAATTATATATTTATGTGTTTTTAATGAATTGTGGTCGCATATTTCCGACGTGGGTATATATGAATTGCCGGAAATTTGGGGTTTGTAGGTGCGGCTACTGCTGCTGCTGCTAGGAGAATCGGCGCCAGCTGCGAAAATTATGATTTTCTAGATTTTTTAATCAATTTTTTTCTGTTCTGATGCAGTCTCGACGGCCTTGTAGGAGCTATCGAGACTACCACTTGGGCAGATGTGGGACCCACTTGTCATACTATCGACGGCTATATACAGTCGTCGAGACAGTCTTCTCGGGCCACATCACCTAGAACATATGGTAGGTCCCACCTTTCGTTGTCTTGACGGCTGATGTGTGGCCATCAATACTACGCTAGCCTAACGACAAACGGAGTTTGGGAGCTATGTACCGACAGCTGAAGCTATAATCGTCAATACAAGCAGTCTCAACGGCTCGGCCGTCGAGACTATTGCTCTCTCTCGACGAAGCAGCCTTGACGGCCTTCTCTCAACGGCTGGCCGTCGAGAACTTTCTTTCGACGGTTTGCCTTGTTCTCTCGACAAGACTGTGGCGGTGTCTTGTAGTGAAAGCGTGAGATGACAGGGAGAGCAGTTGTGCAAAACATCCTGTGGAATCGCATCAGCCCACTCTACGAGCAGGTGAGCTTGTTCTGGGGGCTCTAGGGATGGGACAACCATACCTGAACGAGCGAGTAAAGGTAAGGAAGACATCCTTGGGCTCGAAAACTTAACTTTGGATTTGCTTGAGTAACTCGAGCTATGTGTTTTAGCCCCAGACGAGGATTGGGTGAAGTCTCGGATAAAGAGGATCCTTGGGCCACTTTGGAAAGATGAACTAAGCATTGACGAGGAGTCAGTTCCCAAGAACATTCATGACCGGAAGGATGTAGTAATACAATCTTACCTTGAGCTTAATCTCCTTTTCCCTTTTTCAATTCTCTACGCACCAATCCACCTTGATTCACAGCCCACACCAAGGCCAACTCGATTTTCAACTTCACTTGACCGGTTCTTTGAGCAGGTCATGACAAGTGGAGTCAGGAGAGGAAGCTATTGAAGGAGGCAAGAGCCCGACCATGTGAAGGAGTGAAATCACCCTAGGCTACCTTCATGAGGATAGTGAGGAGGAAGGAGATTTGGCTGCCAAAGACAAGTGTTGACGTTTGTTTAACCAGGGGTGTCATCGGCAATGATTTGTATAGGGTTATGCGATGGATCTCAAACTCGATAGTAACATGGGACAGGAGAATATACAGGTATAGGCCCTCGCGGAGGAGGTAATACCCTAGTCATGTGTTCTGAGATTATGATGATGATCTGATGTCAATGTTGATGATGATCTCAAACCAGGGTCCCCTACCCACCTTATATAGTGGGGGAGGCAGGGTTACAAGATAGGGTCCTGGTCGGTCACGAGATAGAATTCCTATTTCTATCTTTCCTTCCTGGTCGCGTAGTTACGCGAGATTACAATCATGCCTTCCCTACTTGGGATTGGCTTCTATATGTGTCATGCTTTGCCGTGTAAGGCAAGGCACGACCTACGCTATGTGTGTTGATGTATGACCGGCTTGGCCCACCCCGTGTCAAGTGATCTTCACGGCCCACTGTGGATACCCAGGGTCCATATCCTCCACAGTAGCCCCCGAGTCCCTTGCAGTTGAGTTGTAGTCTTTCCTAGTTGCGCTCCAACCGAGTCATGCTTCATGCCGAGTGCTTCCAGTTCTTAACATCGCTTCCCGACTAGTTTCTTGCTCACGTCGAGTGCTCCGTTGTATGCAAGGAGATTGTGAGAGATTAATCATAATTCCACATGTAGGACTTTCCAAGAGGTACCCAATCTAATTTTCAGGATACTGGCAGTCGGCCCGCCATGAGGCGTACCATCGCCTGAATTGAGTTTGGCCGAGTAGTATCTATATCCAACTGTCACGGTGTACAGCTGGCGGCTCCTTTTCAAGGCATACCCTCGAAACTTTAATCCAAAATCGGCTAATGATACCTGGTTCTAACTTACATAGTTACCATATCATAAGCTTTTATCGTTTTTTTATTGAGTAGGTACCCTAGTCCCGTTCGACACGGTGACCAATTGTCGGCCCGCAATGGGGCGTATAATAACTCAGTCTAAGTTTCGCCAACTGGTATTTGTACCCGTCTGTCGTGGTGTACAACAGGCAGCTCCTGTCAGAGCATACCCTCGGAGCCCTAATCACAACTTATGAATTGGTTTCAGGTTAGCTTGAGAAGGTATCCAGGTCCAATTTAATATGGTGACTGGCAGTCGGCCTCTAGCAAGGCATTCTTTATACCAAGATAATTTAAGCCGAGTGGTACTTGTACTCATCTGTCGTGATGTACAGCTAGCGGTTTATTAAACGTATCATATCTCAGGCTAAAGCTTTAATTGATTAATACTTGCTACCATTTATCATGGTTTACAGCTGGCGGCCCACTTAAGGCATAATACTCTTTTTATAAGCCCAAGCGTCGTTCCCGCGCATTGCGAAGGGCTTTGCCTCTTTGTCTACGCCTTGACCGGTTTCACGCTTCTTCGATTTGTTTTGCCCGTCATCAATGCATATCATGAATATCGAATTCGACATGAACTCGAATTGTTCCGACGGGAGAAAGCCAAAACTAAATCTTAAAGCGACGCTTCGCCTCCCTTGACCTATAAAAGCCCGGGGCTTTTACCATGCTTCCTCAACAAGCCTCAGAACCCGTCGCACTCATCGTCCTCATCTGATGCCCCAGCCTCGCCGGCTGATCGCCATGTTACCTCGCCTGTCATCTCCCGCATGACACCGGAGGCGTTGGAGACGCCATGGGTTCAGGCAATAATCGCCGCCGGCACCGAGGAGACCTCGTCTTCAATTTTGGAGACAAGGAAGAGTCTCTTCCCGCCCCAGCCCCTCCCACCGAGGCGGAGCTGTAGGCGGATTTCGACATTGCCATGGAGGAGTACATGGCCGCCGCCGCCAAGCCCGAAGAAGGGGTCAAGCCCTCGGATGGCATCGCCGAAGCTGCTAAGGAGCACAGCTTCGATGATGGCACTACTTCCGCCGACAGCACCTAGGAGGGTGGTTCCGGCAACAACGTAGTAGTAGCTTTAGCATGTTGGTCTTATTACCTTGTTTTGATCCAACAATGAGCCATAGCTCATTGTGTAGTCGTTGGTCCTTTTGTATTCAGCTTTTTTTATGATCTCTCTGTGCGAGTTTTTCTCGGATTTCTTGAACCAACCTGACAAACGTGCTTCAAACCTTTATTCTATAGCGGCCAACGAGCAGCCTATTGCAAGGTGTATGCTGATTATAGTCGAGTTATTTCCAATTCCGACTGGACGTTTTTTACTGGCAATTTGTCCGAAGCACACTCCGTGCATAACTTAGCCGAGTGGTCTCTATCCCCGAGTAGTCACCACACACATTTTCTGGATTCTAGGTCTAACTAAGGCACTTCGCCAGAATTTTGGCCCAAGCCCAAATTGTTCGCAAAAAGTGGAACTGTTCCCACTTAAATATTGAAATTTGGTCTCATGGTTTTTGAATCGTGGGCCCAAAACAAACTTCGAAAGTTTTGTCTTTATTTTCGCTTCGCGGCTCCTTATCTTTCAAGCCTCATTGCCTCATTCGCCATTAGGGTTCTGAACTGTTGTGCTTCTGCTCACGCACCGCCGCCGCTCGTCCCTATTGCTTGAGACGCGCCGCAACCGCGACCTAGATCTCGCTCCATTTCCAGGTTACTCCATCCCTGCTGCCTCAGCTCGTAGACCTTTTCCAACTTCCTCCAACGATGTATTCTTCCAAGGACACTCCTACGGCCAATCTGTCAAAGGAGTGGGTGACCTCAGAAACAACGGGGAACGCCTAGGCGCAAGAGCTGATTTGCTGGCGCCCAACTGCGGGTGAGTGTTCTCCCACTCCTCGAGTCGAGGAGATTGTCGTTTTCGAATCCTTTTTCCAGCGCGGCTTTGGTCTTCCTGTCAGCACATTTCTCTGCGGTCTTCTAAATTTCTATAAAATTGAGTTGATCAATCTAAATCCCAACTCTATTTTAAAAATAGCCACCTTCGTGCATCTCTGAGCGGCCTATCTAGGAATTTATCCCCATTTCGACCTCTTTCGGCATTTGTTTCTTTTCAATCCTTATCCCAATAACAACGCTCCCAAAGTAATTGGGGGCGCCAGCTTCCAGCTCCAAGATGGGATAAAGAATCTTTATTTCTCCATCCCTTTCTGAACATCCAACAAGTGCTGGCACCAAGAATGGTATTACTATGCCAACCCCAATCCTTGTATCCCTTCTTTCTCCGGGTTAAAGCCTAAAGTTTCTTCCTCTTGGTTCTCAGTTCCCTCGGCCGATGAAATGGGCCAAGTCGTCGAGCTTTTGGATCTCATTGATAAGTACAAGACAGAGGGCCTGACCGGAGTTGGGATTATCCTCAATTTCGCTTGTCGCAGAGTGCAACGTCTGAAAGAGTGTGTCCACCTGGCTTTTGATTTCTCGGGAGTCACCGATTCCACCCGAGAGGTTACCGAGCGCGTATCAAAGGATGTGCTACAGGGCCGACTGGCTGTGCTCTTTGCCTCGGGTACTCACATTCAAAACTAAGGCTGCCCGAGACCCTTCAGCGTTATGGACCTCCCACCAGAGGTAAATTCTATCAAGCCACCAATGTTTTGTCCTTCAATATCTGGTGGCCGTATTTTTTCGTATTTGCGTATTTGGCTCATGCAAAATACAAAAAACTCAAAAAAAAAAAACCTAGAATGGTATCACAGCAAATTTAGTAGCATCTATAATAATATCGACTTTGTGATGGCATATCCAAAATAAGCGAACTATGTAATGGCATGTATGAGAAAAATCTAATGAAATATTGGTACGACACAAGACAGCACCCAGCATTTCCATGGAACAGGGTCTGGCCCGCAACGCATTGTCTACCGTCAGGCGTCAGCACGCAACCAGTACTGTATATGAGATGCAACCCCAGATTCAGGAATAACACAATTGGATGACGCCCCCCTTGCTATCTATACTTCCAAGATTCAGGAATAACAAAATTGTATCACGACCCCCTTGCGATCTATACTTTCTCGCTTCACCCTTGGTTGAGCTAGTAACTCTCAGATTGACAAATAACATCATGTGTCCACAACTCACATGCCAAATACGAGCAAATATCTGTTTGTAAAATCTATTCTCCAGGGCTCAAGGCCAGAACAAATGAACATTCGAAATAGACCTAGCCGTGGAGGGAGCAAACACCAACAGCTGTAATTTGATATAGCTAATCGTGCAGTATTTGTCAAAAATAGAGAGCTCACACCTCCTTTTGCTAATAGTGTGTCAGTTTGTGAAGCGTGGCAAACACAGCAAGAGAACTCTACAAAACTCATATATCAACATCACCGCCGGAACTGGCTGAATCGCCATCACTGCCATCACTGTCACTGCTGCTGCTCCCACTTCTGCTCCCACTACCACTGCTGCTGCTGCTGCTACTCGTGCTAGAGCTAGATGTTTCCTGCTCCTCCTGCTGCCCTTCTGCATTGGCCTGAGCTCGGAGTGCCTCAGCTGCAGTGGGTCCTTCATCAGCTTCGTCATTTACGTCTACATCAGCTATTTCATCTTCCATGTCAAGTTGATTTGGTAAATTGATGTCAAAACCCCGAACAGATGTTTGCGCTGAAGCCATATTATTTGGCGAGCCATCGTCATCATCATCACCAAGTATGTCTAGGTTCTCTTGATCATTTGGATCAGGCGAGAGAGAAAATGGGTTTGTGGCAACTGGTTGATAAGAGCCCCTGTTGTTGTTTCTTGGTACTGCAACGAAAAAGTCAGCAAATGAGCATAAAGGATTGAACATCTGTGAGAAATCAAGATATTTAGCTTCGTTTATTAAAAGAATTGTCTTTCACATTACTCCCATGTCTAACATGGGAAGCATCGCATGAAGAACTACCATGACAACCATATTTTACATTCCTATGAAACAACAATTTTTCATGCTCTTCCATCTTCATGCTATTGTCTTATTGCTTGGAGAAGTAAACTATAGTGCTAAAAGAAATGATTGGGTGAGGGGGGAATGCTATAAATATGCCTCTGGAATGTACGTCTGATTTGGTGAGGGAGAAATGCTATAAATATGCCTCTGGAATGTAGAATGGCATGTATATGATGACCTAATGTTGTGTTATTAGTATGGGCTCCAAAGCAAAGTAGAAAGGGGAGACTAGACAAAAATGAGTGATACTGAACATCTAATAGAAATTAAGAGTTTAGGAAACTTAAACTCTATGAAAACTATTATATACCAAAACAAATTCAATAATATGGAAATGATAATTTTTTTTGCTGCATTCATTTGTACTCTCTAGCTCTCCCTAAAGACACCTGGCTGAACTAACATTACACCCCTCCTAGTCAAACAGCTAGTCCTCCAGCTGTAGTATGGAACAAACACCTTTGGTGGAGACAAACTCCTTCAGTGGGGTGGCAGACAAGGTTGAAACTCAAGATAGTCACATGGAAGTAGCGGGGCTGCAGCCATGATGATACTCCAGGTTAGCGCCATGTTAAGCCATCTCCCTGACTTGATGAGAGCACTAAAACTCTAAAAGGACAGCCTATACAGCTGGCATTTGTGTAGAAATTGCACCTTAGAGAGATATGACCAACTTCATAGTAGATTTCGTTTTCTCAGTTCAGGTGGGTAGATCACAATTTTCCACCCACACTGGAAAGAGCAGAAACAGTGGTTGACTAAATAAAGAATAGGGAGGGCTCTATTTCATTTTTCCTTGCTTCCAATGATTATAGTTTCTTCTTGTTATCTAGAACTCTAAAAAAACTAATGGAAAATTGGAAATTAACTTCTATGAAGCTAACAATATGGAAATCAATAGATATTGAAACTAATCAACCTAAAAATATGGAAACATATAAAATTTCTTAAGCTACCAAATGTCCTTCGCACAAATGCCTGAATCGCCCTCCCAATGAAAAAGGTTATCCTTGGACTGCGATCTATGCATGGTTCTTACCACCATAATGTGAGGCGAGCAAACACACCACCTTCTTACCTTCGTGGTGCTTAAGGCCAATGAAACAGGTCATCCTTGAACTGCAATCTATGCATGGTTCTTACTACCATAAGGTGAGGCAAGCAAACACACCCCTTTCTTAACTTCGTGGTTCGTGGTGCTTAAGGCGAGGGGTGGGGCAATGCCATAGATCCTACCATTGATATAATTCCAGTGTTTGGTCCTCGTTCAGTCCTAATTGAAGGCCCAAACACACATCCCTTGGCCCAATAGGTTTCTGCTACCCCAAATCAAATAAAATCTTTCCCTTTGTTAGACCCCACCTTTAAAGATTTCACATAAATATTTGAATCTTTATAGATGTGGAAGCGGCAGAGGATGGTAATGAAGATGGGAAGGCACACCCTGAGCTATTTCACCTCTGTCTTGATGCAACCCATTCTCTGAGTGCCAGATTAACATCCATTGAGCTCCACTCACACATAGGTGGTGATGATGACAGAAGAGGGAGATGCGCCCGAGTTCTGCCACCTCCACTGTTTCTTGTCCTAAGCTCCACCACGCTGGATACAGGGCAGGGTTACGGCTGCCCCTGGATGTCCGATGGTGGCATTTGCTCCGATGGCAGTGTTCTTAGATCTGGCAGATACAGCAACAGTGACCCAGACCCCATTCCAACAAGGGGGTGGCGGGGAGAACCCCTTCGACTGACTTAGCGGGGAGAACCCCTGCGACAGCCTTGTTACTTAAATAATGCTTAATCGACGCCATAACAACCAAGAATGAGTCACGGTGTGGGGAAATTAGGGAAAGATAGATGTGTCCCGCACGAATGAGAGGAGGCGGCAGCTATCCAATCACCCGGGCTGGACAGAGAAGGGGTAAACCCTAATATTGCTTGCTTAATTTCATCCTTCCTTGCCTATTTATATCCAGGCCAAGGCTTTACAATCCGATCTAAAAATAGATAACTATTGCCATAATTGAAGGCAATCTAATCTTAACTAATTGAGATAGAGATTCCTCTAATAACTTATGTGGCAGGTATAGCAAGTTCTCCATCCGTGTTGGGACTGGTCTGTAGCTGGCCCGACATGGCTGGCTACCTACCCCTGCGCACATAAACCTTGCTATATCGGCGGTTACAGACAGAAAATAAGGATGACAATAACTACTTTGTATGGGTGGTGGCACAGGAATGCAGTCATGATAATACTCAAGAGTTGGCACCATGTTGGTCATCTTTATGGCATCTCCATAGCTCAATATTCCATTGAGCCACCTAGAAATATCGCTTAGCATTTATGGCGAACTATTGACCATTTCTGCAGTAGATTTCACCGCTCTTGGTTCCATGTGCATTATTTATGTTCTTGCACTACTGTGAGATTATCAAGTCACTGGACCTGTGAAGAATACATCGTATTACACCTCAAAGGCTCAGTCCTCATTATTGAGAAGGATCTTCAACTGAGCAAAGTTCTTGCGAAATGAATCTTCTTTAGCATCAATGCCACATCTTGCCTCTAGTGCCATGAAGTTTTCCATGATCATTGAACAATAGCCAGATCAGAACTGATTTAGGCAAGTAAGATTTTGATCTTGCCTTGCTCAACGACATAAATCATGGTGGCTGGCTTTGATACCAAATCTAGTGTCATCCTGGTAGGACCTCAAAGGCCATGTAGAACATGGAAAACTAGAGAAAAATGTGGAGTGAACAGAGACTTCTACCTCACATCATTGCTTGCTTCCAATGATTATAATCCCCCTACTTGTATAGAGGGTATCCTGGCAACTACTCCAGATGTACTAGAGGCCAAGGGGGGGAATTAGGCAGCATATTCTGTACTTACATTAACTGGTATAAAAACAAACTGTCCAAAATAGCATTTTTAAATATAACTAAAAAAGTATAATCTGTTCCCTCAATCATAAAAGATCAAAGCACCAGCACCAGCACCAGCCCCACCAACAACCACACACCTAGCTCATGCCAGTCCCTCCCTCACAACACTGTTTCACTTCTGCATAGACAACGCCCTCACTATCCCAAAACCACTGGCACTGTCACCCAACTTCCCGCCAGGGACAACCAATGTTGATGGGAGGGGCAATGGCCAATGGATGCCCTGATCGAGCATAAATCACAGTGGGAGAGCGGCAATCACAAGTGAGGGCATTATGTGCAGAATGATGACAGCAAGTCGCAGCAGCGCGGCGCCAAGTAAGATGAGTTGTTCTGATATCTGCTTGGAATTTGGTTGGCTAATCTTCGCCTAGGTGATATGATGGCACCAAAGATCCTAATAATAAGGAAATTAATATATAGAAAGAAATTACTCAAGCAAACAATATGGAAACATATCAAGTTCCCTTGTGCATTGCACCCTTCCTCTTTCTGTGCATGCCTGGCCCCACACCATAACACAAAAAAACTTTGAAGGCTAGGAATAGGATGGCATAGTACAGGGAGTATCTTACAAGAAGAACTGGAAATAAAAATGTTTAGGACCTTTGTTCTTGAATTGATCACAGAATTTAAAGAAATAGGAAATAAGAAAAGTGTCCGTGCATTAATTATCGCTGTTGCCCTGATTTGGTCCCTAGAGTGCACAACCGAGTAAATTGGTACCCAAATTGTCGAAACCATGCCGATTTGGTCCCTTGACTGATTAAACCCAGTTTTGTGAATAGTTTTCACTCATGTGCCATCCACGTGGATTGTTTTGTGTGACATGGAGGACACGTGGCTTGCACAGGTGGCATTTTCATTTTTTTTCACCATGGCCTCACTTGTTAGAGACTGAAGAGAGGGAGATAAGAGTCAGAGAGAGAGGAGGAACACGCGTAGATGCAAATTATACATGTGTTCTCCACGTCACATAAAACCGCACACGTGGAAGCCACATTAACGAAAGCCAAATAGGGTCAACAATGATAGTTCAAACACCAAATGGCACTTTTTGGTGATGAAAGCATAAAGGAAACGGTATGGGAAAAACAAAAACAGTATGGTTTGGTCCATGAACTATGATCCTTGACTCATTTTGGTTCGAACTCCAAAAGCAAGTTAACTGGTCCTCATAATATCAAAAAATGGGTACAGATGGTCCCTTGATCAAAGGGTAGTATTGATTGATCAAAGGTGGTTTGACCATAGTGTTACAATTATTTTACATAACATGTTTCACGAAATCCAAACTAAATCATATATTTTAGTCCTAAGTTATTTTACAAGCCCACAGGAATTTTTCATGTATTTTACCATGTTATATGAACTGTCAGAAATTTTCTAGTAGTCTTAAAACCAGGACAAAGTGCTACACAATTGTTTAAAGTTCAAAATGTTATGTGGAAATTTCTGCAAGATAAGGTAATCAAAATAAACTCAAATATATAGTTTAATTTAGATTTTATGAATTATTTTAAGCAAAAATACATATAACAATTCAATGAAACCACTTTTGACAAGTCAAAACCACTGTTGGCTTGGTCAAGGGACCATTTTGTGACCAGTTTTGATATTTTGGGAATAGAATTTATGGAGTTTAGAGGTTGAGGGCCACAGTAGAAAGACCAAAATAGTACTTTTCCAAGCATAAATTAGGATAGGATCAGCCAAAGACCTAGAATAGCAACATCTGAGTTCATAATTTACAAATGCAAATATGGATTTGGAACTAATGATTCTTATATAATTTCTTATCCACAATCTTTGAACCTGTCATTGCCGCCTTTTTTCAGAAAATAAAAATTTCAGAAAAAATAAAGCAAATAAAAAATTGCAGGGTCATACCATGCTTCAAACCTAAGTTACTTACTAGGAGTACACATGCATTAGTCTATCTCTGCAAAATGATTCTAAGAAATGATAGTATACAAATGTAAACAAAGTCCAGATTTAACTACAATTATGCAAACTAGTAAATGCATTCAACAACCTCTATTTTAAAACCTAGCTCACAAACCCAAAACAAGAAACTAAAATTTATGGTACCTCATGAACTTGTACAAGAATAACTACAGGGAAAAAGGAAAAGAAAAGAGTGTACATGTGGGATTACTGACCTGGATTTTCAGGTTCACCAATGTCAATGCGCTCAACCTCAACCTGCAGAATGAAAAACTAAGGTGTGAACACATTATTGCATACAAAAATGTTTGGGAAAAAAAATTAAATCAAAACTATACAGCACAAGATTATGAAAGTTCGCAAAAATGGCATATGATACTTTCATAAACATAACAATATCTTCATCAGCTGAGAAACTTAATGACAAATTTAGGATGGGCATACATTTCCAGAAAAATATAGTTTTTCTGCATACATGCCAGAGTAAATTAGAAATGATATGAGAAGCTTCTAAATTAATCACTTAAAATTATATCAAATAGATATGTACAGGTCCCAAGCTTTATAAAGTTTGTCCAATGCATGTTAAATAAGGATTGAGACAAGAATACATTTCCCATCACAATGTCCTTCTTCATCATCACACTAATTATAGCCAGTTTGTTATTGCAGTGATGTGCCATGTCGAATCTGTTTACCTATGGGATTTTACCAAATCTAGTAAGAGTTTGCAGCTGCAGTTCGTAAGAGATGCTTCCGACCAACTGTTATCCAGACTAGAAAAAAGTTTTCCTTTTCAAAGCCACTAAAATGCCAAACAGAGCCTAGTCCCACCAGAAGGCCCATCCACTTTAATACAAAAATATAACCACAGATTCAGTAGCATCAGGTGCAATGGTTCAGTGGTACAAAAAAACTCAGAAAACAGAAGTTATTGATCTCATTATGCAAATAAAGAATCGCTCTGTGGCATGTTAAAAGGACGGCTCTGTGGCATGTAGAACGTTAACAAATTTCCATATCTATCTTTTATTTGACCATTCTATTTGACGAGGTAATGGCCCTAACAAAATCCACATTACAGATAAGATTATATAAGTTTTTCTTTGATGAAAAAGAGATGAGGATCGCATGCCGCTCAACCAAAGAAAGATAATGGACAGTTGACCAAAATGAGCTCTAAAAACTTTTCTAGAGATCTCCAAATCAAGCAATCCCTGAGCCAGTTGGCTCCAGAAGAGTTGTCATCCCATCAAAAGTGAATGAGCCTTCATCAATTAACCAAGATCCACATTTAAAGAAACGGGATAGAGCCAACTACCATATGGCAAATGAACCTTCAGGTGGTCTACAATAGTTATGTGGTAAAAACTGTGCAAATTAGCTTCCTATCCAATGTTTGACATTCCAAAATACTAAAATACAAATTGGTTAAATGGCTAGATTCCAAATAGCAACTTAGAGGCTTAAAGCAGAAAAAGGCCTATAATCCATCATTCAAATATTGCCTCAAACTTTATTTTTACCATCAATCCAAAAGTATATAACAGATAATAGAACAATGACCAACACTTAGCTATTGCATCTAAAATGCAATTAGAACTTACAGGAATTGAGTGTGCAGCAGCAGTTTTGATCATGGTCTGTGATTTGCCAACTTTCGTTAATGGAGGAGAATGAGATTCACCCATTCCGGTAGTTCCTGCTGCAGCAGGACCTGCTGCAGACTCTCCTGGAACTCGGACATGCCTTAATCTCTTGACAGCTCGATGTAACCGCTCCAAGCGAAAGGTCTCGCCATCAAAAAACAAGATACCATCATTATCCTTGTACTCTTCATGGCTTCCCTCAAATGTCACTTTTGGCTTTCCAGGCAGATTGTTATGGAATTCCACAGTAACCCGGTTATCCTTGGTCTTTTGCAGAGACCCAGCTTGAGTCTTATCAATAGATGCTGGCTTAAATTCATCTGTCAACTCAAACGTAAAAGCAAGATATAATGCACAAACTGACTTTGATGACATAAAAGAATAGGGAGTTAAGGACACATGAATTTTCACAGATCACAAGAGTAAAAGTTGGAATGTTAGGTCCATGGGCTATAGAGGAACTAACTTTGCTTGTTTCTTTGTTGATTATACCCGCAGATGTATTATTTGCTGATCGAATCCATATATAGTGCACAAGAAAGAAATAAGTCAATAACTAAAGGTATGATTAGTTTATTAAATCCAGTTAACAACTGGGAATAGAGATCAAATAACAAACAGCTGAACACAGATAACCATTGTAAATTTTGTTCACAACACAGTTGTCAAAAATCAGAGTCCCACATGGAAGAGAATGCTGTATAGAGGCCAACAAAATCACAAATAGGTGCTTGCATTGGATATTCAGTGAAGACTGAAGCGACATGCCCAAGTTTAGCACTGGAAAATGGTAGGACATTTCCCAGGACAGCAATTTGCTGATTGCAGTAGAATTACAAAGCCATGTAAGCTTTTCAAGTCATCATGGGGAAGAAAAAAATTGGACAATAATCTCTCCCATTTTAGTGGAAGCCACTTTTGATTCTTTTTGGATAGCCAATGATTAACATCTGGGACAAGACCCTAGTAAAAAATTAACAATGTTTTGAAGATATTTGGTGGTAGTCAGGCAGCTGATGGTGTCTAGCACCTAATGCCGCCTAGGTGGTCCCTAGGCAGGAAAAAAACCTACAAGGTGGACGCCCAGCAACTAGCAACTAGCCGCTGCCTAGCACCGAATTTATAAACAATGAAAATTAATAGCGAAAAGGTTCCATATGGCCTAGTGATAAAACACAAAAAGGAGAGAGAGGAAAGAAACTACTCAGTTCAAATTGTTTGTGCCAAAAAAGCATGGAGCCCAAAAAATTGTTAAAAGGATATTCTATATCTAGGCCCATAGAGGTCCAGGCCCATATTGAGTGTATATAAACTAATCCAAGACTGTTGTACAATCTAACCCTTCTCTAAAGGTAACATGGTATCAGAGCATAGTTTAGGACTAGTATTAGGGTTGGTTCCTCTAATCCACGTGTGTCCGATCCACCCCAACCATCAAATCCACATCGACTGCCTCCCAGGTCGCAGGTAGCCACCGCCGCTCGCGGTCGCCGTCTAGGCCGCCGGCGCGGTCCATCCAGGCCGTTGACGCGGTCAGTCGGAACCTGCGGCCGCCGTCCAGTCCGTCGTCCCGATCAATCGTCGCTCGCACCTGCCATCCATGCCGCATTCGCGACCGTCTGCTCCAAGCCGTCGTCGCGGTCAGCCGTCACTCGCGCCCGCCGTCCAGGTCGCCATCGCGGCTGTCTTCTCCGGATGCCTTGGAGGTCATCCACGGATGGATCAGCCACCGCCATGGAACGTCGCCCTCGGATCTTCCGCCGCCTTGGTGGTTCTCGCCGCCCACAGTTCTATCGGCCACAGAATTGCCTCCGCCTTGAAGGTCCTCGCCGCCGCTGCAGGAGGCGTGCATGCGCCCACAGATCCACACCGTCTATTTGTCCAGCTGCTAGAGTCGTTGCTGTCTAGCTGCTGGAGTCATCGCCATCCAGGCTGCTGGTTCTGTTGCTTGCGTTGCTGCTGTGGTTTTTGTTCTCTTCCTTCAATATGTCACAGTCCATGGTTATTGCTATTGACATCAAGCTTGATGGTCAAAATTACAGTGAATGGGCTTTCTCTGTCAAAACTATGTTGAGAGGCTATGGCTTAGCCTCTCACCTGACTGATGATCCACCTAATGTAGCTAACAAGGAAGCTCCATCTGCCTTTGAGAACAAAGCACTGAAGGATTGGACACAGATGACGGCAAGGTGATGAGTGCCATTGTCACTAGCATTGAACATTCCATGAGAATGAGTCTATAATATCATGATTCAACAAAAGAGATGTGGGATTATCTAAAGAAGAGGTATGTGCAAGAAAGTGGCGCGTTTCGCTATACTCTCATGAAAGGCATTCTTGGTGTTCAACAGGGAGATATGTTCGTGGATGAGTACTATACATCATCATGTATCAACTTGTTATGGGAGTGAGGTCATAATTTGAGCTTGTTCGTACACAGCTAATTAATAATCCCACTACTCCATTTCTTGCAAAAGCATTGTCTGCCTTGATTGCTGAAGAGACACGTCTTCGTTCTCTATCACCTGCCTCTTTGATTTCTTATGATAGTGTGTTGGCTGTTTTCCAAAAGGCTAAAAGTGGCACCTCAGAGATGTTCTGCACTCATTGTAAGAAGGCTGGTCATCGTGCAGACAAATGTTTTTCTCTTCATCCAAAACAGTTGGCTAAGTATCGTGCTCGTCGTGCTACCCGTGGTCGTGGGGTTTCTTCTGCCAACAAATGTTCGGTGTCTGTTGTTGCTGCATCTCAGTCTCCAGACGCTGCTGCTAAGTCTTGGGTTTTGGATTCTGGTGCCTCCTTTCATGTGACTTCTGATAAGTCTCAATTCGTTGCATGCAAACCGATCAATGATGGTGTATCTGTTCAGAAAGCTGATGGTACCTCGTCATATCACCCATCAGGGTGCTCTTTGTACTTCTCATTTTTCAATACATGTTGTTTCCTTTGCTCCTAAGTTATCCATGGATCTTCTCTCAGCAGGTCAAGTCACTGATCTAAATTGTTTTGTTGGATTTGATGACTCATCTTGTTTTATTCAGGATCGTCAAAGAGGGAAAGTGATTGAGACTGGCCATCACCGTAGAGGTTCTCCTAGCCTCTACATCATGGATCGTCAAAGCGGGGAAGTGATCGGTGGTTGTTAGCTGATTTTGGAGTACCGTGTGATACCCCCACGCCTCTTCTGTGTGAAAATAACGGAGCCATACAGATTGCTAATAATCCTATGAAACATGAGCTTACAAAGCATATTGGTGTTGATGCTTCGTTCACTCGGTCTCATTGTCATCAGAAAACCATTGCTCTTCAGTATGTGTCATCAGAACTGTAAGTGGCGGACTTCTTCACTAAAGCACAGACTCGAGAGCAACATCGTCTTCATCTGCTCAAACTCAATGCTTCAAATCCTCCTCTTCCACCTTGAGTTTGAAGGGGGGTGTTAAAGGATATTCTATATCTAGGCCCATAGAGGTCAAGGTCCATATTGGCCCATATTGAGTGTAAATATACTAATCCAAGACTGCTGTACAATCTAACCCTTCTCTAAAGGTAACATGAGCTGTTATCAATTAACCAAGATCCACATTTAAAGAAACGGGATAGAGCCAACTACCATATGGCAAATGAACCTTCAGGTGGTCTACAATAGTTATGTGGTAAAAACTGTGCAAATTAGCTTCCTATCCAATGTTTGACATTCCAAAATACTAAAATACAAATTGGTTAAATGGCTAGATTCCAAATAGCAACTTAGAGGCTTAAAGCAGAAAAAGGCCTATAATCCATCATTCAAATATTGCCTCAAACTTTATTTTTACCATCAATCCAAAAGTATATAACAGATAATAGAACAATGACCAACACTTAGCTATTGCATCTAAAATGCAATTAGAACTTACAGGAATTGAGTGTGCAGCAGCAGTTTTGATCATGGTCTGTGATTTGCCAACTTTCGTTAATGGAGGAGAATGAGATTCACCCATTCCGGTAGTTCCTGCTGCAGCAGGACCTGCTGCAGACTCTCCTGGAACTCGGACATGCCTTAATCTCTTGACAGCTCGATGTAACCGCTCCAAGCGAAAGGTCTCGCCATCAAAAAACAAGATACCATCATTATCCTTGTACTCTTCATGGCTTCCCTCAAATGTCACTTTTGGCTTTCCAGGCAGATTGTTATGGAATTCCACAGTAACCCGGTTATCCTTGGTCTTTTGCAGAGACCCAGCTTGAGTCTTATCAATAGATGCTGGCTTAAATTCATCTGTCAACTCAAACGTAAAAGCAAGATATAATGCACAAACTGACTTTGATGACATAAAAGAATAGGGAGTTAAGGACACATGAATTTTCACAGATCACAAGAGTAAAAGTTGGAATGTTAGGTCCATGGGCTATAGAGGAACTAACTTTGCTTGTTTCTTTGTTGATTATACCCGCAGATGTATTATTTGCTGATCGAATCCATATATAGTGCACAAGAAAGAAATAAGTCAATAACTAAAGGTATGATTAGTTTATTAAATCCAGTTAACAACTGGGAATAGAGATCAAATAACAAACAGCTGAACACAGATAACCATTGTAAATTTTGTTCACAACACAGTTGTCAAAAATCAGAGTCCCACATGGAAGAGAATGCTGTATAGAGGCCAACAAAATCACAAATAGGTGCTTGCATTGGATATTCAGTGAAGACTGAAGCGACATGCCCAAGTTTAGCACTGGAAAATGGTAGGACATTTCCCAGGACAGCAATTTGCTGATTGCAGTAGAATTACAAAGCCATGTAAGCTTTTCAAGTCATCATGGGGAAGAAAAAAATTGGACAATAATCTCTCCCATTTTAGTGGAAGCCACTTTTGATTCTTTTTGGATAGCCAATGATTAACATCTGGGACAAGACCCTAGTAAAAAATTAACAATGTTTTGAAGATATTTGGTGGTAGTCAGGCAGCTGATGGTGTCTAGCACCTAATGCCGCCTAGGTGGTCCCTAGGCAGGAAAAAAACCTACAAGGTGGACGCCCAGCAACTAGCAACTAGCCGCTGCCTAGCACCGAATTTATAAACAATGAAAATTAATAGCGAAAAGGTTCCATATGGCCTAGTGATAAAACACAAAAAGGAGAGAGAGGAAAGAAACTACTCAGTTCAAATTGTTTGTGCCAAAAAAGCATGGAGCCCAAAAAATTGTTAAAAGGATATTCTATATCTAGGCCCATAGAGGTCCAGGCCCATATTGAGTGTATATAAACTAATCCAAGACTGTTGTACAATCTAACCCTTCTCTAAAGGTAACATGGTATCAGAGCATGGTTTAGGACTAGGATTAGGGTTAGGGTTCCTCTAATCCACGTGCGTCCGATCCACCCCAACCATCAGATCCACATCGACTGCCTCCCAGGTCGTAGGCAGCCGCCGCCGCTCGCGGTCGCCGTCTAGGCCGTCGGCGCGGTCCATCTAGGCTGTCGACGCGGTCAGTCGGAACCTACGGCCGCCGTCCAGTCCGTCGTCCCGGTCAGTCGTCGGTCGCACCTGCCATCCATGCCGCATTCGCGACTGTCTTCTCCAAGCCGTCGTCGCGGTCAACCGTCACTCGCGCCCGCCGTCCAGGTCGCCATCACGGCTGTCTTCTCCGAATCTGCCGCCTTGGAGGTCGTCCACGGATGGATCAGCCACCGCCTTGGAACGTCGCCCTTGGATCTTCCGCTGCCTTGGTGGTTCTCGCCGCCCACAGGTCCGTCGGCCACAGATCTGCCTCCGCCTTGGAGGTCCTCGCCGCCGCTGCAGGAGGCGTGCACGTGCCCACAGATCCACAACTCGTTGACGCTACCCACAGATCCACACCGTCTATTTGTCCAGCTGCTAGAGTCGTTGCTGTCTAGCTGCTGGAGTCATCGCCATCCAGGCTGCTGGTTCTGTTGCTTGCGTTGCTGCTGTGGTTTTTGTTCTCTTCCTTCAATATGTCACAGTCCACGGTTATTGCTATTGACATCAAACTTGATGGGCAAAATTACGGTGAATGGGCTTTCTCTGTCAAAACTGTGTTGAGAGGCTATGGCTTAGCCTCTCACCTGACTGATGATCCGCCTAATGTAGCTAACAAGGAAGCTCCATCTGCCTCTGAGACCAAAGCACTGAAGGATTGGATACAGATGCCCGCAAGGTGATGAGTGCCATTGTCACTAGCATTAAACATTCCATGAGAATGAGTCTAGAATATCATGATTCAGCAAAGGAGATGTGGGGTTATCTAAAGAAGAGGTATGTGCAACAATGCAAGAAAGTGGTGCGCTTCGCTATACTCTCATGAAAGGCATTCATGGTGTTCAACAGGGAGATATGTCCATGGATGAGTACTATACATCATCATGTATCAACTTGTTATGGGAGTGAGGTCATAATTTGAGCTTGTTCGTACACAGCTACTTAATAATCCCACTACTCCATTTCTTGCAAAAGCATTGTCTGCCCTGATTGCTGAAGAGACACGTCTTCGTTCTCTATCACGTGCCTCTTTGATTTCTTATGATAGTGTGTTGCCTGTTTTCCAAAAGGCTAAAAGTGGCACCTCAGAGATGTTCTGCACTCATTGTAAGAAGGCTGGTCATCGTGCAGACAAATGTTTTTCTCTTCATCCAGAATGGTCATCGTGCAGACAAATGTTTTTCTCTTCATCCAGAACAGTTGGCTGAGTATCGTGCTCGTCGTGCTACCCGTGGTCGTGGGGTTTCTTCTGCCAACAAATGTTCGGTGTCTGTTGTTGCTGCATCTCAGTCTCCGGACGCTGCTGCTAAGTCTTGGGTTTTGGATTCTAGTGCCTCCTTTCATGTGACTTTGATAAGTCTCAGTTCGTTGCATGCAAACCGATCAATGATGGTGCATCTGTTCAGACAGCTGATGGTACCTCTTGTCATATCACCCATCAGGGTCCTCTTTGTACTTCTCATTTTTCAATACATATTGTTTCCTTTGCTCCTAAGTTATCCATGAATCTTCTCTCAGTAGGTCAAGTCACTGATCTAAATAGTTTTGTTGGATTTGATGACTCATCTTGTTTTATTCAGGATCGTCAAAGCGGGAAAGTGATTGGGACTGGCCATCACCGTAGAGGTTCTACTAGCCTCTATATCATGGATCGTCAAAGCGGGGAAGTGATCGGTGGTTGTTAGCTGATTTTGGAGTACCGTGTGATACCCCCACGCCTCTTCTGTGTGAAAATAACGGAGCCATACAGATTGCTAATAATCCTATGAAACATGAGCTTACAAAGCATTATTAGTGTTGATGCTTCGTTCTCTCAATCTCATTGTCATCAGAAAACCATTGCTCTTCAGTGCGTGTCATCAGAACTATAAGTGGCGGACTTCTTCACTAAAGCACAGACTCAAGAGCAACATCGTATTCATCTGCTCAAACTCAATGCTTCAAATCCTCCTCTTGCACCTTGAGTTTGAAGGGGGGTGTTAAAGGATATTCTATATCTAGGCCCATAGAGGTCAAGGTCCATATTGGCCCATATTGAGTGTAAATATACTAATCCAAGACTGCTGTACAATCTAACCCTTCTCTAAAGGTAACAAAAATAAGGTTTCCATACTGTGCAAACTGCAAAGCTTTCTGTTGTTTCAGTTCAATAAATTTAACGCTAAATCTTAATAGTTCCAGGAAGATGAAAACCATGCATCAATAGAGCTTCAAATTGGCCAATTCAAATGGCTCGATCCCCATTTCAATAGGGAATCCTACCTTATAAAAACCATAAATTATGGAACAAGGGAAAAGATGTATAAAATGACAGACAACACAGAGGAGAAAAACTGAGACCACAAAATGACTAAAAAGTAAGGGATTGACTCCCTGGCAGTTGACTTCCCTTGTATAGGGTTTCCCAGGCAATTTCTTAGCCGTTGGATTAAGATCCAACGGCTGAGATCTTCTCCCACCTCCCCTTTACCTCCCTCCCCTTTACCTCCTCCACCCCTACCACCGCCACCGCCACCCCGCATGGCTCCTGTTCCGCCGCCTCTGCCTCCGCTGCCGCCCTCACTCTATCCCCAACCAACAGCCAAGCCGCCGCCTCCCCAGGCCATCCCTCTAAGCCCGACAACATGGAGATCACCACCCCCAACCCCGAACCCTAACCCAAAACTCGTGGTGGCTGCGGCGGTGGCGGTCGCTGAAGACAAAAAAGAAGGCGGCGCGGCGGGAGGAAGATGGCGGCGGTCGCAGGTGCTCTCCCCCCTCTCCCCCTCTCGCTGCCCCCTCCCCAATCGCCTGGGCGAGTGAACTGCCACCCAAGCGAGTGCCAATGAGCAAATCCGAAAAAGTAATTACGCAAAAAGAGGCTTTAGGACACATTCTTCACCAAAAGCCAGCGTGTTTACAGTTTTTGTTAACATGATTCAATATTCATCTATTGATCCTTTTGCAGCGACTCTTCCATCTTCATACCCAATGAAGCTACGAAATTTTCTCCACCATACCAACCCTCAATTATATAAAAAATAAAAATTTCTCAAAGATAGGGATCACGAAATGCAATATATAGCAAGGCTGTTCTCCTATGGATTAAGAAGGCACTTGTATGATTGAAGCAAAAAAAAAATGTAGAAGATAGAAATACATAAATCTTTATTCCATCCTATCTACCAGCAATACAAAAAAACATATTACTACGCAAAAGAATTGTTATTATGAATTTAATCCTTTAAAAAATATCTTTTGTAGCTGTGCCCTGACCAAATGACAATTTTGGGGATTCAACAATATATACCTGATCTACCAAAAGAGAAGAATTCAGCAGAATAAAACAAATTAACTGACGATAAACCCACAAAGATGACTGATGATGGGTTGGAATCAAGAACGAACAGTACTATCCCGCAATAGCAGCCCATACCAACGACTCGAGCAGGCTGCGGCCACTAATGGGAATCACAGATCACGAATTTCAACACGACACGCATCACGAATCATAAGTACACTCGGTCCAAAAATCCCAACATCCCACCCCAGCAGATAACACTCGAATTATCGCCGGTATGGATCGTACGCTAGGGTGGTGATGCGCTGGATATGCAATTTTGACGAAGCGGTGATGCGATTCGTCGGTAGCAACATGAGAGGGAGGAGGGATTTGAGATCGTACAGCGGAGGGTGCAGTACTTGGCGGTGGAGGAGGGGTCGCGGCAGGAGGACCCAAGCCGGAGGTCGTACCACCGGTTCGATTGCGGCGCCGTGCTCGGCTCGCCGCTGTTGCTGCTCGCCATCCCGCGCCTTCCGCCTTCCGCCGCCGCCGCCGCCTTCCGCCGGCGCTCGGATTCTAATCCGTCGAGTGGATCAATCTCTGGGAAGGCTAGGTAAGGCCCACTCCAAACCGTGATGGGCTAGGCCGCCCCCAACATACCTATTGGGCCCTACATAACCCTGCCGTGTTAAAAGTTCGGAAAACAGAGGACCGGACCTGGTTCGGCTGGTTAGTCACTCACGCCGTGGCTTTGGCGTGTTTGGTCGCCGGTTTCGCCTCACACGCTCGAAGGAGTCGAGGCTCTCTCACCAGACTCATACCCGGCTCGTAGGAGTCTAAGGCATTGTTCGCTGCCGTCTTGCGTCGCGTTGCGTTATGGCCTAAGGCTGTCTTCAACAGACTCCCCTAAAACACCCTCTATCCTAAAATAGGGGACAGATTCTTTCCTTATGTGCTTCAACAGCATTCCCTATTCCGTTCCCTAAAATAGAATTTTTCTTTTTATTCCCTTATATATAGGGGTTCTCTCTCCTCCCCCTATACAATTCTTCATATAGGAACGTTGTTGAAGATAGGAAAAATATAGGGAGAGATTTTTTTTAAGGGAACCTGTATATGAGGCTATAGGGGATAAAATTTAGGGGTTCCTGTTGGAGATAGCCTAAGGCTCCAGCTCCCTTAAAGCATCCTCTACCCTAAAATAGAAGACGGATTCTTTCCCTATGTGCTAAAATAGAGTTTTTCTCTTCATCTCCTTATATGTAGGGGTTCTCTCTCCTCCCCGGGGTTCTTTCTCCTCCTCCTATACAATTCTCCATATAGGGAACATGTTGGAGATGAGAGAAATATAGGGTGAGATTTTTTTTAAAAGGAATCTATATATGAGGATGTAGGGGATCAAATTTAGGGATTCCTGTTGGAGACAACCTAAGTACTCCCTCCGTTTTTTTACGCCCTTTAATTTTTTGACACATTGTTGATCATCTTCTTATTCCAAAATTTAGGACAAACATGAAAATATAAGTCATGATAAAAAAAACAACAAAAAAATGGTATTTACATAGTTGTTTTTAATAAAACGAATGGTTAAAGTTGTGTTCAAAAGTTAAAAGCGTAAAAAAACCGAAGTGAGTACCTTTCAGTTTGATTGCCGGGACACGCGTCACAGACTTATCAAGCTTGTGCAAAAAACATTGTCAAGACTTAGGAGAAACGCCCACTCTCTTGAACCAGGCCACAAAAGTGAGAGAGAGAGAGATGAACGACGAGCAACGGCGGGCGGAGCACCACAATGTCAACGACATTGAGACCACTCGATTTGATGGCGATGAAGGTTGGGGAGATTTGATCCGATGGCGGTCGATGGTGGTGGAGGACGGGGATGTCGGATTCAGAGGAGGCGCGGCTTGGAGATACCGGATCTAGCAACGACACAGCTTGAGGACACCCGATTCGGTGATGGCGGCATTCAAGAAGAACCGATCCAGCAACAACGGCGCTCAGGAGGATGATTCGGTGACGACACGGCCCAGGTCAATAAATCGAGCGATGTAATTGTTGTTAGGCTATATACAAAAATATTACTCCAATACGAAATAGCTAAATTTTTACTACCAAATTAAGTGGAATAATAGTTTAAACAAACTAAAAAAACGACCGTTAACTTAAGAACCAAATTTCTTGCAAAAACAACAAATCAGTCAATTTTGATGAAATTTAAAATAATTGTTGTTAGGCTATATATATAAATATTATTTTAATACAAAATAACTAAATTTTCACTGCCAAATAAAGTGGAAAAATAGTTTAAACAAACTGGAAATGAAGACCCAAGCTAGGCAGCTAGAGGGGGTGAATAGACGCCAATCAATTTTGACGCTTTCTTTTTCCACATGTAGCCCCTCTAAGCATTCCGCAAAAACTGCTTTGTGTCGGAGATCAAACCGCGATGGATAACATGATAACTATATGTACCCATGACTTGTATGGATGATATCCATATGAATATGTGGGAATTTTAGAGCCACAATTCTGGTTGTTAAGTGCCCAAATAAGAGTAATCAATTTAAATCTTTCTTTTGAAAAGTGATCATGATAAAACCTGAAAACAACTTTCAAAAAGTAAAAGCAGATTCTTAGAGAACTTGTCCTCTCATGGAGCAGGGGTTCGTGGCTTTAAGGCGCTCTAAAAATCATAGAAAATTTTCTCCCTATGTGTCAATGTGTCATGAAGCACTCCACCAAAATATATTTAAAACACCTAACAGAAAAAATATGAAAATTCAAATAACAGAAGCTGCTTTATGAAAAACAAACGCAGATTCTTCAAAGTTTGTTTCTACTTGGAGCAGAGAGATGATGGCTTTATCTTGCTCCAAAAATTGTGGGAATTTTTTTTCCCTATGCAACCATGAGTCGTGAAGCACATCACCAAAAATCTCCTCAAGAATCCATCCGTAAAAAATACGAAAAATCAAACACCACGAGCTCTCAAGAACTTCGAGCAGAAAGTTTGGGGCTCGGTTTTCATTTCATAGCTCCCACATGGAGAAACCAATGGACTTCAAATTTTTACCACAGATGGGTATATGAATCACGCATCTTTTTCAACTGGAATCATCTCAAAATGATTTTTCTAATTTTTTCTAAAAATCATTAACTAACTGCTGCGCGGATGAAAGTTTCTGGACAGATTTGCAACAAGTCAAGAACTTGATCTCTTGCCTCTCATATGGTTGCAAAGAGTGTGGTAAATCATATTAACTACATCAAGGAATCATAGACCATCAAGAACCAGTAAGAAATCACCGAGACTTATCTCCAAATAAGAGCACCAAAAAGGGAAAACAAAGAAAAAAGAACTTGGAGCAAATAAACACAAAATGATCAGAAAGATGAGAGATTTCATTGCATAAAAGTTGGGGATTACAAACCGCACTCCATATGGTCACAAGCACTCTAAGTGCCACCCTTACATACCCTACTCACACTCTCTACTTGTCACAACCCCGGTTTCACCGGGATCTACCCATGGCTTGATGTACAACTTGGTTTGCGGCATGAACAGGGAGATATACCCCAAAACTCAACTCGGGCTAGGTCTTTGCGACGGCTAGGGTTGCTCTGGGGTGGATCTCGAGTTGTGGTCCTGAGGGGAGGGTCTTGGGGTCCTTATATATTACTCTAGTCGACCAAGGGCAGGCCTCCAATAGGTAGAACTTAAATTGGGCTCTAATTCTACTCCTAATAGGTTTAGAACTCCCCTATTTTTGGTATTTTTGCACATAAACGAATTTTGACTTGGACTTCTGGATCTAGACAGGTTTAGGCCTCAAATATGTCTCCACCAAGTTTGGGCTTGGGTCTAGCACGTTCGCTCGTCATTTCATTGGGCCGACGAGCTCCCGGCAGGACGGCGTCGCACTGCGGAAAAACAGGCTAGCCTTGGGTTTTGGACTTGAAATTCGGAAGGTGGCTAATTCATGGCATTTAGGATTTTTGGGGATTTTTCCAGAATTTTTCGAAAAGGTCTTCTAGGGTTTTGGCTTAATCCTTAGTTTAAATTAATTAAAACAGGGTTTCGTATATAACAATTCCCTTTTAATTTATTTTTGGGTTTTCGAAAATACAAGTGACATACGACAAAATAGAGGATGTCACAAACCTCCCCCCTTACGGAGAATCTCGACCCCGAGATTCAGAGAAATCCTGCTCGAACAACTCTGGAAACTCAGCCTACAAATCTTCCTCCTTTTCCCAAGTCGCCTCTGCCTCAGAATGGTTGGACCACTGGACTTTACAAAACTTGATAAAACGACTCCGGGTACACCTTTCTGACACATCCAAAATCTTGATCGGCCTCTCATTATAGGATAGATCCTCTTGCAAATCCATAGCTTCAACTGGCATCTGCTCCTCAGGCACTCTCAGACACTTCCGAAGCTGCGAAACATGGAATACATTATGCACTCCAGACAATTGCTCTGGCAATTACAACTGATAAGCAACTTCTCCTCTCCATCCCGTTATTGGAAACAGACCAATATATTTTGGAGACAACTTCCCAGAAACATGGAATCGGCGAAGACCTTTCATGGGCGAAACCTTTTAAATAAACATGGTCTCCAACCTCGAACTGCAACTCTCTTCTTCGCTTATCGGCATAACTCTTTTGCCTCGATTGGGCTGTCTTCATCCTTTGTTGGATCATCTTGACTTGATCCTCGGCCTCCTTCAAAGCATCTAGACCGAATAACTTTCGCTCTCTAGTCTCATTCCAATACAATGGCGTCCGACACTTCCTTCCAAACAGAGCTTCAAAAAGCGCCATCTGAATACTGGACTGATAGCTATTATTATAGGAGAACTCTGCATATGGCAATGCATTATCCCAACTCTTTGAATCTGACAGAGCCACTGCTCTCAATATATCCTTCAAAATTTGATTCGTCCTTTCAGTCTGCCCATCGGTCTGAGGGTGGTAGGCACTACTGAAAGCAAGATGCGTGCCTAACAGAGAATGGATCTTCTCTCAAAACTTTGCCGTGAGCTGGCTTCCTCGATCCGACACGATCCTCTTAGGAACTCCATGCAAACACACTATCTTCGACATATAGATCTATGCCAATTTAGCGCTATCGTACCTTGCCCTCACAGGAATGAAATGAGCCACTTTGGTCAATCGGTCAACGATCAACCATATCGAATCAAAACCTCTTTGGGTTCTCGGCAGACCCACAATGAAATCCATACCGACTTCTTCCCACTTCCATTCAGGCACTCTCAAAGGCTGAAGCAAACCTGCCGGTCTCTGATGCTCGGCCTTGGCTCTCTGGCAAATATCACACAAGGCATCAAACTCTGCCACATCCTTCTTCATTCCCAACCACCAGTATCTCTCTTTCAGATCCAGATACATCTTGGTATTCCCGGGGTGAATCGAATACGCTGAATCATGAGCTTCTTTCAAAATCAACTCTCGAACCTTTTGATCGGGCATAACGATCCTTTTATCGAACCAAACAATACCTTCCTTATCCATCACAAATCCTGGCGCCATCACTAGGATTATCCCAACAATGATATCGAGAATCCCATCATCAACATCTTGAGCCTTCTTGATCTGCTCTTGGAGATCTGGCTGCACTTCCATCATATTTAGGTGACTATGCACACATCCATGCGGAACAATCATCAGATTCAACTTCGCCACTTCTTCTTGAATATGCTCGCTTCTTGGCTTCCGACTTAGAGCATCGGCAACCACATTAGCTTTGCCTTCGTGGTAGTGGATACCCACGTCATAATCCGCTAACTGCTCCAACCATCTCCTCTGCCTCATATTCAGATCTAGCTGGGTGAATATATACTTCATGCTCTTATGATCTGTATATATTTTGGTGCGATTACCAATTAGGTAATGCCTCCATATATTTAAAGCATGCATCACAGTAGCTAACTCCAAATCATGAGTAGCATAATTCAACACATGGGGCCATAGTTGTCGCGAAGCATATGCACCAACTCTCCCTTCTTGCATAAGCACACATTCGATTCCTAACTTCGAAGCATCGCAATACACCTCAAAGTCTTTATGAATATCCGGCAAAACCAATACCGGTGGCGAGGTTAGCTTCTTCTTCAACAACTCGAAACTGTCCTGGCACTGAGCTGTCCACTTGAACTTGACATCCTTCTTTAACAACTGGGTGGGCGGACGAGAAATCTTAGAAAATCCCTCGATGAAACGACGATAATAACTAGCTATTCCAAAAAAAACCTCTGACTTTGGTAACTGACTTCGCCACCTTCCATTCCAAAATCTCACTGACCTTAGACGGATCAACGGACACTCCATCTTCTGCGATAACATCACCAAGAAATGCTACCTCTTTGACTCAAAAGTCACACTTGAATACTTGGCATACAACTGATGCTCTCTCAACTTCTCCAACACCAGTCTCAAGTGCTCGGCATGCTCTTCCTCATTATTAGAATAAATAAGGATATCATCGATGAACACCACGACGAATTTGTCCAAATACTCCATCATGACCTTATTCATAAGCATCATAAAATGAGCCGGAGCATTATTGAGTCCGAACGACATCACAGTACATTCATATAATCCATATCGAGTAGTGAAAGCTGTCTTTGGAATATCTTCCGATCTCAACTTGATCTGATGATAACCGGACCTCAAATCGATCTTGGAAAACAACTTGGCTCCCTTCAGCTGATCGAACAAATCATCCACACAAGGCAACGGATACTTATTCTTGATGGTCACTTCATTAAGTTTCCAATAATCCACACACATCCTTAGAGTCTTCTCACTCTTCTTCTCCACGAACAACACAGGCGATCCCCCATGGAGAAACACTTGGTCTGATAAAACCCTTGGCTTTTAAATCTTCAAGCTACATCTTCATCTCTGCAATCTCCTTAGGATTCATACGGTACGGACGCTGAGAAATAGGCTCCGTACACAGATACAAATCAATGATGAACTCAACTTCCCGATCTGGCGGAATTCCAGGCAATTCTTCAGGAAAAACATCCATGAACTCAATCACTATCGGAGTATCCTCCAATGGCAGACGCTCTTCTCCGACTCCACTCATCATCTTTAGGTGATGCAACTTGACAACCGAGCTTTCTCTAGACAAAGACATACTTGATGATCTCTCCACTTAAAGTGGTAAGGTTACTGATCTATCAGCGCAATCAATCTTACCCTTATACTTACTCAACCAATCCATTCCCAAAATCACTTGGATACCTTGGGAATCGATCATAATCAACTTAGTGGGAAACTTATAACATCCAATGTCCATATCCACATTCGGACATCCCACATTCGCATTCATAGCCCCACCAGACGATTGAACAAGCAAAGACTGCCTAAAGGGTACTACCCTCCAACCATTATCAATAATAACCTCTTTGGCGTAAAAGAATGCGATGCTCCCGAATCAAACAGAAACAGGGATTGAGTTTGCAAAAAACGTACCGAGAACGACGTCTTGCACATTCTGAACTTCTTCAGTCGTGATGTGGTTCACACGTCCACTTCCTTGGGGTGTCTTGAATGCACTCCCATGATTCTGCCCTTGCTGCGGCTGACGAGCAGGCGTCCCTCCTTTACTCTGCTGAGGTTGGCCTCCCTTATTCAACGAACAGTCATACGATAAGTGGCCCTGCTGATGGCACTTGAAACAGGTCACACCAGCAATAGGAGTCTTGGCTTGATTCTGCACTTGGCCTCCAGCATGCTGTGGCTGGCGAACTTGCTGAAAATTACCCCCTTACTGAGGAATAAATGACAGCTTGAAACCCGAGTTCTGAAACTGCCTCGGTTGATTCTGATTCTGCCCGAAACTTAGAGCTTGATGAGTCCGGGGCTTGAATTGCTGCTAGTCTGCTGAGAAGTGAACTTCCACTTCTTCTCATCATTGTGCTTGCGCTGGGCTCCCTCCAGAATACGAGCCCTTTCGGTCACATCATCAAATGTCTCACAACGAAGCGGCTTTAGCTGCACACCATACCAAGTGTCAAGCCCTTCAGTGAACCTCCAGACCTTAGCCTTTTCAGTAGCTACTCGATCTGGCGCATATCGAGACAACTCGATAAACTTGTTGATATACTGATCAATGGATTTGTTATTCTGGCGCAGTCCCTCGATCTCGCGCTTCTTCTCCTCTTGGATGCTCATTGAAACATGGTGGTTCTTGAAGACCTCAACAAAGTCATCCCATCCCATATTCACATTGTTTGGATTGGTGGCGCAATAATTCTCCCACCAATGGGCAGCATTCCTCTTCAACATATGGGCAGCGTACTGCACGCTCTCATAATCATCACAATTAGCTAGGTAGAGCTTATTCTCTACATTCTTGATCCAATCTTCAGCTTCTATTGGGTCTCCACGGCCAGAAAACTCCGGTGGCCGAGTCCCCATGAACTCTCTGAACTCTGATTGCGGCAACGCTGGCATTGGCATCGGCTACGGCGGCGGTTGATTCAGACGATCCACAATTAGATGCAAAGCTTGGAGAATCATTTGAATCATGCGCAAGCCCTGCTGGCGGCGGAGGTAGCGGGGGCGGCGGCTGCTGTTGCTACTAAGGCTACGGCTGCGGATCTTGGGCAGCGACATTGACCGGTCCTGCTTGGCTGACTTGCCCTTGGTCATTGGCTTGACCACCCTGGGCTGCTGCATTCTCTTGATTGGCCTGCTAATCCAATTCCTCTTGCAGATTGATGGGGATAGGCTGAACTCCACGTCCACGACCTCTGGCCATCTACTGGGACAAAAAGAATAGGAAAGAAGACTAACCGGTATGCGACATCCTTAGAATATAATAGTTTTATAAACACTTTTATCACTCCATTCAAAAGATCCAAATAAGAAGCAACACTCCACATGCTAAGAAAAGCATGCTCCAAATAAATCCAACTCAAGCAGAGGTTACAACCACAGGCAATAAATTAGTTGTTATATTATTGCTGTTATTATCAGCTATTTATTCTCCATACATAGGAAGTATTAAAGTTTATTTAGTGAACAAATCCTTTCTTTTCAAAAATCAAATAGAACAATTTTTTTTTGAAAGTGTACGGACTATACGAAAAGGAAAACAAATACTGTGCCGCACAAGTTTTTTTTTAATCCCTTTTTTTTTGCAAAAATGTTTTTCAACTTACCTCGATCCTCGTACATCGTCTTCCTTCAGTCTTTATTTGTAGTGGCGGGTCTTGCTCCATCTTCTTGTCAATCTCCTTGTCGTTGCATAAATTAAAGGCAAAGCAATACACCAAACAATTTACTACTAAATAACTAGATACCACTATTAACCTAGTTAATGAATAACCGTATCTCACATGGAAAGCCAAAATTTGATACGGTATACTCCACACAAAAATATATAATAATTTGTTTTATTATACGACTTCTACACTTAATCTTTTGAAAGTGATGGCTCTTCATCTTCATGAAGTAATCTTTCGTTTCTTCTTTTCTTCAAGTCTCCTCTTCTTCTTTGATGTTGGTGTTGAAAGCGATACTTCTTCTCGAACAAATTTGGTGTATTGACTACACTTTTGAATTATGGTTGTGGATGGAATAAAACTTTTTAAGGTGGAAGAATAGACAAGGATAAGATGAAATTTAGAAGGTGAGTAGAGATGAGTGAAAGCAAAGAATTCCCAAGGGTGAAAGCAAAGAATTCCTAGCTAGTAGAGAGATACTAGACTTTAGAAGGATCAGAAAGTAGCAAAGGAGCTTAAATACAATTTATATTGAAAATAAATCCTTAAGGTTTAGAGGTCAACTAGCTACGCTTCCTAGGGTCAGACTGGCTCTGATACCAACTTTTGTCACAACCCCGGTTTCACCGGGATCTACCCAAGCCGTGATCTACAACTTGGTTTGCGGCAAGAACAGGGAGATATACCCCAAAACTCACCTCGGGCTAGGTCTTTGCGACGGCTAGGGTTGCTCTGGGGTGGATCTCAAGTTGTGGTCCTGAGGGGAGGGTCTTGGGGTCCTTTATATATTACTCTAGTCGACCAAGGGCAGGCCTTCAATAGGTAGAACTTGAATTGGGCTCCAATTATACTCCTAATAGGTTTAGAACTCCCCTATTTTTGGTATTTTTGCACATAAACGAATTTGGACTTCAGCTTCTGGATCTAGGCAGGTTTAGGCCTCAAATATGTCTCCACCAAGTTTGGGCTTGGGTCTAGCACGTTCGCTCGTCATTTCATTGGGCCGACGAGCTCCCGGCAGGACGGCGTCGCACTACGGAAACACAGGCTAGCCTTGGGCTTTGGACTTGAAATTCGGAAGGTGGCAAATTCATGGCATTTAGGATTTTTGGGGATTTTTCCAGAATTTTTCAAAAAGGTCTTCTAGGGTTTTGGCTTAATCCTTAGTTTAAATTAATTAAAAAAGGGTTTCGTATATAACAATTCCCTTTTAATTTATTTTTGGGTTTTTGAAAATACAAGTGACATACGACAAAATAGAGGATGTCACAGTACTTCTGTAATTTTCAGCTCTACGGGGATGAGAAGGAGGTGCTCCCACCCTCTCTATTTATAGCCCTAAGGTGAGATGCCCTAATCCTTAGAGCCTATCTTCACCCTTCATTTGAGGATGAGTGGTGTACAACACGTTCACTACAAGACACTCCCGAGAGGGAATATTCTCCAGATATTCCTTCGAAAAATATCTTTGTAACTTCCTTGGTCGCCAGCCCAAGCCTGGGTTCACTGGTCAGATCAATTTCGCCACTAGGTTACCGACGCCGCAGCCTCCAGCTACGTCAGATTCCTTGCCATGGCTATGCTTCTCGAGTACACCACATCATGTGACCGCCAGGTCATCTAACCCGGTCACCTGCACACCTCCGGACGCACCAGCCTCCAGCTGTCCCCGCGAAGCGTCAGCCACGTACCCGCCAATACCTGCATCACTGAGGTGAACACATACAAAACCAACACACCTTACCTCACCTGCAAGGTTAGTTCATTACAAAATTTTCAACATCATAATCCCTTCGTAACATTACAATTAGGAAGCCCTAACAGACCACGTGTCAGCTTAACAAATTCTAACGAATTACGTCCGATCAAAACTATTACCTAGCCCAAGCTCAGCACAATGGTCCGGTTCCAATTCCACGGTAATTTCCACAAATGCACAATTTAACATTCTTCAAAACACTTTAAATTTCATCTTGTCACATATATTCATCATCAAACCGGGGTGCCCTCCACATGGGTCTCAACAGGAAAAGGCGGTTGATTACTCAAAAAGGAAAAGGCAATCACTTGCTAGTTCGCAAATCCGATAATATTCCGATAGAGTCTCTATCCTTAAAAAGATATAGAAATGGAGAAAGAATCATAAATATTTTTACATGGAGAGAATCTTTAAGTTTAGAAACCGATGTACAGAGGCTTTGTTAGAGTGATATAGGATTGAGTGTCTTAACACATCGTATAAAGAAGAATTTTTCGTAGGGCTCTGCTAACAATGCCAAGTCAGCTCATCTTGCCATAAAAGCATCTCCAACAGACCCTCTATAATATTATAGCAGATATAGAGAGAGTGCTAGAAGAAATGATTTTTTCAACACAACGTAAGTTGTGGAAAAATTTTAGAGGAATGAATATGGAGAACGCCAATAGTATTTACATGAAATATATAGAAAAATATTAGTCAAACTGTAAGAAGAAGAGTGTAATACAAGCTAGCTTGCCTAGTCTTCTATGCTCCTCCGTTGTGTTGTCCTCATGCTAATGCTACTACAAACTCAATGATGTGACCATGTCCATCATATGTATGACCAACACTACGTCATTATGGTTACCATCAAGATTTTCATCGACTACTTCGTCTTCGATCTCTTCATCTACATCAAGTTGGTAACTCTTCACAGTATCCTCTACATCATCTACATAAGCTATGATGACATCAACAACTAAATGGCATCATCAACCCTCACCATGGTCAGGTCGATTACAACGTCAGCTTTATCGACCTCTGGATAAGGTGCGATATCATCCAGATGTTCGGTCGCCTCTGCTATATGAAGACATACTTCATAATGGCGTCTTTCCACCACCCTAATGTTCTTGGGACCAAATAATCAGGTTGCTCAAGGCCCAAGTCGTGATCAAGCCCAATTCGTCGTTTGCGAGTCCGGTTCAGTCTTCTTAGCAATCCAACTTTAAACAACCATAACTAGGTCATACGGAAACCATTTTGGACGTTCTTGGTATCCACAGAAAAGCCCTCGACGAACTCTTTCCAATGGATCCGGTCCCATGGACAAATGCCTTTGGAGTCAATTGGAATCGCGAAAACAAGATGACAGACAGAATTTGTCGTGCGTTGCGACGCTCCACTTTGGGCCCACGACCCATGTAACCCTAGGTTTCTCTCCTCCACGACTTAGCCGGCCCATGTCCTATATATATGGCCATCGTTACTGTTATTTAGACTTATGTTTTGTTTAGATTATTTTGTTGTTGCAGTCTTAAAATGTATTGGTTTACTGAACCCAAACTTTATATGCTTATATTTGGTAATCAGTAATTTGATATTGCATCTACCTTGTTCTTACTTGTGTTCTCAATTCGAATGTAGGAATAAGCCTTCATGGCGAGGTCAACCGCATCGTCTTGACACGGTTGGTAACGAATAGAGAAGGTGGTGTTGCGATTGCAGGTTTCAATCGGTTCTAAACAGAAGCCCATATTGTTTAAGTCGAGTTCTCCACAAATCGACTTACCCTTCTACCCGTTGAAAGACAGGGACCTCTCATTCCCCATCATCGACCCTCCCACAGTCATGTTCATTCCTTACACCGCTGGTGGGTTGATCATAGTCATTGGAATAGCACATTTTGTCTGCAAGGCGGCCTTTCCTTTCACGATGCTCCTAGCGATTCGCACACCAGTGCACGCAGCAATGGACCAAGGAAGGATTGCATGGAGAGTTCTGATGCAAAAATAATAAGATGAGATGATGGAAATAATCTTCCAGCACATTGCATAAACTATACCCCCATTGCATAAACTATACCCCCAGTCTGCCTATCAAATATTGGAATCATGGAAAGTTGACACAATCATGGTTGGATAATACGATTTGTTCTTTAAATGATAGAGTTGTGTGAGTTTAACTATGTAATTCTAACTATGAAAAATCTGAGAATTCGATTATAAACCAACTGATACATTTCTCGGCAATTATATTCTTAGTGTAGGAATTAATACAATTGGTAGTAACGAGTACTTACCATTGCTGGTTTTTGATCCGACAATAATAGTGACCCTCATCACTACCGTTTATTTACTATCGGAGCCAAAACCGACAAGGAAAGTTGTTTCTGCTCGACAGTGATGTGGTGTACTGCAGTAGTGAACGAAACCTAAAACTATCTCATCAAAGATAGGGCATGACATGATAGGCCACATATGGACCGACCAAACGTACTTTGAAAGATTTTTTATGGAGGTTTTTATCTGGTTGATTAAGGTCAATAATTCATACATATTTCAACATGAATCACCTTCCTTTCAAAGATTTTGGAGCTTCTTCCAAGTTGAGTTTTGAGCATTATTTTTTCGGACTACAAAGAAGCACTACCGGAGTAGAATGCATCGATGGTTCATTAATATATTTGAAAGTCTTAACTTCGTAATTACCCTTGTATATATTTTCTTGTTTTTATTTTGATATAAATATAATTTGCAATGGCCTACTTGCTCACTGTTTTCTTAAAAAAGCAAATGTACTCTAGATAGCAAGATAGAAATTATACCTAACTACAAAGGCTGTTGCTGTTGTTGTACTGAATCGCCTAGAGGCCACGTCATCGACAGATCCCGACCGTCCACTCGTCTCGCGAAATGAGGTCCATCCATCCATCCGAACTTAAAAATATTTATCCACTTCCTACACAACAAGGCGGGCATCCCACCTGGTTGGATGGTTGAGCGCGTCCACACCCAAGGTCCCAGGTTCAGATCCCAACTTCCCTCTTTTGCCCCCAAATATTTCCTGCGCGGTGGGTGTGCTCCGCACAAAAAAAAAAATGAAACCATGTCTACACAAAGAACATTCATATAAAGTTTGGATGCCTTACAAATTTTTTCAAAGTTCAAATTTATAAATAGTTTGTTCTTTCCACCCCTTTTCTATGTTGCTTTTGTTATGTCCCAAAAAAAGAAAAATAGAAAGTTCTCAAGCAAAATTTTCAAAGTTCAAATTTATAAATTGTTTGTTCTTTCCTCCCCTAATCTATTTTGTTTTTGCTATGTCACAAGAAAAGAAAAATAGAAAGTTCGCAAAAATGAAATCGTGGTTGGACAAAAAAGAATCCATAAAAAGTTTAAGAATTTTCATAATTTTACAAAACAGGATTTTTTTTGAAAAATTTCTTCTTTCTTCTTATACCTCCCATTTTTATGACCGTTAAAAATGTTAAACAAATATTGAAAAATGCAAACAGTCCCTAATCAAAAGGCTCAGCCGAGAAAACAATTGAAAATTGAAGAATCCCCAAAATTCCGAACCATTAATTTTTTATGATATTGTTCATTTCCTCGTTTCCCATCTTATGGTTTCGTAAAAATATTGTTTCTTTGCCCTTTGTATCTGTCTTATTTCTTTCAATATAGCCCGTTCGAGAAAACATCTCCTGTCTTTGATGCTCACCGTTTCTTCCCCCTACCATCGAGAGATAAAAACGCATCGTGCGTATCGTGCGTATTTGATGGCCACAGTTTCTTTCGACAAGCGGCATCCATCAACAGAAACCAGTGCAGAGTGGAGGGAGCTACGCATCATTGTGGCATGAGGAGAGTGGCCGGGCCGGCAGGCGTGAGCACATGACAGCAGCTGCCTCCACGGCCGGCAAAGAGCTGCACATCATGTCCAGCACCACCAACACCGACGGGGAATGGCGACGGCTGTGCTACCTAGCTAGCTCCTGTGCCTATGATCCTGATATTTTTCTCTCTCCCTGTGCCCTCGCTCGCAAACCGCCACGCGCAAGATGGCTGCAACTGTGACTATCCTTGCTCCATGCATGACGCGAGTGCACTCCTGTTTCGAGCCTACCGCGATCGAGAGTTCTGTAGAAGGAAACTATTAGGGTTGCGCAGAAGGTTCCGTCGCTTAGAGCGGATGAAAGAGACGCAACGCTTATCCGTCCATGGAACGGAAGGCATGTGCGCCCCATCTAGGCTCCGCGAGGAAAGGTGAATGACCCACGCATCCAAGAATTGCAAAGATGCGAGCAATTAGGCAGGACATGACACAGGAGTAAACCTAAGACAGCAATCGGTGGCCTATTCGGCTATACATGGTGTGCTGATTGCCTTCGTCCTTTGGGGCCTTTTCGCTTCCTCAAGGATGCACTTAGACTTGATTCTTTTCAGCTCAACGGCTTAACATCTTAATAGTTTAACGGTTTATCTATGTTTTGGAAAAATATATATTTTATGTTTTTTGAGTTCATTTGTTTTTTGCTATTTCGAAAGTGGATCATAACGCTTTAAAAAACAAATTAAACGAAATGAATCCGAATCTCAAGATTAACTCGAGAAGCTCACAAAATTCAGTAATTTCAGTCGTTCTGATCAGCTCAAAAGAATAAAACCTTAGTCTGACATACATGTTAGGATTTGAGGTACAATTGCTTGCGCGTGCAGGTCTAGCCTTTAAGCTCCCGTGCTCTGCCAAGACATGTGACGTCCCTTTTGGTGGCCGGTTTTTAGTTTATGGCGGATTGACGACCGGTGGCTAGCTTCTCAACAACATCAGTCCATCCCTTGACATAGTAAGGGTCCACTGTTTGTGTCGTCGTTCATCTTCGGTCCGTCTCTAATGCACTGAGTTCTTTCCCAAGCCTCTCGTGGAGCTAGACGACATAGGGCCGACTGGGCGTGCAGTGGTCGAGGCGCCCTGTTATTATTGCTACAACACCGACAGGTTGCGTCTTAGGTCTTCATCCTGGCACTCTCTGCGGCCTTCCTTCTGTTCAGCGTCATGGGAATGGTGCATCGGGCGAAAGCCACAACCGACTTTGCTTGGACCGGTGGTGGTGGCGCCGTTTGGCGTCGTTCCCTTCTTAGAGGTACCACCGTGTTTGAGCTTCCTATCTCTTTTGTTGAAAATCTAGGTTGAACGGTATGACTACGGTGGAGGTGTCCCATTGTCGTTACCTCGTTGGAGGTGTCACCTTGGTCCATTCCACGTTGACGAAAGGTCGCATTGGAGATTGCCTTGTTTTTGGAATTCGCTTCGATGTTGAGTGTTGGTGCATCGTGGTGTTCAAAGATCGCCGACGGTTGTAGGCAATATTGTGTGGCTGGGAGTGCCAGCGTTAGCCCATGGTTATCTGTTGTCTGTTGTAAGTTGTGGCCTCACCGTTTTGGTGAGGTGGTTCATTTTTCAGTTATGTTGGTAGCATTGTTGCGGTTGTACCTGCACCGAGTTGTTTTTTCTTTTTCGGGTGTTTTTTGTACCCAAAACTTTTTTCTGTTGTTTCATGAAATTTTAGGTTGCTAGCCCAAATTTTCAAAAAAAAGATTTTGAGATACCATGAGACACAACGAGGTACAAAGTCGATATCGAGTCTTGTCTGGCCATTGGTTCATATCTAATGGACGGCTCTCACAAAAGATATAAGGTGCCAAAGATGGTCCAACCTCACATCAAGTTCTCCAGAACACTCCACCTCCTTGACTCTAGCATGAATGGAAAACCCCAAACAAGCCCTGGGTGGGCACCGCCACGCCCTGTGATGCAGTCAACAAGGCCTTGTTTCACGTTGCATGACTATTACTCTTGGAAATGGTAGGAAAGTGAACTTTTGGCATGACAGTCTACTCCAACGCGCAACTCGCTATGACCTTGCTCTGAATCAATATTCTCTAGTTAGAAGTAGAAACCGCAAGGTGGCGGTCCTCCTTCAAAATAATAAATGGATCCATGCAGTGTGTCACATATCCACACAAAGGCCACCTAGGGTGCATCACTCCGGCCCCACATTCATCGAGTCCTAGCAGCCAAATTGATAACAATTTTTGCGGATGGTGAAAGCTAGCTGCCTCTTCTCTCCCAAAGGAGGCCAAAAAGAAGTTCAACGGGCTAGTCATCTACATGACCTAGAACCTTTGGAAAGAGTGCAACTACCGCCTTTTTCGACTAACAAGTTTAACTGTCCCTTAGCTTGTCTCCAAATTCTGCAAGGACCTTTCAACCTAGAACAATGATGCATCTACCGCAAAGATGGCTTAACCCACCCATCTTTTGCTCTTTTTTTTCTTTTTACCCCCTTGTATATATGTACATACAGTTTCTTTCATCTTTAATAAAATCTTGCCTTCCCTTTTTCTTAAAAAAATTGAATCAAAACCGGATTTATCTTGTAACTTCGAAATTTGAAGAAACACCATAAAAATCAAGAGAGTTCAAAATGGCGATAGAATAATTTAAGAAAAAAACTACACCCAACCCTATAATGTTAATGCCTCATTTAGAAAATAAATCCACGCAAAACGGATCACACATAGAAATAAAAAAATTGGGACACAAATCGAGCCATGTTTAGATTGCAAGAATTTTTGAGAGATTTAATAACGTCCTAAAATATTATTTAGGCCCACTTGTCATGGACGTACGAATGAGAGAATATCATTAATTGTCGCTCAACTTTAAATCATTTTCCCTTTTTCTCGATCCACATAGGAATCAAATTGTTCCATACGCAATATTTCCCCGTTAGGCGTCGAAAGGCGCACGATGACCCCACCGTGGCAAAGTGATGCGCGCCCTCGCCGGGTCATTAATTATTTGGAGGCAAAACGCGAAAGCGCCGAAGCGTGAGCTCGGCCGGATGATTGGCCTCTAGAGCCGGGACGGGACAAACATTTCATCGGGTGGGGACTACCCTGACACCTACCTGTCCGTTCAGCACTGCTCCTCTCGAGCTCACCAACAGCTAGAGCGATGTCGTATCTATCCATCGCCTTGCAAACACTACCAATGTACTCTCGCGACCTGGCTTGGCCGCTCCACTAAGCTTGAATGCATTTATCTATACCAACTGCATGCTCCCCTCAGCTACAATGGAGCAAAACGGCATGAGTTGCCAAGGCATGCGTACACGCCACCACGTACTTAAAAAAAAAAAAGGCACTCGAGCAGCCTGTCTACGAGCGTGCTGTGCTGCCCATATGCCATGGGGCATGGGCGTGCAAATTGGCAAGTGTACTGCCACGCTGCATTCACGAACCGTGCAAGAATTTAGTTTATCGACATTCGATGCAAAGGCTTTGGCATTAGAGTCACCTATCTTACCGTTGATCCGTCGCAGGATCCCCAAGTTATCTTTGAATTCACAGTGCAGCATGTACGTAAATTCTGGTCTGCCACTCGGTGGTTTTGCAATGGCTTGGGAGCAGCAGGCCCGATCGGATGCATGCAAGACAAGCGCGAAGGCTCGCTCTCATGTACCCTACACTCCTACAGGCATGCATAAAACAAAGAGACATGGGCCAACGTCAAGCCCCACACCTGAAAAAGAAAGAAACGGGCCTGAAAATTGGGTGAACAAAATTGATGGGTACAAACAGGCGATCAATACCTAAGAGACAGCGTCACTAGCACCCATGTCCCATTTGATCCCAAGAAACAGATGTTTCCTGTGGAGACCCGTGCAGCAGCTAGCGAGCGGCCACTGACACTGTCCAGCTTACATGGGCCTGCTGTCATGGAGCTCTCCTACTGCTGCTTGGCCGGTCTTGAGACGCAAACCATAGCATACAAGCTCAGAAATATCTCTTCAAATTTGTTGTTGACGACGGCTGCATGCTGATGATGGTGCGATGTGCGGTCTTTGCGTCTCGGCATTCAAAACTAGGCAAGTTAGAGGAAACGGCGGCATCAGATAGTCAATACACCGCAAAAACAGGAAGTCCCTTTATCCTATAGGTATCGCTACATTAATGTTGCTGCAAATGCAAACAATTTTGGTGATGAGCTTGCTTGAACACAGGAAGAATAATGTGGATATTATACAGGTGGTATTGTGCAGTTCCGTGAGGCTGGGACCCGTACCTCCAACAACCATCGAAGAATCCCCTGGTCTCTTCACGTCCATGTCATGAACCCTCCAAGGTCTCAGATAGCTCAACTGCTGGGAACAAATACCTAGAGAACAGCAACGGAAGTAGTATATATTATACAGCCCCTCGGCAGTGGAAGAAATTGCAGACAGGGTAGAAAAGAAAGCCAGGGACCTGTCAGCCTTGTGTTCCCCTTTGTTCTTTCTGCCTGCCACAGCATGGCTGGAGGCTCCACACCTCCCTCCTTGTGCTTTGTGTGTGCCTCGCTGCCTCCCTCCCTATAAGAGGACAGCCACGGACACCCAAAGAACCATCACTGGCAGACATACAGACACTAGTGCAAACTGTCTGTGCAAGGGGATACTTTCTAGGATGGCCATGGAGAGAGGCTGGAAGGCAAGGGATGTTGCTGGTGCTTTTGGCATTGAGATGGATGAGGAGGAAGCAGCACCGGCGATACCGCCGCCGCAGACGCCGTTGGAGCCTATGGAGTACTTGTCGAGGTCGTGGAGTGTGTCGGCGTCGGAGATATCCAAGATTCTTGTCAATGGAAGCAAGAAGAGTTTTGCTGTGAACCACCTGTCGGAGATGGCTATACCAGAAGACTCTGTGCTTGCTACGACCATTGCTCCAAGCCATCAACAAGTAATCCTCTCATCACTTCATCCTTCTCTGTTCTTTTCTATTACGACAGCAAAGTTATGAGACAAGCAATAGAAAATCATGTAGATAGTAGTGCACTCATAGGGGACAACTTTAACCTGAGGGTAAGTTCTCCGTTCATTATCTTTCCATCTCATTTACTGATCTACCACATTTCTGCAACCTTTCTGCAGATAGATGCAAGAAGGAGTTCTATCAGCAGCAATAACCAGTCAATTGGCAAATGGTTCCAGCATAAGGACACAAGCCGGGTCAAGCAGAGCAGCAAAGAGAAGCTGCGTGCCGAGAAGGCCCATGTACATGCCATGGTTTCAGTGGCCAGAGTTGCAGCTGCAGTCGCAGCGATCGCAGCAGCCACAAGTTCAGATATCCAGACCTCTAAGATGGCCGCAGCCATGGCGTCGGCCACTGAACTCTTAGCTTCACACTGCGTTGAGATAGCTCAGCATGCAGGGGCACGTCATGAACAGGTAGCCTGTGCCATACAGTCTGTAGTTGGTGTCAAAACTCCTGGTGATCTGATGACACTCACAGCAGGAGCTGCAACTGGTAAGAAATGCAATGATCACTCACTCTCATCACATTGAACTCCATATTCCATATGCTGTTTCATTCAAAAAATTGCTAGTTCATATGAAATTTGGCTGCCTCAGCTCTGCGAGGAGCTGCAACACTGAAGAATAGAGTGCAGCGAGAGACAAGAAGCAATGCCAGTGTTCTTCCTTATGAGAAGGGCCATTCCTGGAGCCCTGATATCTGGTGCAAGGAGGGGGACTTGCTGAAGCGCACAAGAAGAGGTACAAATTAGTGGCTTATTCTGAACAGTCAGTTATCAATCAAATTCCAGCAGTATGTAAATTTAAGAATGATGAAGACAACTAAGGTGCAGAATTTCGTTCTTGATACAGGGGATTTACACAAGACACGGGTATCTATATACATCAACAAGAAGTCTCAGGTAGGGAATTTTTCATTGCACAATATCAATTGATTGTCCTACACTACTCCTAGAGAAAGATCCATGATTACTGACAAAACAAAGCCAAATAATAACAGGTCATATTGAAGCTGAAAAGCAAACACATAGGAGGTGCATTGTCAAAGAACAACAAGAGTAAGTTCCAGTAGCTACCAAGATAAATATATCTGCCACTAATTATGAGATCTATAAAATTTCAATTCTGAATTGCCTACAGGCGTGGTTTACGGTGTATACAGTGAGCTTCCTACCTGGGTTATCGAACCAGGGAAAGATTCCGTAGAGGAGGCACGCTGCTTTGGCCTGAGCACAGCACAGGGTCTGGTAGAGTTTGAGTGTGAGAACAGCACAAGTAAACAGAAGTGGGTTGACGATGTGCAGAACCTGCTGCGACAAGTTGCTGAAGAGGATCCAGTAGGAAGTAAACTGGAATTAGTAAAACTCAGTTAATGAAGTTCAATATACAATGGAAGAGATGATATATTACAGAAAGTATCTTACATCACCAATGTAAGGGGTACATATTGACGATAGTCTTGTCAGGTAGTTTTATATTGCACCACATACAAAATGATGAGATACATAATAGATTTTGTGTACTCTACTATTCCTGTTGCTCAATTATATCTGTTCAGTTCATTGCCCTGAAAAATCCACTTTTCTCAATGGCAGAGAGGCAAGAAACTACAGAACCATTAATACTGTATTGCCAGTGAGGCAAACAATATGCATCATGGCATTCTATTAAAAAAAAACCTGTAGTTTAGAGCACATCGGTCTTATTGGGTTGACATGGTAGCGCCCAAAGCTTACATTACAAGTATACAACTTTATAGATTGTGCAGGCACTTGTCTAAAGGTTATTAGATTTAATCATGAAAGTTTTAAAGCAAGCCTTCGTGTGAAAACTGTCACGACAGGTATCATTAAGATGCGTTTGGTTGGAGGGAAGATAGATTAGGGAAGAAAAAGTTTAGATTTAGAAAAGCTAATTCCCTGTTTGGTTGAAGGGAAGAAGGGAGATGGAAGGGGAATTACCACTTGAAACAGAGGGAAGTTTCTTACCTGGGGACCACAGGTAAGATTCTTCCCGGCCACTTCCCACTTATCTTCTCCTTTCCCATCCATTGCCGAACAAGCTGTAAATTGTTTCAAAAAAGTAGCACCGAATTTCCAACCGTTCACCTCAAAGGGTTAAAAGTGAACTGGTCCAACAAGCCTACCATGCAGCCTCAGTGAACAGCAAAGTATTGCAGCTATTTTAATGCTAAAAATCAATGCGAAGTGCTGCTGAAGAAGGAAGGTTCTTATCAAGTAGTTCAGCGGTGCTGGATAAAAGGCGGACAAAAATTCAGAATACATGCAATGGGATACGATATATACATGACACAAAACCTGTGCATGACAAGAATAAGATTCCTGATCAATGACAATTGGTACTAACTAGGTCATACTGGCATGATGTATTGCAGTTACCAAACTTGTCAATGATATGGCAGCATCTTTGTATGTGGTTTGGAAATACTTTTGACATGGATAAAAAAAACAGTTTTGCTTCTGTGTAGGCGCCTGCAATCCGGACAGCGCGCAGGCGACCATCCTCACCGTACGCGTGTTATTAGTCGTGCGGGGGAACCACGTGTCGCTCTTCCCGTTTCAAGCACCCGCGCATTGATTTGTCTCGTGTGGTGCATTTCATTCAGATAGAAGGGGGGAAAGCGAGGTGCACTGTTCGAAGGAGGCGATTGCATCGGCGATTTCGTTCCCCATTCCGTCGCCGCAGTCGCCGTTTCCATCGCTCTTCCAAGCTCGCAGCCGAGAGGTAGAATTCATCGCCGTTTTCCCCGGCGTAGATTCAGAGGTCTCGTCGTGGCTACACTGTGCGTACGGTGGGGAATGCTTTTCTGCGGCTCGTGTTTGTACGGTATGGGTTTTTTTTGCTCAGATTTGTGTGTTGTGTTAGTGTGTAGCTTAGATTTTTGCATAGTTGGGGGGGGGGGGAGATGGGATTGATGAGATGTGGGGGAGGCAATTTGTTAGCGTATTTTTCTAGTTTAATCTCATTGGATTGATGCTGGATCCGGTTTGTGCTTGTTCACGCGAGCTCTTTCTTTCTCTCTCTCTCATTGGGACTCTGCTGCTGCAAAGGTATGTGCGCTGACTAGCTAGTGTACCACGCAAAGGAAGGAGATCTTGGCTCTGGACTTTTGCTTTGTGGGATTGGGATTGCGCTTTGTTCGTGCCTGACCTGTTGCAGAAAGGGGGAATCGCTTTGTTTGATTAGTGACTGGTGGGGCGCGTTCTTTTGCTTTGAAGCTCCTTCTTGGGCAATCATTTGGTGAATCAATTCGCCAGATCTGTCTACATTTTCTTGAATTGCATGTGGTTTACGCTCTTGATCCAAAATGACTATCCGAAGCTCTGAATCTCTAGATCTCAGTGAATTAGGGGGGAATAAATGCAGTGATGGTACTAATTGTTCATGTCAAATTGATTTGCAATGGTGTATCCGGTTTTGTGCTGGTCCTAGTGCGATTTTTTTGTTAGCCATTTTTATTGATTTAAGATCGATGGTTCAAGAGATTTTGTGTTCTTCATCTGAGGGTGAGTTGCCTCATTTTTTGGGGGGACTGTGTGTGTCTTCGGGATTTTGCACCATTCACGTCGCCGTTTTTTGTAGATATTCACGGTGTATAGTGTCGATCTGAGTCGTATTTCCATCCAATGTGTACATCTCATTCTCGATTTTTATTTTGGCAGCAGGTGGGGCTTTTTTGATCTGTCTGTGCTATTTTCACTCTTGGGAAAAAATATTTTCAGAAACATGCAGCACTGAAAAATCTATGTATTTGCACTGAAATTTGTGTTTTGACAATTCAATTTTCAGATACGCAAAAACTAAATGTTCCAGTGAGCAGTTTGCACCCTAGATGTGTTCTGTACATGCTATGTTGAATTTTTCAGGTTTAGAATTCATTTTTTTCAGATAAGCAAAACTGAAATTTCAAAAAACTATTAAACTGAAATTTTCTGTATTTTTTGTTGAAATTTGTTTGCATAAGTTTTGAAAAAAAATCAGAAAGGCCAAATTTCGCTGCATGCTTGCATGTCTATCTAATTCTTTCTCAATTGTCTGTATTGCAAATCTCAATTTCAGATTTGGAAAAGAGAATTTTCACTAACATGTCGCACTGAAAATTTTGGTCATGGTATATTGAAATTTTTCGTGCAGTTTTTTGTGTTTTTCTATGCACCCCAAAATCGTCCTTGCGCGGGATGGACATGGGTTTTTTCTTGGAGCAGAAAAAATCGACCTGCATGTGTATGGATTCGAATGCAGGTGGGTACCTTGTGTTTTCTTCATCTCTTATTCCTTCTCCTGGCAGATCAACTCATCCAGATCTGGGACTTTGGGAGGATCGCCGTATGAAGTGGCTTGGGTAGGGCAATGAAGACGACGGGGGCTTGTTTTTTTTTTTTTGTCGTTACATGCACGTGGGAAGGGGGGCGGGCCGATTTACTTTTGGTGGAATCGGGGGAAAACAAAATCGCCTGCATTTAACAAAACGTGCAGGCGGCTGCACAAACACAACCATACAGTCGACTGCAACAAAGACGGTCCCTAAAAAAAATTGACAAATGTAGGTACAGAAGGTTACCTAAGCAGAGGCAAAACCTGGAACTGATTTCAGTTTCCACTTCAACTTGGGTTTGGCTAAACCACAAATACCCTAGCTGGAACATCACGACTCACGATCAACATGCATCCATGAGCGCAAGCTCGAATTTCTCGCGACAAGCGCCGCAATCAGAAGCAAAAGTGCCCTCTTCTCCTTCCCGCCCTTCCTCCGTCCTCACCATCGGAGGCAATCCATCGAACACCTGCCGCGCCAAAAGCGATTGGCCCGTAATCCAGCAAGGAATCAACAGAAGTCGTCCTTACCTTACTTGGGGCAGCAGGATCCCAGCTTGGCTGCGGCCTTCGGCGTCGAGAACGAAGACGGTGGACGCTGCGGATGCCGCAACCGCGAGGGGGAGGAGACGAGCCGACAGGGACAGCCTCCCTCGCCGTCGCTGCGATCCCAACCGCGCGAAGCCCCGACACTGGAGATGAAACAGAATACCTTGTCTGTTCCTGTGTTCCGAGAAAAGCTGGGCCGCATGGCACGGAGCCTATGGGCCTCGTAGCCCAGCCCAAACTTACTGCAGATTCGCTCTCATCGACCCGGCGACCTGGTCTCCAGTCCGATTCGAACGAACACTGCAGGTTTACTTCGATTCGGGAACCGCATAGGCGGTGCGGCACCGGAGCGAACCCAAAAGCCAAAGCGCAAGAAGAATAGAAGATTAACACTGTATTTTTCTTTTCATCAAACAGCACGAGCATGGATTGGTTCAAGCCATATGCCAAAAAGAAATGCAAACACTTCTTATTAGATATGAGGACCACCTGCAACAAACTCTCCTTTTCTCTTGACTAATTTCTTTGATGGGATATTGAATTCATAAAAGTATACGTGTTGATTTTTATTGTCTAGATCACTTGGAAAAAAACATCGGTGCCTTGATCAATAAACAGACTTGCAAATGATCCCTACTCCCAGAACTCTGTTGTAACACTAGCAATTGGAAAACATGTTTAGATGCAGAGTTTCTTCACCACATCAGGTTCAGGTTTTAAACCTGGCACACCAATTGGCATCTGGACCGCATGATAAACCAAGAATTTGGCAAAGAAAGATACATTTGAGTTTGTACCACTTCAAAATTATGAAACCAAATTTTGTCGGTCAACCAATAATACAGATAATTATGGAACCATTGTCATAATACATATAATTTGCATATACATGGCTTCACATTCTGAAAATCCAGAGCATGATCAAGATCAATGCACTGGAGCATTGCTCAAATCCAGTAATCTGAATAAATCTATTGAACCAAACAAAATAACATATTAATTTATGCATATACAAGGTTTGAATTCAGAAAATGAAAACAAATAAAATCAAAACATGGTGGAGTCAGTAAAAAGGAAACTAGTTCCAGGTAACGAGCTAGAAACTTTAGCAAGCTTCCGGCAACGGGGGACTTGAAACAACAGCGACTATAAGAAATTAAGAAGCGAATCGAGGAAGGCGTGGCTAGCTTGGAACGGCGACGTGTGGGGAAGGCGCATTGCTCTGGATGGGGAAACACTTCTTCTCTAGGTGGCAGCCCCTGTACAGATGCTGCTAGGGTGGTGATGCTAGGGATTTGAGGGAGAAAATTGGCTATATGCCACCGTGAAGGATGGCGCTCGTTTTTTTGCCACTCCGCAGAATGCACTCGTTAAGATGCCACTAATAACAATTTTCTCGTTGTTTCCAAGCCATTAGGGGGATTTTGAGGGGGGTTTTCTGCTTTCTCTTATTATAGCCACCTGAAGTGGCCATTTTGCCCTCGAGCCATTTCCCGCGTAGATGGTGCCACGGGACCAGCACCCAAATCAATAGCTCGTTCAGCTCGTGCTCTCCTCCGATCATCTGCCTGGGGCGACGGCGGCGGTGGCGCCGGCGCCCACAACCCCCGCACCGACCGCCTCGACGACGGCGCCGGTGGCCCATCGCGCCGGCTGCCTCGAGGACATCCAGCTCGTGGCGCGACGGACATCCAGCTCGTGCCGGAGCAGCGAGTCCACAGCGCCCGCAACCCCGCGCCGACGGCCTCGACGACGTCCAGCCATGGTCCCTGATGATGAACCCCAATCTCCATCGTCCCTTCGAAGCACCTGCGACCCCGAGCATCTCCACCTTGCGACGCCACCGGCGACCCCGAGTTCTTGCGTTGCATTGAAGTCACCGGAGCCCGTGGATACAGGGTATTAGCCATATTT
>SPJY01002375.1:0-37033 GCA_005191435.1 Raddia distichophylla | reverse complement strand
CGATTTTTTAACGAAAGGAATTGTATGAGCTTGAATGAAATATTGAACGCACCCTTGGCAGAAACAAAGAATGTTACATAGGAGAGCAAAGAGCAAGTTTCTGATACTGAAGCTGAGAGCATGGAAGAATGTTCATTGTGAGCTGAGAGACAAGAAACAAAATTCAGACAAGGTACAAAATTCTAAAGTATATAAAATGGAATATGTCCATAGAAAAAAACTATGATCATTCAACAAGGAGACACACTGTATTTTTCTTTTCATCAAACAGCACGAGCATGGATTGGTTCAAGCCATATGCCAAAAAGAAATGCAAACGCTTCTCATTAGATATGAGGACCACCTGCAACAAACTCTCCTTTTCTCTTGACTAATTTCTTTGATGGGATATTGAATTCATAAAAGTATACGTGTTGATTTTTATTGTCTAGATCACTTGGAAAAAAACATCGGTGCCTTGATCAATAAACAGACTTGCAAATGATCCCTACTCCCAGAACTCTGTTGTAACACTAGCAATTGGAAAACATGTTTAGATGCAGAGTTTCTTCACCACATCAGGTTCAGGTTTTAAACCTGGCACACCAATTGGCATCTGGACCGCATGATAAACCAAGAATTTGGCAAAGAAAGATACATTTGAGTTTGTACCACTTCAAAATTATGAAACCAAATTTTGTCGGTCAACCAATAATACAGATAATTATGGAACCATTGTCATAATACATATAATTTGCATATACATGGCTTCACATTCTGAAAATCCAGAGCATGATCAAGATCAATGCACTGGAGCATTGCTCAAATCCAGTAATCTGAATAAATCTATTGAACCAAACAAAATAACATATTAATTTATGCATATACAAGGTTTGAATTCAGAAAATGAAAACAAATAAAATCAAAACATGGTGGAGTCAGTAAAAAGGAAACTAGTTCCAGGTAACGAGCTAGAAACTTTAGCAAGCTTCCGGCAACGGGGGACTTGAAACAACAGCGACTATAAGAAATTAAGAAGCGAATCGAGGAAGGCGTGGCTAGCTTGGAACGGCGACGTGTGGGGAAGGCGCATTGCTCTGGATGGGGAAACACTTCTTCTCTAGGTGGCAGCCCCTGTACAGATGCTGCTAGGGTGGTGGTGCTAGGGATTTGAGGAGGATTGGGGAAACTGGGAAAGACGAGCCTGCGAGACGTAACGAGCCGAACTAGCGAGCCGAGCGGTATGGAGCCGGGTGGGAGAGAGGAATGCGCGCTGGTTTTGACGAATCGAACTGCCAGTGGCAAGGCAACGAACGCCCAAGCACGCTTTGGATGCAGCCCCGTCCAGCGCGCGTTGGACCGCCCCCACGTCGGATTCGAACGAACACTGCAGGTTTAGCCTTGTACATTTCAGCTTGGTGTAGCGTAGCGTAGCGTAGCGTTTCAGTAAAATTTATCCTTTTTATATAGCCTATTTGGTGCAATAATTTGTAATGATTTTTCTCAGGTTTTTAGTAGTTGTCATAAAGATCCTAAAACTACAATGAGGATGACCATTCTTGAATGAACAAACACCTGAATTGATGTGCTATTCAGGAATTCATGATGTGAGCAGAACTTTAGGGAGGATGGCTAGGGAAAATAGGAGATAAAAATAGAAACATTTTGTTGTAGTCGTTGTTTTGGTTCCTTAGATTTTATTCTCTCAATTAGTTTGTGTGCAATCATCACTTTTTTAATCTTGTCAACTTCTTTATTCTTTGAAAACTTACACTTTATTGCATTTTATTTTCATTAGCAGCAAACCTGTTGTAGTACTTGGTAATGTCTAGAATAGGGGAGATTTTCTGAATTTGTTCTGCATGATATCTTGACTGGGCCTGCAAAAGTTTTTTTTTGAATTTTTGAAATTTTTAGATGGCTGGATTTGCAAAATTATTTTTTTATTGTTTTAGATGCCTTAATAAAGCACTTTTAATAAATTAAAGTTGAAACAAATAAATCTTTTTTTTTCCATGGTGAGCTCAGTACTCTGCTGCTAGAGTTAGAGGCATGAAATGAATTGATTCCACCCCCCGATGACTGGTTAGATATGTGGAATGAATTGATTCCACCCCTGCGGACTGTTTGGCTATCATAACGGAGATGTAAACCACGTGAGGTCTTTCCTTCCCTGGGTTCCAATCAGACCAATAAATCCCCTCCGGGAAATATTATCGCAGGGATTTTTTCTCCTAACTTCCAAACTATCCCTGAAAATGGCATTTTTGTCCTGGGTTTTTATCCCTGGGCCGAAGACCGGAGTGAGGAGATGGGGAGACCCAGCTGCTGCCGGTCGGGACTGTTGCCAAGCAAAAGCCTTTAGGCCATCTCCGTGCCACGAAAATTAACGCTAGTCCTCCGTCATCAACGAACTACGTCTAGTCCTCCAGCATCATTTTTGTTTTACAGAATCCCTATACTATGAAGTGGAGTTGCTACATTACCACGCAAAAAAAAAAACTAATTGGTTGTATGGTTGCTTTACAAAATTTGCCAAAATTTTGTGTGGCAAGTGTGGAAACCACAATTTTCTTGCTAGCGACGTTAAGTATAACAGTAAACAAAAGTAGGTACCTTAAACATAGTAAAAAGGTGGCAAAGAACTAAAGACTAAAGTCAACCATGCAACTCTTGTGGACAATCATGGCAACAACCACATGGCCTAGTAGCCCACTGTCCAATTGAGCTAATAAGAGCATAGTCGGCGGGTCCCTAAATGAGACTTTGTTCCTACGTCACTTCAACGAAACTTCAACGAAATCTCTATATATGAACCTCCAAATTTAGTGATTCTATCCGAGTCTTAGTATTTAGAGATTTTCTATCATTTTTGTCTTTTTGAGAATAAAAACTCGAGGACGAAAGTATATAGAATCAATAAATCAATAGTAATATAGAGAAGAGAGCATAGAGAATGAAACGTAGAGAGGCTCTAAGCCGAGTATCCAACCTCACATTTGACCGTACCCTAGCTGTATTTGCTTACACGAATTGACACTGACTTGCACTCGCATTAAACCCAAAAAAAAAAGGGTAAGAGAAATCAGATTGAAATAAACATAATCAGCACCATCAGATTTGCAATAGAGCAGCCAAAGAAAATATATCATTCCAGTGTCACCATGCTTGAAAGTAATGTCGTGCCTTTCAGCCCTTTGAATCGAATTACATATGAAACTGAGCATTAGGAACAAGTAAAAAGTTAACAAAATATCAGCCTCTAGAAGATGTAGATGCATGCATAAGCTGTAAGAACAGTAGTTAGTAGCACAGACACTGCATTAACCGCATCATTATCAAGGATAGTCATTCCAGATATCTTTGTGACAGTAGGACCCCGTTTACTGACCACCTACATGAAAAAAAAGTACTAAATTTTGTTGAACTAAAATTCCCATATGATTTGCGACTCAACACTTATTAAAAGTCAAAGTAGATCACATTTGTCGATCCTTGGACAAACATCAAAACCATCTTTCAAATTGGAGCGGCATGGAGTATTACAAAGCGTGTGATGCATGTGTTTATAATTGCAGGTTTTCTAATTAAATATTTTGAGATTTTTTATGCCCAGACCTATATGATATTGTAGTTTAAACATGGAAATAGCATATCTTTGTACATGTTAACATTACAGGATGAATATGAAGTGTTTACTAAAAAGGCATAGCAAAATCACAAAAACTGTTCAGTCTATTTTTCTACAATTTATTGATGCAATATTCAATATAAAGCATGGCTCTTAAATTATTGTACTGAAAGCATGGCACAGAAAAATTCACCTTCTTCCTTACACTGCAGTATCCACTGAACTGCAGTGTGGCGCCCAGTAATGAATCAATTAGACTCCCAAGCAAACCGGCAGCAGCAGAGATGGGTAATACTAGAAGCTGTCGAAGAGCCATATGAAGAGAGCATTCAGCAGTAAACAGTCCAATAATAACGAAAGTCAGACCAATGGTCAGGCCACCTCCTGTGGCAGCAAGAAGTCCTTGTAAGGTCACTCCACCATTTGTACCTTTCCTAACAGGCTTATAAGAGATACACACATTTTTCAGCTCACACAGATAAACATGCAAAGACTGACATGAACTTCTATAAACTCACAAGTAATAAAATGCGGTGAGAATGGAACAGTAAATATTTTGGGATCTAACGTTGATGAGATGCAAATGATGATAAGCTATACTAATCCATTAAACAATATAAAATCTTGTTATGACACATCTCCATCCGCTTTAAGCTACTGTTTAAAATACTGAAGTGTCATAAAAAAATAACTCTTAATAGTGTCATGGCAAGTGACCCATGGTCCACCAGGGAATAGTATGGTGGGGCCGCAGCAGTATGACAGTATTGTATCACGTGGGCCCAGACTTCTAAATGAGAGATTAGATCAGATTAGATGCTACTAGATAAGATTAGTTAACATAGATCAAAGGTTCTTTAGATGCTACTAGATAAGATTAGTTAACATAGATCAAAGGTTCTTTCTTAGGTTTCAAGTAGGGAAGTGATCGGATCTGATAAGGTCGGATATCGTTCTATCCATAACCGCATCCATATTTTTTATCGGATATAGATTCGAATACGAATGTATCGAATAGGGATACAAATTCGAATAATACTGGATAACATCGGTTATTAACACAGAGCGAATACAAATCGGTTTAGACAAGGATACAGATATTGTTAGTCGAATAGTAAAAATTCATTTTCAAAAATATGTTCCAGTTTTTTTTAAAAAATGGTCACAATTGAAATTTAAAAGATGGAATTTATAACATAAGAAAAAACAAAACATTACAAAGTCTGTACACGAATATTATTAAATTAGTCTAGATTTAAAAACTCAAAAAATAAATTTAAAACTTGGGAAATTATCAATAAAAAATTTCCAAAAATACATTAAAAAAAATTCTAGAAATATGTTCGAATGATATCCATATTTTATACTCGGATATTATCCAAACAAAAACTCGGATATTCCTTATCCACCGAATAATCCGTATTCGTATCCATATCCATATTCTTATCTGTAAAAATAGTTGAATATTCGTAAAACCATCCAGAACCTATCCGATCAATTAGGTTGGTCGGTCAGTCGGATAATATCCATACCATTTCCACCCCTAGTTTCAAGTAATCCCTATAAAAGAGCATATCCATTATCAATCAAGCAAACTTTGGGATTTAATTCATTTATACCACCCAGGCACGAGGACTGTCGCCAAACTCCTCTCATGTAGGCGAAACCGTTCTTCCTTTGATTAGCCCAAGTTCGTGAATTGAGCGAGCAGTTGATCCCTTCCCATGGCATTCACTACCATCGCCTACCATTTCTAGAGCTCAAGAACTGAACACGGCAGGGAAATTTCGGTTGGAGGAGGCGTTCGAGAGGCTTTGAGCTCATCTGCTCAAAACGTTGAATCTCACTAATCCAATGTGTGAGGGAAGGGTCACCACCACCATCGACATGGAGAGAGTGGGGACATGACGGGATAGTCACCCATAGTGATGCTCAATGTTTGTCCGCCATTTCATGCGAGGCGGCGAACGCCACTAACGGTGAGATGGACGGGTAGACCATGGGGTTGGCATCAAGGAAGGTGCCCATGGTTTCCCCAACATCTCACATAAGGCGATGCGACATCACAAGAGGCATTATGGATCCTTTGTATGGTGTGATCAACAACAAAGTGTGAAAGATAAACTCAGCATCAGATGTCCCAAGGTAGCATGATTCCAAGCTGGGCAACAGCGGTCACCCACTGCCAGGCATTCTAGGTCAGCACGATTCCAGGTCAAGTTGTGGCTATCGACCACTGCTTATGGACAGATTCTTCGGCACAGCAGGAGGTGGCTTGTTGCAATACACTGCTGCGCAGTGAGTGTGGTTCAAGTTGTGTTAGCATTGGGACGAGTGGATTTGTGCACTTGCTTCATCATGGGAACTGGGAACTCCTAAACTTTGAACCCTGACCACCAGCTAGCAGCTCAAGGATGAGGACGAGCTGCATATCACGAATCGGTGTGGTGTCATTGGCAGTGGCCCATGGTCACCAAGAACAATACCTTGGTACTGTAGCACGTGGGCCTAGACTTCTAAATAATTGAGACCTAGATCAGTTACTGTAGCAGGCTAGTCGCTTTAGATTAGTCACTGTAGCAGATTTGTCGCTTTTAGATTAGTTACTGTAGATTAAAGATTGCCTTCTTAGGTTTCAAGTAAGTAATCCCTATAAAAGGGATACTATTAGGGATGAAAATAGTTTCAGAACACCTTGATCAGGACTAGCCGGATCCTATCGGATCGGATATTTTTGGATCCAGATTCAGATCCAATCAAACCCAGATATTTTCCTTTCGGATTTAGTTCGTATTTGATTTGTGCAATATCCAATGGATCCGGATATCCGGAATTGTGCATATCTAGATATCTATCAAGATTTCAACTAGCACAGGCTGCATAGCTCATCCAAATACCCATCCCAGCTGCCGCTCATTGTAGGTTTTACAACAGAACAGCTCCAGGTGCTTGAACTGAGGCATAACGGGAAAATACCTTGTATGCCACTAAAAAAAATGAAATACCCTGTATGCCACTAGGCCCACATGTCACACTCAGACGACCTCACATGTCATACGCACATGATGGCATACAAGGGATTAGAAATTTTTTTAGTAGCACACAAGGAATTGTCCCGAGGCATAACCTAGCTCCATTATAGACTCCCATGTTGCCCCCAGCTTCCACCACTGAGGTGGTGGTACCAACATTTTCTCACATGTGAGCAGGTCGCAATGCAGACGCAGTTATGCAACAGCGCCATCTCCTGAGTTCACAGGCCCATTAGCGGCTCCCACATGCTTGACCAGCTGCATCTGCATTTGTACGTGTGCTGCTATTGCTACATGCGTGGGCAGGCTATGCAAAACCTAGCCCTCTGCATGTGTCTGATGACTAGTTATGTCGTTCTATTTATCAACCGAGACACACATGTGAATATGTTTTTGGTAAACAAATAAATAATTTGCTGAACCGGGCATGAGGATTGAGGTGTCATCGGCCTCCTCTCATTTGGGCAAGACAATTGTTGTTCCTTTGATTTACCCTAGTTTGTGGCAATAGTCAATTGTCGTAATAGTGTAATTGGGAAAAAAATTAACAATTTATAGTCAGAATGTGCCAGGTTGCCTTCTTTGACCTGAGCAAAAAAAAAAAAAACCACCTTCTTTCTTTACAGAATAATGTATTTGGGGAAAACTAGAAAGCATTACATGGTTGGATGCCCAATTCCACATAAACATAGCCCAATTAGAATCTAGAATTAAGGTCTGCTATAAGGGCATGACTGGATGATATAAGTACGCAATCTTTGACCCTGAGTGTCATTCCAAATCTAGAGCAGGTTCACACAATCATTAAAAAATATCATTTACATTTATACATTACATATGGTATGCAGATCAGTCTATAAACAATTGAGCATTTGTATCGTCATATACAATGGCCACATTACTAGTATCTCTAGATCTGTACGTTTGCTAACTGTGATGACTTCTTTTGAGAATAACTGTAGTGACATGGATGCTTTAGCTTTTGTGTAGATTTGATGACAAAGACATTTTCTCATTGCTTTGTATGAGTGGCATGATCAAAAAGTTAAGCCAATTCACTAATGCAGATAATTTTCTTGGGAACTGGAACACAAAGGTGGTGGGGTCATATGGTTAAATTTGAGGTGAACAAGTCATGGGTTGTAGGTTTGGCTAAGAACGGTTCTGGAAAAGTAGCCATAGGCCAATAACTAGCCAAATTTCGCAGGCTAGCAACACATTCACATGTACGCACAAATATGTCAGAAGCTAGAATTATGCAAGTAACCATAACTGGAAGGAACATCTGAACCACAAAAGAAACACATACCTTCAGAGTAGTAATAAGCCGTGGTTGTTCATCACTGAGCACACCAATTTCAGACGACCAAGTGTCACCATTGCAGCAGCAGTAGTGGCCAATTATACCGCCTATTATACCAGTTATAACCTTCGAACCATTTGAGTCCAAGCAGATATCTTGCCCGCCAGTCACTATTGCAAATACTATGACCAAAATAGTAGCTATTGCACTATTTGCTAGAACTTGGATCCTTTAAGGTATAAAACAAAATAGTAAGATACGGTAGCAAAAAATGAAGTAGGCAAATCAGCAGCTATTGTGTCTCCACAAAACATATCACTTGTCTACAGAAAAAAGGTCCACAATATTTGTTAATTTCAGCTAAGGCCCTGTTTAATTGGGCTGAAACTCTAAGATAGATTATAATCTAAAAAGTTGAGAGCTCTCGAAAAGAGGCATGAAAGAAAAAAATATTAAAAAGATATTTTTGAGATCTTCGAGAAGAACCACTAAAGCCCAAAGAGAAATGATTACAAAGTGTTACTTTGATAGATTGTACAAAAAATAACAAATTTCCCGCGATAGCTTTTCATTTTAATGTAAGGTGAATCAAACAGGACTTATGTGACAAACTAAACATATGTTGTTCCATCAATTACATGATGGTCCCTAAGAAAGTGTATTAACAGTTTTACAACAGTCCTGACAAAATAGACAAACTGATCCATAATGCATTTTCCATCAAAGCAATTAAAAATTTTAGAATTTGGGGAATTATTCCTTCAAACTTACAACAGTTTTACTTCATTAGAAACTGGTATATTGCTTCCACTGCCTGTGGCCTGATGACACACAATAGTATTAAATTGTAAGTTTGAACATATAGGCATTTCTATGATGGCATCTTCCGCAGCGTTTGGGAAGCAGGAACTCATAAACTCCTGCATGAACTCGATTGTTTCATGTGAAATCCCTTCATTCCAAACAGTCTCTTTATGAAAATACTTAAGGAGTTCTGAAAACTGACTTCCAAACAGCTGTAATCTTGGCTCATTACTGTTGCCATTTTGTATAGGATTGTCCACGTTGCATCAGCTCTGCTTCTGTACTTCTTAGTCATAGTGCAGGCTTTTCTAGCTAGTTATAGAAGTAACCAGGAATATATTCTAGATATAATAAGGATAAGTAAATTTATAAGGCAACTATGCTGGCACAACAAAGCAACTTATGGAAACAATTAGCATTGTAGAAGTTCTTTATAAACAGCAACTTTCCACCATACTGGAAAGTGTTGCTAGCAAGCTATAGTTTACACAAGTACAAGCATAAACCACATAAGTGGTAAGTCATTTCCCAATATTTGGGTCACTTCAAATATTAAAAGAAAAGGTACAGAGAAACAATCTTATATAATATACAAAAAACAATGCTCATACTTGCGTAGGAAGTGTCGGAGCACTATATGCTCGGCTGTGTTAGAACAATCATTAGTTGTTAAATCATAGCAATCTTTTGCAAGGTGTTGCAACAGGAGCAGGTTAATAAAGCTACTAAATTCAGAGGGTGGGTGCATAGTTTAACATTTCTAGTGGCAGCTAGCTTTATGTCCATTTACATACCTCCACTAATGACCAAGCGTTTCCATTGCAAAATCAATAACCGACAGTTATACCACCTATAATACCAGTAATAACCTTTGAACCATTCCAGTTCAAGCATTTATCTTGCCTGCCCCTAGTTACTATTGCCAATAGGATGACCAACGCAGTAGCTATTGCACTATTTGCTAGAACTTGGGTCCTTTTTTTATTTAGAGTTTGAGGGCGGGCATAGTTTACTACTCCCTCTGGTCACAAAAAGAAGTCGCCGTTTATTTTTGAACATGCCTTTGACCATTCGTCTTATTCAAAAAAGTTATATAAAAATTATTTATTTTATTATGATTTGGTTTATTATTAAATGTATTTTATGTATAACTTATATTTTTTACGCATTTGAACTAAATTTTTGAACAAGACGAATGGTCAAAGACATATCCAAAAGTCAACGTCGACTTCTTTTTATGACCGGTTAGTACTAATTTAGAGTTTCTAAAGAAACTGGCCAGGACATGTTCTATAGAAACAATGATAATATCGGTGCACCCGTTTGACATGTGGAAGTCGAGCTCAAGCAGGATATAGATTTTGGTTGGGATTCATTGGCTGCTTCCAACTCAGGAATACATGTAGTAGCATCGGCAATCTCTGAAAATCCCGGCGCCCCTTACCAGTTGCGCTGGCCCCCCTCCTTGAAGTCCTCTTCGATGCGGCGCTTGCGGTCCACGCCGATCTTGGTCGCCTTGGACGATGTGACGAAGAAGGCCAACAGCAGCGCGCCGTACCTGTAGCCGCAGGCCAGGTGGATAGCCATCACGACGAACCCAGCGACGCCGCCCGAGGCGTCCAGGGAACGGCGCCGGACTGCGCGCGCGGCGATGATGGCAGCCAGTGCGGCGCCGACAGCAGAGCGGACGGCGAGGGAAGCAGCGGGGATCGCCATGGCGGGCGGGGGAGGCTGAGCCGCGGCCCGCGGTGCTCGACGGGTCACCGGAGCCGTCAGGATTCAGGAGGACCGAACTGGGCGGAAATTGGGATTTGACTTCAGAGTTGGGGTGGGCCGGTGGGCTACTAGCGTGCTCGGGGGAATACCCTCGAGACTCAGTTCGTTGGTCCGGTTACAGGTGACATTAATTTCGATAGCTTGACATATACAACACCGTGTGCATGAATTTATGATTCCAGTGATCTCTTTATACTCTAAAAAGCATCTTGTGGTGATGAGTGATGGCTCATCAAACAAATCCAGACCATTCAAATCCATCCAACGGCAGGAGCGGACCCAGGCTCAGCACAGCGCCCAAGCCTAAGTGCCCGATGCCCCCTCCCGGCTCCCCTCCCTCCCCCACCTAGTCCTAGCCGGCCACCGCCACCCACAAGCGCCCACGCCCCCCACCCGACGCCCGCCGCCGGCCGCCCCGTCCCCCACGCGCCCGTGCCCTCCCCACCCGCCGCCCGCCGCCGGCGCCGCCCGCCCCACCAATGATGGTTCGCCACGTGGCCGCGCGGCTCCGGCCGCCGTGCACTTTCCCGCCCAGGCATCGGCGTGGCGGCTCCAGGCGCCGACGCGTGGCCGAGAAACGAACCGAGCCGATTCGTTCGGTTCGGTTTTTATACCCGTTGTGAATATAGCCGTTTATAGCCATTTGATGCTTTAAAAATTCATAAAAAAATAGCAAACAATTGCAAAAAATCTCAAATGTTTTCCTATAAATAAGTAACCTCCCCCTCTTCTGCCAGCCACCCTTGCAACCCATTATCTCTTGAGTCTCTTGTGTGCATTGCGATTTTGTAATTTGTGAGCTAAAAAGGCGTTGCTAATTGCAAATTTGAGAAAAATTCAAAATATTTCAGAACAATATTTCAGACTTTCATATTTGTTGGTGTGATCCTGTGAGGTTGATATATTACCATACATTTGTTTGCTATATATTTGATTTGAGTATTGTGGTTGTAAATTAACTGTTGTTTTGTTATTTATGTGTAGACAGCTTCCCGAAATGGCTGATGGTCGTTCTCCGTACGACGAATTTCCCCTTAGCCAGTTCGGATTAACACCGGACGACTACGAGCCAATCGACCAAAGTCTTCTGGAACCGGTTCAAGACACGGAGACTACCGGAACCGAGGATCATCCCTATGGTTTTGGATCCGGTTCAACCTGTGCTTCCGACTCCGATACCGTCGGATCGAAGCGGACTCGACTGAACCGGTCGGATGTGTGGAACAACTACGAGGAGTTGAAGCATCTTGTGGACGGCAGGCTAGTGAGGTATGGGGCTAAATGCAAAATTTGTAGACAGGAGTTGTCGACGGTGACGGGCTCGGGTACGGGACATCTGAAGAGGCATGCTATAGCATGTAAGAAGAAGAAAGGTGTTCAAATGAGACAGCAACAGTTGAGCTATACCTTGATGGTTCGATAAGTAACTGGGAGTATAATCCCAAGGTAGATAGGGAGGCGTTGTGCCGATTAATTGCTTATGAAGATTTACCTCTTGGTTTTAGTGATTCTCCTGCTTTCAAAGAATATATTAAAACTGCTCATCATCCTAGATATAGTAGTGTTTCTTATCAAGCAACGACTAGAGATTTGAAAAACTTGTATACCGCCAACAAATTAAAGTTAAAAGAACAATTTAAAACCTGTACATTTTCTGTGTCGTTAACCTCGGACATCTGGGCTGGTAGGGCTAGAGAAGATTATTTAAGTGTTGTTGCTCATTATGTTAACCAAAACTGGCAAATAGAAAAAAGAGTAATTGCTCTTCTCCTTATTAATGTTAATCACACCGGCGAAAATATTGTTGATTGCATTATGAATGTTGTTCAAGAATTTGAAATTACCGATAAAATTTTGCTATTACCTTGGATAATGCATCTGCTAATACTAGTGCCATGAATATTTTGAAACCTGTTTTATCTACGTACGCCGAATCATTTTTAATGCATCAACGTTGTGCATGTCATATTATTAATTTAATTGTTAAATGCGGTTTAAAAATATTGCAACCTTATCTCCAAGTTATTCGGGATGCCATCTCATTTTTAAAAAGTTCTAATACAAAAATTGCTGCATGAAAAAACTATTATCGTGCGTCATCTATTCAGCCTAGGAAATTTGGCTTAGATATGCCTATTAGGTGGAATTCCACCTATTTTATGTTGCAGCATATATTAGCATATAGACATGTTTTTGAAGTTTTTATTAACTCTCAGTATCCAACTCAAGATGGAACACCACTTTTGACCCCACAGGTTTGGCAAGTATTTACTCATTTACATTCATTTCTTGAGATTTTTTATGAAGCTACTACCGTTAGCGCTTCTACTGTGTATGAGCCTACATCTTCTTTCATTATTATGTCCATTTATTACATTGCTAATCAGTTAAAAATGTTTGAAAATGATGCTATTTTATTTGATGCAGTTAGCCATATGAAAGCTAAATATTTAAAATACTGGAGAGATGTTCCATTTTTATATTCTTTTGCTTTTATCTTAGACTCTAGAGCTAAACTTTTTAGATTAACTAATGCTCTAACACAACTTGGTGTTGCTACTAGAATTGATTATTCAAATTATTTTCTAGAAGTTAGAAGTTAACTTAATGATTTGTATAGAAAATATGAAGAAAAAGTATGCAGGAGTTCGTCCACCATGACCACCACCAGTTCAACAGACGGAGAGAAAGATGTCCTTTTGGAATATTATCACGGGGAAGGACACTTCAAGTTCTTCGGGCGGTTCAACTCGCCCGACTGCACAAGCATCCCACGGAGCTATTGGCGAGCTTGCCTCCTATCTAGCAAAAGACGTCGTCGACTTTCAAGAAGAAGAGTTTAATATTCTTCTATGGTGGCAGCAGTATAGTGGAACATATCCGGTGCTATCCATACTAGCACAGGATGTGTTAACTGTTTCAGTCTCCACGGTTTCTTTCGAGTCCGCTTTTAGCCTCGCTGGGAGAATACTGGATGAGAGACGGACTTCTCTCCATAGTGATATGGTCAAAATACTACTAAGTACAAAGGCTTCATTCGGGGGCTTAGAACTTGATGACAATTAAAGAAGGGCCCAAATTTTTTTTATTCTTGTATTGTAGAGCTTTAGGCTGCACTCTTTTTTCTTTGCCAAGGTTTTCTCAAATTGAGTTTTTACTTGGTAAAGTTTTTAACGAGGCAGCCATGTAAATACATGTTAATAAAAAAGCTCTGCAATGCATTTTTTATATTTCTCCATATATATTTCAAATTCTAAAATTATTTACATGAATTATGGTTCACATTTCTGAATTTTTTCATATTTTCCACGAAAACCGGGCCGACCGGGCCAACACGTGCCAACCGAACTCGGGCCGGCCCAGTTCGTTCGGTTCTCCCAGTGAACCGAACCTGGGCTGGAGAGCCGGCCCGTTGGTTCGTTTGGCCCGGTTCGCATAGTAACCGGGCCGGCCCGAAACCAAACCGGGCCGACCCGTTGACCGGGTCTGGCCTTGACATATACAACATCGTGTGCATGAATTTATGATTCCAGTGACATTATACCTATTTATTATCTTTTTAAAACTATTTCTTATCTTTCTCCACCTGAATTGACCAAAATGCCCTTAGATCAAAACATTAAACTGCAGCCCTCTGTTGTATTCATCAATACGAATTTTGATTTTGGACAAAATTTTATAATGTAATAAAAATATGCTGTATCCATTAAAATTGTCAGATTTCAAAATTTCAAATTTGACCGAATTTTATATTTTCAAAATCTAGGTGAATTTTAAAATTTTTGAAATTTGGTCAAATTCAAAATTTTAAAATCTGACGATTTCTTAAAATCTGTTTGAAATATGAAAAATGGTAGAGTTAGACATTTTTCTCTCCCATGCCCACTCAAAATCACGCGCAACTGCACCACACCGTAGTAGGGGCAAAACAGTAAAGTCATGCGGGTTAAAAAGGGTAAATCAATGATAAATTGACAAAAATAGGAAGAATTTTACTAGTATCACAAATTCGCTTGTCCGTTGTTATAGGCGACCGAACTTAATATCATTTGAAGCGAGGCGTTCGAATTGGGTGTCACTCATGTCAATCTCCTAGCGTGCTCGAAGCCTCCAAGTCCAACCTCCTATGTTGGTCTCCTTCTATTAGGAATCCAGCACACGAAATGTCCAATATTGATTAATTTTATTATTTTAATATTTATTTGTAAAATAGGTGTGGTCACCCTTATAAATAGGTGTGGTCACCAGTTAGGCCCCATAAAAAGCAATGGGTGGGCTCGCAGGCATCTATCGTCTGACCGTTGGACGATAGTTGGTCAACTGTTAGACAAAGACAGCACCTAATTCTATGTTGGCAACTTGGTTTCCTGGTTGGACAATAGCCCTGACATGTGGGTTCGTATTTTCACCTATTGTCCAACCATTCAGCGATATGTCTGACGTGAGGCCTTAATGTTTCATCGTCTTCTCTTCTCATTTGACGTTACTAGACATCGTCGAGATATGATCCTTTTGACCTTTTTTATTAGGTGATCACCCATCTAAATGCAATGAACACCTATTTTTGTCAAGAAAAAAACTCAAAATGGCCCCTAAACTATGCCAAATGGACCAAATTAGTCCCTAGACTAAAAAAACCAGATTTTGTCAATCCCTTAATCATTGAAACCAAAGTGGGCCAATCCTTTCACGGTCAAACCCAATTTTAGGATGGTTTTCTCTTATGTGAATGTCGTTGTGCCTTTTTTGTCCACGTGGATTGCGGGATGGCCAACTAAACATCTCCCACCACATCACCCTTCTTCCTCTCTCCCATTCTCTCTTCTCTCTCTGCCAAGCCATGGATGCCGCCATAACCATGATGTCAGCAGCGAAGGATGGTCGGTGGTGTGGACGTAGACGGTGCTGGGCGACATGGTCAAAAATGGAGGCAGCATGGCGCGGATGAAGATGACGCAAGCACGTAGGCATGTCACGGTGCGTGTGTGCATGGCCGGCCAGCGTTAGTAGCACCGGTAGAGAATGTCAGAGCTCGAGGCGCAGCGGGCCCAACCACACACCGGCACGAGCGACACCTGGGAACGGCCGTGGCATGCGTGCACAAGGCTGTGCGAGCAGTACATAGAGCATGTGTCGCATCGTGTTGATGCAGAGGCAGCGTGTGGCTGACAGGGTGCATATCGTGGGCACGACGACCACGGTTGGTAAAGATAAGGGTGCGACAGATGGCATGGTAGTCGAGGTGACGCTCCAGTGTAGAGTCAGCGAGATCAGTGGCACGGAGGCATGTCAAACGACACAATTAAAGGTGCCAACCGGCGCAGTTAGATTAGGCAAGGTGGTGTGGCAAAGACAGCGAAGAAGGTGGAGTGAGGACCATGGATGGTGGCAAAGGTGATGGGCGAGGCGTCCTGAGCAAGAGGTCGAGTGGGAAAGAAAAATAAAAAAGGAGTGGGTAGATCGTCGGCGTGGTCGAAAAAAAGGGGCTAGGCGAGCCTTGTCACGACATTCTTCCATCGTGATAGGATATTGTCCCCTAGTTTGACTTTTTTTAAGAAAAATCTTCTAGGTTTAAAATATATGGATTAGAGATGATCAAACTATCAATTTTAAGCCCTATATAACATACACCATTATCTTCTTATATATACATAGATATACTAAAAAATATATGGGGTCATGGCCTACGTTGGCCCTTAACTATCACCTGCCCCTAGTTCGCCGCCTAGAAGGCTTAGTGTTTTTCATTATGCTTGCGCTAAATGTAAATGCACACTTGGTTTAATACTTGTTTAATGACACGCCTCAAATATGCTTATTGCAATGAGAATAATATATTTATTGTCAAGATTGGTTAATTTAGTCTCATCCTATTTAGTGAAAAATCATATAAGTCAAGTGAACAAGCTATCCATCCTAAAAGATATGTCTTATGCTAATCATTTCATTGAGACTAACACACTTGATTATTCATCCTCCTTGATCTCATTTATGCAAATAAGATGGATTGTTAATTGGGTATGTAACTCATTTTTGTAAGCACATGTTATTGGGTGATCAGATTCATGCTCTTTATATCATGTCATATTTATTTGAGCATAAATATATTATAAACATGTTGTTTGCTCTATAAGATCTTTTCTATGGTATGTCATGAATATTAGTGATCATCTAAGTCGGTGCACTAGACAAACTTCACCGTGTTTAAATGGCTTGTGCATATATGTTATCCATGAATATTCTCACATGTACTTAATTTAGTGAAGTTTAATCTAGATTGGTTCACAACTTTGCGCTTACTTCAAATATGAATTTGTACATGTGTAAGTCTTGACTATATCTTCATGTGCATCATTAAGTGGAGTTGTGTTTATGAAATCAATGATTTGCATGAGCTTAATCATCTCTCTAGTGCATATAGATTAAATACATATACTTCATGATGCACTAAGTAGAGAATCTTCATTTGGTAAGTGTTTTCATTTATATTGTGCTTCTTTATGTAAAACACTTATGACACTTAATTGCTCTTGAATATCAAACTTATACATATCTATTGAGCTTTTGAGACTTAGAGTGGTTTGTAAAGGATTAGGTCCCATGAGAGTGTGACGATCAAGGTATGTTGAAATATGATGGTTAAGTTGAGGTCAACAAAACGGCGATGTCACCAAGAGTTGAGGACTGAGTCAAGGTTGATTTGATAGGATGATCGTCGAGAAAGATGATCGAGTCATAGTCAATGGGATGAGAATCTCATAAGGTAAACGAGTCAAGGTTGACAAGGCGAAGACATGTAAAACACTTATGACACTTAATTGCTCTTGAATATCAAACTTATACATATCTATTCACTACGGGAAACGAGACTTTTGTGGTCGGCCTATGCCGACGACAAAACGTTATGTCGTCGGAGAGCCGACGACAATAGTTCGTGGACAATGGGTAGACGATAAAAGTCACTTTTGTGGTCGGCCAAATGTAATACCGACGACATAGCCGTCTCCTGAGCCGCGCACCCAGGGGAGATTTTTGTGGTCGGCCCTTGTTCGAGCCGCCCACAAAACTATACCCAGACAGCACGGACACTGCCGACGAGATTGCTGATAGTTTTGTGGTCGGCCTATAGCTATGCCGACGACAATACTCAGACTTTTGTGGTCGGCCTATAGATATGCCGACCACAATACTCAGAATTTTGTGGTCGGCCTGGACATATACCGACGACAAGACTTAGGACTTTTGTGGTCGGCCATTGTATAGGCCGACGACATTGATAGTGTGCCAGCAAAAAAAATTGCTGGTAATTTATAAAAAAACTCAATTTTAACCTGCAAAAAAATGTATTCCCCACAGTTTTACATACCCAATTCCCCCTAACAATCACAATATATAGCGACCACATTTGCATCCACTAATACTTTTGTCAATCAATCACAGGCGAATGCGAAAACATATAAACAAAAGTACGATATTAATACACATTGTCCAAAAATTCACATTACATTCATCATCGAGTGCATCGTCTAACCACAAGTTCACATTACATGCACAGAACTCACAAGTTCATCGTCTAAACACGCTAAGAATGCGAACCTGCGAATGGATCGGCGAACATGTCATCGACGAATTGCTCCTCGACTGATCTTGTGGCACGAGAATCACCTCCCTGTGGAGCATTTGTCGAAGCCGCTGGCACCGCTGAGCCAGACACATGCAAGATTAGAGCAAACCGTAATTTTCATAACTTTTACGCATTTGTGTGATTATTTAAAAATGTTGTGTAAACTAGAGAAAAGCTTTACCTCCGGAGAAGCTGCTGGTGCAGAGCCAAACTGGAACATGGGAAACGAGGGCGGCGGCACAAATGGGGAAGATTGCCGAACTGTGTCGTTGGGGCCCTTGGCGGCTACGTGAAGACGACCGGCGGCTAGCCAGAGGTCCCTGCACCCTGGAACGCCTGCGGATATGATATGTTAGCATCGGAAATTATTAAGGACAACCTAGCTACATATACGATCATAATTACTTGTTGCATATACTGCATCATGAAGATATCCTGGATGGCCTGCATCCGCCTACTGTTCTCCTCTCGCTCCGCCTGCCACCTCCTGTTGTTTTCCTCTTGCTCCACCTGCCAACGCTGCTCATCCGCCACCCTTTGTTGCTACATCTCCGCGATAAGCTTGTTCTGTGCTTCCAATTGGGCACGGGTGGAAGAGGAGGCATGCTGTCAACGTGCTCTGACATCAGCCTTGTAGGAGTCGGACAGCACCACGGAGTCCATGAAGCCGTATATATCTACCGCGACTCCTCCCACCGAACTGGTCGTATATGACCACAGGGTCGACCGGCATGTTGATGGGGTCACAGTCGACACCGTGCTTCTCTTTCATGGCTGTGGTATATATGTCCTACGAAGAAATGAGATATTAAGTAGATTAGTTTGAAAACGATCGAAATAGTGTAGAGAAGCGAAAAGAGCTAGCCACTTACAAGCTTCTCCTGCGCAGCCGGTGGCATCGGTGCCTGTGTGCCGTCAGGTTGGACATAGGGCGTGTGTGCTACCCTCCACAAGGTTAACCTAGAGGGCTCAAGTCCCGTCTCCGAATCCTGTAGGTAAATATGCAATGTGAAATGACCATAAAGTTGATTATAATTATAAAAGATAAGTGGACTTATGATATCCCGCGCGACGTGACCCATGCCTCATCCTCCTAGGTAGGTGGCGCAGATGTCAGGGTTAGAATCCCTATTGCCTCTGTTCTTCCTTGACCTCTCGATCCACTCCTTAGAGGCCCATATTTGGCAGAGGTCTCTCCAGGCGCGTGGACACTTATCCATCCAGTCTGGATACCAAGGCTTGTATTCTTGAGCCTTTAGATACTCTAGAGCTGCCCTTGCCCTCGACATCTTTCTAATCCCCCTCTTGCCATGGTGTTTCAACACCGCATCCAAACGAGACAACCTGATTATCATAACCATTCGGGATTCCAATTCATGATAGCGGGTGGTAGTGAGTGTCCAAGCTCCGACGACGAATATCAAGTGAACCACTAGTTGATTACCCTAAGCTCGCTCAATTAAACTGAATCACACGATTTTGTGAACTTATTAAACTTGTCTCGTTGTCCTTCGAACTGTCTATCTAGCTAGTGTAGCTTTCTCTTTATTTGTGTGAATAGTTATCATGTGTGTGTGTGTCTCCCAGTCTTTTCATTTATCCTAACCCCCGTTACCTAGACTGGCTGGTATTTTAAATAATTAAGATATAGAGGTTATCTCTTTAAACCCTCGTTCCCTGTGGATTCGATAACTCTAGAAATACTCCTGGTGAAAACTACAAGCGATATCCATCCGCTTGCGGATTAATTTCTTCGAGCGTAAGAATCACCAACACAGAGCGATCAATCCCACTCTTTCCTACATTCACACCACTGGAACAAGTGTTTGAGTACACTTATCACAACAACACTTATGTTGGTAAGGCATACAAATAACAACATCTATATGTAATTGCAGTAAATAATTATTACGACTTGCTTTCTATTATGTGTCAGATATTATTTGAATGGTCATGTTTGTAAGCTCTATGCAATATATGGAGGAACAAATCTATAATAGAAGGATTCCATATTGAAATGTTATCGTGATTGACGGCAGGTACATATGTTGTAAAATAGCTGCTATATTCCATTATATATTCAACTGGATATTATAGATTAAATAATATGATATAATATGATACATTAACCATTATGTTATGTTATCTTTTAGTTTCCACCAAGTGCTTTTAGTTGAAAATGGTTACAAACTATTTGACAAAATGGCTGACAAGCGCTGATGATCGTGTCATCTTGGTAGCTACTATGCTCAGAGCAAAGCATACTATTGGTATGTTCTTATGTCACTCTACCTATTATTTATTAATGCAACATAATAAGCTGGATATAATTAAGTGGTATGTGATTATGGGTTTTTCATCTAGACCATAGTTTGCATACTACGGTCTTTAGTAGGTTTCACTTCAATCTGAATATTGGTGCTGCTCATGAATTGAGGCGAAGGTAACTACAATTTGAATAAATTGCCTTTTACCATTTAGCTATGTTATTCATTTCTTATTTACATTTTTTGTAGGATTAATAATTAGCTAAGCTGATTATTTGCTGTTATCAAAATGGAAGGAGATGAAGCAGTGTCTTTTTGCTTTCTAGATGATAATATCAAGTGTTTGAAATTTTTTTGTTTTGTTTGGAGTTATCAAGTTGGAAGGAGATGAAGAAGTGTCCTTTTGCTTTCTAGATAATAGTGTCTAAGTGTTAGTGATATTTTGTCTAATTTAGTAGAAAATGTTGTACTATGAGAAGCGCTACCATATGCATTTTTGGTTTTGTTGTATGAGACATGTATGCTTTGTCTGTGCACCATGTGTATCATTCGGTACTTCACCTTTTGCTTATTGTTGTACTGCTTACTTTTATATGGTTATCCCTACTCATTATCATTGGATATGGTTTAACTTATCTCGAGATACAGATGATATCTTTCTATGTGTATAAGGCAAAGCTTTAGCTTATGGGAACACCCGGCTGTTCTCTCTGGTGAACTACACAGTGGTTATATGCTCCTCTATGGCCAACAGCAGCAGGCTGATGCGACCTTCTCCTGAAGCCATACTTTAGTTTGTGCCAAACATTTACATTTAATACACTTGCTTTGATCTTCTTTTTGTGTTATATTGATTATTTTATCATCTCATTTTGGTCGTCTTTCTGGTAGTGCATCTCCAGAGAAGCTTCCATTTGGAGTCAAAATTTAAGGGGTAGATGCCAAGTAAATTCTTTTTTTTTTGTAAATTGGATGTTTTAGCACCCACAAGTCTATAACTATTGGGTCTTCATTTTTCTTGTCCTGTGCTCCTGTTTTAATTACATTGCTTATTATTTGCAGGTATAATACATTACTTGTTAAATTTGACCAATGTAGCTTATCAGTCTGATATGACAGATGTAGTAGTTGATATTGGGGATGGAGCTCCAATCTTTTCCTTTTTTAGAAAATGGTGTAACTCAGTTTGTTTTGCAACTTTTACATGTATACTGCAGATACATGAACAGGATCAAGTTTGAGTGGTATGTTGCTAACAAGAACAATTGAGTATCATATAACTAAGAAGCAAAATTTTGAGTGGGACGGAGATCATTGTCCATAAAATAGAAAATTTGTTACTATATGTTTGTCTATAGGATTGCTTTACTATCAAGATGTCACCACCGAGTTTTTAAATGAGTAGAACTTAATATTGTGGTGCACAGGAAAGAGGCTAGCTTCTTCCACCTGATGATTCCATGGGTATAGTGCGTAAGGTGAAAGAAATGTATTGCTATACTTCTTTAGACATTGTTAAGGTATATGTTGCTTGGAATAATGGCTGAATAATAGTTTTGTCCTTCTATTATCTGTTGCTCTACACAAGTACATTGTTAAATGGAATAGTCTTTGCAAAAAAAACTACTGCTAACCCTATAGTTGATTTCTTGATAATTAGTTAAATTCTATTAACCTACATATATTTTCTTGTGTTTTTCTAACAATGATCACATACCTACAAGACTTCCCTTTCAGTCTTTAGCATCTTGTTGTTTTGTATGAATCCGTAATGATGACAAGTATTCAAGTATGACGCCATTTCATTTTTGAAGTTCGATCAGCAAGATTGAACTGTAATAGAATAGACGTTTCTGTTAAACAGATAGTCAAACGAAAAGTATGAATTGTGCTCTTTTATCTTTGTTTAAGTCATCATGTTCTCAATTTTGTTTAAATCATTCTGCTCTTTTATCTTTGTTGCCATATTTTTTCTTGTAGTTTGGGTATTTCTCCTTTGGAGGGAGCACAGTAATATGGGTCTTTGAGAAGGTCTATCCTTTTTCTTTTTCTAGAACTTCTATTGAGTTCCACAACGCATTTGAAAAGAAGGAAATGATAACTAATCAGGCTAAACAAATATAGTGAGATAATGTCATTCTCTGTGGTATGGAATGGTGCAGCTTGCTATAACCAGCACTCCACTTTGTGCCCTACGAAAATCGACACCTAATGGGAAATGAATTTCAGTGGTGACTAAAACATATATGTGTACATTCCTTACTCCTCTTGGTTTCTATTTTAGTTAATCGTTTTTCTAAAATTTATTTAATGTTTTTTTATGTATCATTTTTCTTGCAATATCCTTGGCTCAAAGTGGATCGATGATATATACTCATGTGGTGAGTACAATATATCTCAAATGTCCTTTATTGAGTTTTTTTTTAAAATGATGACTATCTGGTCCAACCACTTGGTCATGCTGAAGATGAAGAGCATTCCAGTGACTTTGAGCTAGGTGAACATGGTGATGGCGCGGAGGATGAGGGGATTAACGAATAAGATGAAGATGTTGATGAGGGAGAGGGTTCAATCAAGGCGCAATTGATACACCCGCGGCACTGTAGCGCGGCACTGTTCACGTCGGTTACTGTAGCGCGGGCCCGTACTGTTCACTTCACGCAGGATAGTTAGGGATAAGATTAGTTATGGTATTAGATAAGATCAGTTTGTTAGGGAGGGGATAAGATTAGTTAGAGATAGTTTCTTAGGGCCTAAGTCTTTTATCCCTATAAAAGGGATGGTCATGTATCTTCTTTTGGCATCCAATCAAATGAATCAAAATTGAGAGTAGATCTTATAGGCGGTGGCTCCGAAAACAGCCTAGGCGCTAGCTTCGACAACAGCTCGTCTCGCCCGCGTCAAGGGCCGTATCAGCAATCCTCATCAAAGAGGATGACAGGAGGCCCTCAAAAGCGATAGTTGATTGTGAAGGAAAATATTTCACCTGGAGAATATTGTTGGTAAATGCTTGTAGCTTTAGGAGACCTGTGTTTAGGCGTAGCACTTCAAATTTGAGTGTCCCCATGTTAGTGGATACCTAATGATGGATATGAGGCTTGTTTTATGCTTGTGTAGCTTCTAATTAAGGTTTGAATGTGGATACTTTGTTCTAAATCTTGTCATCATGTTCTGTGCTGAACCTTTAGCTTCATCCTGAGGAGAGTTGATTGTGTTGTGATTGCATTTTTTTGTTTGTTCTAAACTTCTCGTTGAATAGTCCAGGCATAGCTTGCCATCGTTTTTGTTTACAGCCTTGCATATACAGTGCGGCAGTGAATGGTTGATATGTAAGACTGAAGATGAATATGTGTGTTGCCCCTAATGATGCATTAACATATATTTCCAACTTAAATTACTATGTTTTGATTTTTTTTAAAATGAACTGGCAGGAGAACTGCCATGCCTTTATAGAAAAAAGGGCCACATCATCCCAGTTGGCGGATTAACTAAAAAACAAGTTGCATGAGTGCAGGTTGCCGAGAGCAGCCGACCTATTTTGCGAGTAAACTGCTTCCTCCGGATGCTGTCTGGCTACGGTCGGACAGTGTCCGAAGAGTGGCCGGACTCACCGGACCGAGTTCCACGACCATCGGACAATGTCGGATGGTGTCTGAAGCGTTGCACGTGCTCGGCCCAGATGTCCGGAGGACGACTGAGTGTACGGCCTTTACCGGACTAGGTCCAGTGGATCCAGCGTGGAGACTTGATTGGGGACGGGGATCCTTCGGACAAGGCCCGACTGTTTCGGAACAAGGGCTTGGTCCCCACTGGACTGCATCCGATGGACCTTGTTTTTCTAGATTTGGTCCTTCGTGCAGGGCCTTCTTTCCTCTCGATTAATTTGTTATGTTTCTGGCATTGACGCACTGAAAATGTTTCTCCTCTCATGAAGAAATTGCCAATTAGCGCGGTCTACAAACAGGAGTAGAGCTCAAATGTCCGTATGCTACATGCATGCTGACATGCATCAGATGAGAACCAGCTAGCCCAAGAGTAAATTCGTATGTACAAGTTAGCTAGACCATGTACATTATCTATTTTTGAATGTAATGTTTGCCTTAGTGTGAAGTAGTGGATAACTCCCTATGTTAGTGTTCATGCAGAACTTTATGTCGATTAACTTTGCTAGCCATGTTTAGGCTTTCTGTTGATAACTCATGTAATGAAAACCAAATCTTTTATGACTCCATAGCAACGCACGGGCACTCTACTAATAAGGGAGTAACTATTAGATCTCATCTTTCGAATTTTTGTGCATTTTACTCGTTTATCTCCTCTCTTGAGCCACTCAATATAGATGAAGCCATCAAGGATTTCGATTTGATTACTGCCATGCAAGAGAAGCTAAATAACTTCACTAGAAATGAAGTGTGGGTGTTGATGGAAAGACCGAAGCAAAATGTTGTAGGTAGAAAATGAGTCTTTCACAACAAACAAGATGAGCATGGCATAGTCACAAGGAACAAAGCATGGTTGGTTACACAAAGCTTCACGCAAATCGAAGGTTTGAATTGTGGTGAGACTTACGCTCCCGTAGCAAGAGTAGATGATATTATAATTTTAATTGCTTTTGCTACTCACCATGGTTTTAAGTTGTGACAAATGGATGTAAAGAACGCCTTTCTTAACGGTCCACTTTTTGAGCTTGTCTATGTTGAGCACCCACCGGGTTTCGAAAATCCAAAATTTCCAAATCACGTTTATAAACTCAATAAGACACTTTATGGATTGAATAAAACACCATGTTCATGGTATAAGTGTCTAAAGGAGTTTTTGGTATGGAACGGCTTCGAAATGGGTAAATCTGATTCTATACTTTTTACTAAGTTAGTAGATGGTCATATTTTTGTATGTCAAGTTTATGTTGATGATATCATTTTTGGATCTACTAATGAGCTTTTTGTGAGGAGTTTAGTCGTTTAACGACTAAACGCCTTGAGATGTCATTGATCGGAGAGCTCAAGGTCTTCCTTGTATTCCAAGTGAAACAAATGAAGGAAGAAACTTTCATTAGCCAATCAAAGTACGTGAAAGATATGCTTAAGAAGTTCGAGATGAGCGACTCCAAGCCAATCAAGACCCTATGTCAACAAATGGACAACTTTGATTTAAATGTTAATGGTAAGGGCGTCAATCAAAAGGTATATCGTTCTATTATTTGCTCTCCTTTATCTTTGTGCATCTAGGCCTGATATTATGCTTAGTGTGTGCTTGTGTGCAAGATTTCAAGCCGCACCCAAGGATCGTCATTTAGTGGCAGTCAAGAGAATCATGAGATATTTGGTATATACACACTCCCAACTTTGGCCTTTGGTATCCTAAAGGGTCAAACTTTGACCTAATCAGTTATTCGGATGCGGATTATGCTGGTTGTAAAGTGGATATGAAGAGTACCTCCGGTACTTGTTAATTCCTTGGATGGTCGCTCGTTTCGTGAGCGTACAAGAAACAACATTTCGTTGCCCTATACATAGCTGAAGCTGGGTATATTGATGTGGGACATTGTTGTGCCCATTTACTTCGAATGAGAGAAACCTTGAGAGATTATGGCCTTAACCTCAACCACATCCCACTTTTGTGTGACAATAAGAGTGCCATAAAAATAGCCAACAATCCCATCCAACATTCCCGAACCAAATATATCGATATTCGCCACCACTTTCTAAGAGATCACTCAACCAAAGTTGATATCAATATTACCCATGTGAGAACCGAAAACCAACTAGTCGATATCTTTACCAAACCTCTTGATGAGAGAAAGTTCTGCAAGTTGCGGATTGAAATAAATATCATTGACTCTCGGAATGTTGCTTGACCAATTCCACATAATGTTTGGTGATTGAAAATATTTTTTAATTTATGCCATGTATTTTACTATAGCCATATAGGTCTATATAAAGTAATTGATTGATTTGGTCTATCCTGTTTATTCATGGATGACTCTAATTTGATTTGTTGATATGCTTACGGGTCATTCATGAGTAAATTCAATTCCTAGAACTCACCTCTTGTCTCTCGGAATGATCTTATCTATCTTCGAAGTGTTTGAGAGACAATCTTCTGACGTCCATCGGAACTTCTGGTGCGATCCAGTGGGGGTGCCATCGGAACTTCAGACCTATGTCGGAACATCCGACGCATCCCGGACCAGGTCATGTGTTTCCTTCACCGCGTGCACCCCAGTTCTTTTACCCCTCAGTTTTTTCTCCCACGTTTTACCTCTCCTTCTCTCTCTTCCCACGGGCGATTTAGGCGGCGACAAAAGGAGAAATCGGCGGTGTCGGCTCGGGCTGAGGCAGAAGTGTGCGGCGGCGTCCCCTCCCCTCCTCCTCGCGCAGCCTCTCCTCCTCAATTGAAGTTTCTTTGATTTCTAGTGCAAATCACTTCTATATTGTTCATACAAGCGCTCCCCGCATGTTTTTGCCTCAGATTTGTCTAGTTTTTGTGCGATTTGGCCAATCATCATGAGCGGCTGCTGTAGCCCATCGGAACTTCCGACCTGCGTCGGATGTTCCGACCATGGGTGCACTGCCTGCTTCATGACTTTGAACTTTCTGAGTATCTCCTGTGAAATTCTTTGATTCCATCCTGTTCAACATGCAGATGTCCTCCTATCAGCACGATCCAAGGGCAAGGGTATTGCCCATCCTTCCAAATGGCAAAGAACCTCCAGTTCACTTGTTACCTTACCATCTCCATTGAACAACGAGCATCCCACAAACTATCATGAAAGAGTAGCTAAATGGAAGAGGGTGAATGTCCGTGATCCTATTGGTCCTCTGATGGTGAAAAAGTCTACTAGAAGCTTTACTCATAACATTACCCCAAAGGCTCCTGGTTATTATGTTTTGGATTTCAAGGAGATTCCTCATCGCAGAATTGAGAATCCTCTGAAGTATGCAAAGGAGGAAGGTACTAATTACATATTCTAGAATTTCTTTCATCAAGATTTCTATGATACTGCTTTTGTTCGAAAGAAGAACCTAGTTATGAGAATGCAATTCATAGATTGGAAAGGTATGGCTCTAATCAACAATCCAGTTATCAATGAAGTTATTTCTGCCTGCAATACCATGGGGTTAACCAATATCATTAGTTTACAACATGACTAGAATGATAAAGTGATCTGCCAGTTTTATGCAACTTTGTACTTCACTGGTGACATTTTTTGGTTCATGTGCGATGAAGTGTTCTACCACTTCACGAAAAAAGAGTTTGGAAATCACCTGAAGCTCTCAACCAGAGGAAACATGGAGAAGATTCATGATGTGGATGCTTTGAGGAACCATGAATTGAACTTCCTATATGATAGTCCTATTCCCTCTAAGGCGGGAGTCACCGACAGTATGAAGCCATTCTACCAAGTGCTCAATCGCCTTCTTCGCAAGACTCTATCTCCCAAGGAAGGTGACGCTTCACGCGTTCTGTCCTATTCTCGTAATCTCCTTCTAAAGATTGGATTACAAGAGCGTCCATTTGATGTGCTAAACTTTCTCTGGGGTGAAATCAAAGTCAGTGCTTGTGACACAAAAGAGGAGCTGCCCGTATGCCCCTTTTCTTATGAGCATGACCATCCATGTCATTGGACTCGAATTTGCAATGGATGTGCAGCACACCCCCTATCTTGTATCAAATTGTGGACTGGCTTCTTCTGATGCTGCACCAACTTCCCCGCCCATGAGAACTGCTGCTTCTCGTGATAGAGAAGGCCCTTCATCATCAAGATTTAGCCCGACGTCCTCCGATGGTTCCATCAAGAAAATTCTCATGGCCATCTTTTGTATGTGTCTCAAGACAAATGATCAGTCAAAGACTATTGTGCGTCTTCGCGACAATCGCAAACACATTCAAGACATCAAGCAACATCTTGGCATGACCATGTCTTCTGATGACTCTGAATCTCCTGACACCTCTATTAATACCTACACTAGAGGGTTGTTCATGATTCCTCCATCTGATGGCGACAACGGTCATGGTGGTGATGGTGATGATGACATCACTTGTGGACATGGTGGTGACGACTTCGATGGCAGTGATCCTGAGTGGATTGAGTAGTCTCTTCTTAGTCTCCATCCCTTTTTGGCGTCTTGATACCAAAGGGGGAGAAACAGTTTCGGAGGAGATTATCCTTTATCTAATCTATCTATCCTTCTTAGATTCCTTTGTGTGAAACTTGGATGATTAATTATGGCTATATGCGAAAGCTATGTTTTAAACTTGGTTGTAAGACTATGTGATGATCAATGTGGATAACTGTGGTGATGAGGTAATGTATTGATAGTTGTTTAGTTAATTTAATCATTTAGTGTGATATATCCTGTCATATTGCATTTAGTACTTGTTGAAAAGATATAGGGGGAGCTCTTGTTGTTATTCTTTGCATAATTGCAGTGGGAGCTCTCAGCTATATTCTTTTTTAAAATTTTGTTATGTATAATCTCCTGTGAGCTATAAATGTTGTCATCAATACACCAAAAAGGGGGAGATTGAAAGTGCATCTAGGCCCCAAGTAGGTTTTGGTGATTTATGATCAACAATTATAGAGCTAATGCTTTTATTGTATAGATATACACAGATTAATACAGGTTAAAAGCGGTGGAGTACCCCTCAAGCTTTTATCGGATGAAGATGGCATCAAGACTATTTATTCGCAAAATTATAAATCTTTATTTCTTGAGTCTAGGCAAGCCGTACTATAAAGGGGGATGTGACGAAGTAACACATAAAGGTTCATAACTGTTCAAAGTAGGTATCTCGAACTTCGTGTGAGTTTTGAACTCAAAATACCCTCTATACAGAACTTACCCCATCGGAACATCTGACGTGGGTCAGAACATTTGACGGTGGGACACAGTTAGCATGCTACTAGCGCAATCCAGAAGCACCCCGTCGGAACATCCGACCCGGGATACACTGTAGCAATGGCCATATTTCGAGATCCTCAATTTAAAACTCTCCTCCAACACCTGCCATAGGCTACGCACTCTGATTGATTGAGACTTTGAATCCTTCACTCGATTTTTCATAAGCTCAAAAAAAGCCTTTCTCTCTCTTGCTTATCTTGTTTGATCTAGATCTAGAGAGTGAGGCACCCAAAGTGCTCCATGAATTAGAGTCATCTATTTCTTGAGCACTTAGCGTTTCCTAAACAATTCTTTACCGAATTTGTTACTATTTGAGGCTTGAAGGGCTCCTAGATGGCTAGGTGTCGCCGTTGAGCCGCGAAGCTTTGTGTGGTGCTCCTACGGAGTTTGTGAAGGGTTGATTTCGCCTCCGCAAGGAAAAGGATTCATCTAGGGAAGACCAGTGAGTGCTTTTGTGCAACGCCGGAGGGGGACTAGGGTGTTGGTGATCCGGGCTTTTGTGCCTTCCCTAACAGTGAGTAGGATCTCCCTTCAAAGATCTGAACATCGGTAAACAAAAATCGCCGTGTTCTTCGTCTCGATCTTGAGTAATTTAATTTCACTGCAATAAGACTATTGTTTTGAACTTGTTCTAAATAGTTTTTAGTAGATCTAAACTTGGTTTTGCGAGGAATCAACTTTTATGGCAGATTTACGTCAACTTCAGATCGAACCTGATCGGAACATCCAACGAGGGCGGTCTCCAGATATTTTGGCATATGTTAACACCCAAATTTGGCTGGAAAATCAGATATTGTGAAATGGCAAATTTCATTGGAATTAATGGGCCAAATCAGAAAATGGGCTTCATCGGCAAAGGAGAGAAGCATATTGAGAAATACCGACAATTACAAGACTCCGGAAGAATTACGTTCTTATCAGAAGATATCTTCCGCGACGCGGTAAAATAGGTCGTATCGGTATCGATTTTGTAATAGTATAAATAGGACCTTAGGTCTCATGAAAACGATATACGACATACTCTAAACACAAAACCACTTTTCGAATCCGATCGACTTCGTCGAAAGGCTTCAACTCGCAGGTAGAGCTATCTCGATGGGATAATCGATTCTCTTCTTGTAACCCGTATGCATGGCTGTATCATCTTGATCTCGTGTATACAAAGCATGTTAAATGTCTCGGGTTTTACCGATCTTTAATATGTTCTCACATGTTGCACTGTCTCGATTCAATCGATATGTCATATGTGTTTATCCTGCAATGTCGATTGTCAACTGTCTCATGTGCTTTTCCTGAATTCGATATATGCGACTGTCTCGTTTAAACGATCTTGCGTATGCCTGTTTAAGATTTTGCATGTGTAGCTATTTGCCGATCAGTGTTGTCTTTACCTATATTAGTTCTAAACCTTTAAATCAGTTTATCGGTTTACATCTAGATTTAGTTTTGAATACTGTCTTGGCTGGACCAATCTATTCAATCTATTCCTTGATTTAACCCAATAGATTGATATGAAGATTTATTGCTAATTTCACATATAAAATACCAAAAATAAGTAAAAGATTTATAATCGAATGCATATTTATATTTAATCGCTCTATCAGACATTGAGCCGATAGATTTGTAATCGGATTATTTAAAGCCGATTCAAAATAACCTGATCTGGCTATTTGAAAAAGCCAATTAGGGCCAAGTCACTGACAATTTACTCCTTGTCAATTTACAGGTCAAATTGACTGGCACGCTTGGTTCTTGGTTGCGACGCAAGCCCAGACTTGATGCTTCCGCACGTCTGTTCGCGAAGATCTCACTTTTCGTGTCAACACCAGGTCCGACCGGAACTTCCGACCCATTCCAGAACTTCCAACATGCCCTTCATTGTTCACTTTGTGTAAATTGTGTAATTTTGTAAACTCGCCTATTCACCCACCATGTAGCCCTATGTGAGAGGTGTGAGGAGAGGGGGAGAGAGGGGTCTCCCCATGGTTGAAAAGGTGGAAAATATATACCAAAAATAAAATACAAGAAATTCCATCATATTATATGTCTCTCCATTTATTGGATTCACATTTTCTTGTGAGAAGAGAAATTATATTAGAAATAGAAAAAAATTTGGGAGATGGGGGTAGTAGGCTAGTGTTCCTCCCCTAGCCGCCGGCCACCCCATGGGAGATGGAGAGATCCAAGGGGGAGAGAGTGGTGGAGTTGAGAGAGAGAGGAGACCGGCTAGGGTTTCATTTCCCCAGCCTTCGGCCATGGCCTCCATGAGAGAGAGAAGAGAGAGGGCAGCGAGGTGAGAGGGATACTGGCCGGCTCATGGCGGTGGCAGCCTTATGGGTAGGGGCGGCATGGCCCGGGAACGGCCACATGAGAGGAGGCGTGGGGGCCGGCCACGGCGGCATGGCATCCTGCAGCAACTGCTCGAGTCGGGCCTTGACTAGGCGGCGCAGCCACAGTGGCGGCGCTCAGCTCCAGGTGCTGGTCGACAGTAGATGGGAGGCGCGGGCTTGAGGCGGGGCCGGCCAGGGGCGTGCCGGCCAGAGGTGAGCCAGTCCTGAGGCTAGGCATCGGTCATGTGGGAGCATCAAAGTCGGCTTGTCCTGTCTGGGCTCCAGCGGAGGACAGCTGACGTAGAGATCGACGATGCCTTGAGGACAGAGATGATGGTGCTGTGATCTGTTGTGCACGCCATATGTTCGGTGGATTAGCCAAAAGAGAATCAAGGTCCGGAGCATGTTAAGTATTGGTGAATTGTGTAGAAGGTCGTCGGGAGTGATTTGGTCGAAAAAGTGATGGGCTCCTATTCACCCCCCTCTAGTCGTCGATTATAGTCTTTCTCTTATACTAAAACATGCAATGGTTAGGACAGTATTCTATTTTATCGTAAGTCATTCCTAGACCAGCAAGTAGTTTCCTGCACTCGTACCAACTTGGGGCATCTCGTGTCCTTTCGGAAGGGCATCACTTAAACATCCTAACAACTCATCGAAACATTTGAGAGAGAAGTTATACTTGTTTTTCGGAGCCATCATCGTGTGACCATAGAGAGTAGGGTCACAGTGATTCGATTGTGCAAAGACTACATACAAGATTCTAAAAGGGTTAACAATTTGGTCATAGAAGTAGTTGCCTGCTCATCATCAAAATTATGGCCAAAATCATCCATCATGTCTTGCATTCTTTCAATTTCATCAAATTCTTCGTTGAGAGGGGTTGGAGCGGCACGAGCACAGCCACTGTCACCGTGATAAACCCAACGATGATAACCGGCCTTGAACCTGTCACACGATGATAACCGGCCTTGAACCCATTTTTGCACAAATGCATTCCCATGTCATACCGCGTTCTCTTTCTACAGTTCCCACACTCCGTACATGGGCAATGAACGTACGCCATGTCAGGGTTAGTGCTCGCCTGGAAAGAATTATTGACAAATGCACTGGCCTTCTCATACCATTCATCTGAGTGTTGTCCTTCGCTATCCATCCATCGTACATTCACCTCCGCTCTTGACACGATTAGCTACACGTCAGGGTTTCACAATAGGCTTAGGAAGGCTTCTAAACTCACCACGAATGGCCACTAATGTGTGTCCCGTTGTGGTGCTGGTAGGGAACGAGGCAAAATTATGGCAGCATAACCCTATAGTTATCCTAGTGCAATGAATCCAGCTCAACAGTGCTTATATTATGCACAGGAGAACTATAGGGTCATGCCGTCAAAATCTTGTCTCGAACACACCAACACCACAACTAGACACGCCTAAGTGGCCATTGGCGAGCTGCGCAATGAGCCGCCACACATGGGCTGTCCACTGGACAATTTAGGATCATTTTTCACAACCCGTAATAGAAATGAATGAATCACCGTCCAAATTCTTTATGTGTTGTGTTGTTCCTAAACGGGTGACATACAGCTAGGTTACACTCTTGTTCAACGTAATATAGAGCAATTTTTTTATTAATTACATGAATATTATTATTAAATTTTTATATAAATTACACCTAAAATTATAAGGCAAAACATAACAATTGCATTACTATTTTTTAAATTATTATTAATTAGTGCTAATTGCATGACTATTTAAATTTTCAATTTTGTAACGCCGTCGAGACTAGACAACAGTAATTTAAAAAAAAGACGCAAAGAAGCTACACGTACCTCCGACAGACGGATCACGACGAGAGCAAGTGCATGGTGGCGGCAACTAGGGCGGGGACTGGCAGTGACGGGCGGCACGATGGCTAAGATGGCGACTGGCGGCGGGGACTAGTCGGTGACTGGCAACGGCATGGAGGTGGCGGGCCAGCGAGCAGCCGCACGTCTGGGAGGAAAGGGGCGGCGGGGTGGCTTGCAACGACGGGGTGGAGCAGGCGAGACGGGGCGGCGGCGCTGCGGGGCGGCTTGGACTTAGGTCGAGAAATGCCTAAGTCCAACGCGAGTGCCCTCTTATTGGGTATTCTCGCGAGACTGATCGAACCGGCAAGGCTAAATGGATGAAGGCCATGTGGCGGAATCGGAAACATCCTCACCTTTCTCGACGGCCCAGGCCATCTAGACGGTTTGGCTTTCCGCGCGCTTGGTGTGGCCCAGGTTCTCTCTATGGCTTCCAGCCGCCGAGAAAGATCTCTCAGGACACACGTAGACAGATCTAAAACATTTTGACCTCTCTCGATGTCTGGAAGCCATTGAGACAGCTCTCTGGCCGTCACGTTGCTAGATCTGATCGCTCTCGACTGCTAGCAGTCGTCGAGAGATCTAGCCTGTAAGGCCCGCACGTTCTAGGCCGTCAAGATAGCTCTATGGGCGTCACATGGCTGGATTTGATTACTCTCGACGGCTTGCAGTCGTTGAGATAGCTTGCCTATAACGCGCACTCGGTGGGGCCCGCACATTCTCGATAGCTGGAAGCTGTCGAGAAAACTCTCTCAGCCATGGCTCTCTCACTGGCCCTGCCTTCACGGCTTCACTATCTCAACGGCTGCTACTCCTTGGCCGTCGAGAACTATCTGTCTCAACTGTTTGCGTTGACTGCAGTTGCAAAAGAGTTCTTCTCTCGGCCGCTTTTTGGCAAGCCGTAGAGAGAAAGTCCTATCTCGATGGCTAGCACAGCGCACCCCTTCGGTGGTCAACAGAGCTTAATTTATTTTAAAAAATAATTGTTTTTGGTGGTGCGTAATGGCTAATATTGTTGACGACATGAAAATGCACCACCGTAAAAAACCGTATGCTCAAATTATGACTGCTAAAACAGTTCCATATGGGTTATATCGGGCAGAGTATTAGTTAGCGTTTATTGCATTGGAATGTAACAAATTTTACAATATTTCATAGACAATTTATTAGTTTTAAACACACACACACACACATATAGGAGTCCCAAATATTTTTAATATATATATTGGTACATTGTTTACAAATACAAAATATTTTAAAAATAGGATGCAACGTGACATCATTTTGTACCATTATCTATTTTTAAAAAAATTTGAAAATGTTTCACATTTTCTTTTAAATTATATACATTTTTTAACTTGAGAAGTAAATAAACATGTATGCAAATTATAAATTATTTTTTTAAAATTTAAAAAGAGAAAATGGGCCAGCCCAATTAAAATACCATAGCCCAGCAGAGCATATTAATCTATCTAGACGGCCTCATGCTGGCTGTCGAGATTAAATCTTGACCGGCGTATACTCATTGGCCGGCCCATAATCATTCTCGGTGGCATATGCGTTGCCGTCGAGACTGTTGGTTTCCCACGCCCCCGAAAATCAGAAAAAGGTGCGGGCGCATGCTTAGGCAACCTTATATCGACGACTGTTGTCCGGCCGTCGAGACTAGCTTTCAATAACGACGGCTCGGATGAGGCCATCGAGATTTGGTGATTAGTATCGATGGCATACGTACAGTTGGCCATCCATATTTCGCGCGATTCCTGTAGTGACCCATGCATGTGCCCGTACAGTGTGCATGGATTTCTAGGGCAACTGGAAAAGTAGTTAAACTCTGTAATCATCAAGAGTATAAATAGCCACCCCAACGTTTGCCCGTTGGCTGATTAGTGCAGATCGACGAAGGCCAGTCCATTTGAAGCCTAATCACGCCCCTGCATGGCCTGGTACGCGCAAAATTGATTATTTGCACCAAAGTTGGTGTGCCTCTGATTATTTGCCCAAAATTGGTGTGCCCTTGAATATTTGCCCCACTTATACCTAGCTATGATAATCTTACTTCCAAGGGGTTATTTACAAAATTCACAAACATCTTCATCTCTACGTTCTCTCTCTCCCTCTCTAATCTCTCTCTCTCTCTCTCCTGTACGTTCTCTCCCCCTCTCTAATCTCTCTCGCCTGTACGTTCTGTCTCTCCCTCTAATCTCTCTCTCTGTACATACATAAAATGGTCCTTTGTGTGGTCGCTGAATTCGAATAGTTCCAACATCATCTTTAATGCATGGTCATATATATCAAAGAATCCATGATAAAAAGAAGCGGGTAAAAAAAATTATCCATGGCAACAAAAATTAGTCCAACAGAATGAATTGCAACCCAGTCAAAGCTATGAATACTACCTCTCCAACAACAGTCAATGTTCCAGTAGGAAGAAATTAACCCTTTCAGTCCGCTTTACTCCAAGCATCTACAAAGATCACTGCTTAATCAAGAATAACATTCCTATATGCATTGGTATTGTTGAAACTGTGGTAGAGCAAACCTTCGGTCCTTGTACATACAGAGAGAGATTAGAGAGGGAGAGAGAACATACAGGAGAGAGATTAGAGAGGGAGAGAGAAAGTATAGGAGAGAGAGATTAGAGAGGGAGAGAGAAAGTACAGAGAGATGGAGATGGAGAGGTTTGTGAATTTTGCAAATAACCCCTTGAAAACAAGATTGTCACAGCTAGGTGTAACTGTGTAAGTGGGGAAAATAATCAAGGGCATATCAACTTTAGGCAAATAATCAGATGCACACCAACTTTGGGGCAAATAATCAATTTTGCCCCTGGTACGCGGCTAGACGCAGAGTTGATTGGCTGACGGTGGTTATTAGCGTAAGAGACGGGAGACGTCTTGAGAAAAATTGAAACGAAGGCGCACGTTTAGTTGCAGAAGGAGTAGTTAATTTGAAGGAGCGCAACGCAACCACGACGCTCCTCCATGTTCTTGCGCGAGCGGGTGTCTGCGACGAACTGCTCGCTTAGCCCTATAAATACCAGGAGAGTTCATCGCTTGAAGTCCAGAGCAGAAGGCGAGAGACAATTGAAAGCACGGAGAGCCTGAAAGAGCACGGTGGTCAAACTGACCGCTCGGAGTAGTGTTGTGTGAGACATGTTAATTGAAGGGCGCTGCCTGGTACGAGTTGGCAAATCATAGCGCGCATCGTGCAAGCAAGGTAAGAAGGTGAGACATATGATGTGCTCCTCCCTTCGTTCTTCATCCTTTGTATCTAAATCATCTCTTCTAAATTTGATGTGCCTCTTTTGGTTCATATCAAGGGCAAATGAGAGGATCTACATCTTCATCATCTCTCCTAAGCTTGATGTGCCTCTTTTGGTTCACATCCAGGACAATGAGAGGGTAAAATGAATGAGCAAATCATCATCAAGGATGGAAATGTTAAATTCCTATAAAAGCTTTGTCAAAAGCATGCATGTTGCATCAAGTTCTAAGAAAACGAACGTATATGAAAATTGGCATTTGTTAATCAT
>SPJY01002366.1:0-23023 GCA_005191435.1 Raddia distichophylla | reverse complement strand
CCCCCCCCCCTCTCGGCCTTAGGTTCCTTCAGCACGTTATCCCTCCCCTCGAAGAACTAAAGAAACGGAAGTATTGCCAGTGGCATAATTCCTATTCACACGCCACTAATGAATGTAATGTCTTCAAGCAGATCATGCAAAAGGCGATCGAAAGTGGACAGCTTAGATATCAAGGCAAAAGTTCCCAAATTGATACAGAGCCTTTTCCAGTCGGCTTTGTTGGGATGGTCGATGCAGTCAAAAGAAAAGCCGATGATTCCGGAAATCCTTATACCATTGCAAATTATTAGCGTCTAATTGTGTGTCGGAATATACCATATATACCGTCGAACAGTCGGTTGACAAAAAGTATTACCGACTGACTTGGGGTATTGGCTAAAGTCCTGTTGGCAAAAGTCTTTACCGATGGACTTGTTATTACCAGCGGACTGTAAGTCGGCAATTTTCCATATTACCGACTGACAGTACGTTGGCATTTTTCAATATTACCGACGTTTAGTCAGTCTGTAGTGTTGTGTTTGCCGACTTTCAAACCATCGCACTTTAACAAATTGCCGACTGACAGTACGTTGGAATTTCTATAATTACCGACTTGCAGTCCGTCGGTACTATTAACTTTGCCGACGTTTAGTCCGTTGCTATGCTAGTTTTGCCGACACTCGGTGTGTTGCTATTCTTTGCCTATTTTTTTAAAAATATAATTCTCCATACAGCAATTCTCATTATACATGACATGATGCAATAAATATAGCACATCCAAAAGATAGATAGATCATCCAAAAGATAGATAGCACATCCAAAAGATAGATAGCGTACATTATTCAAAATATCATTTATCCAAAAGATATGCACATCCAACTAAAATATATATATAGTCTTTGCACCATATCATCTGTTCAAAATATAGCATATCATCCCACTGACACAGAAAAAGTCTAGCGTGCACATTTAAGAGCTAGTATAGATTATACGACCATTTCAAGTGTTTCGGTCACCAAAAAGGTTCGATGTCCCATATAACAAGTCTTTTTACCATGTCATGTTTTAATCGTAGGGAACATGTATATGAATGGCATTCAATGCATGCTACTTCACCATATGTAGTACATCCAGCAACATAACCTAGACCAGGGTAATCAGAAATGGTCCATAATATGGCAGCACGCAATTGGAAGTACTCACGATTCGATGCATCAAAAGTTCTCACACCATTAAGAAACATATCTATCATATCATCAATTAGTGGCTCAAGATAGACATCAAAATCACTACCGGGAGCATTTCGACCAGGAATTAATAATGACAGAATAAAATTTGTTTGCTTCATAAACACCCAAGGTGGCAAATTGTATGGAATCAAAATAACAGGCCAAATGCTATCGGAGACATTCATGGACCGAAAGGGGTTAAAACCATCCGTACCCAACCCAAGCCTAATGTTGCGGCTATCTGAAGCAACCTCGGGATGCTTATGATCAAAATCCTTCCAAAGAAGAGAATCAGCTGGATGTCTAAGTAAACCATCTTTAGTGCGCTCTTCATCATGCCATCTCATGTCTTTGGAAGTTTTAGAGCATGCAAAAAGCCTTTGAAATCGCCTTTTTACCGGAAAATAGCGAAGAACTTTCCATGGAACTTTATGTGCACGTTTCCCATCTACATGTTTTTTTTTTGGATTTCCATCTTGATTTTTCACATGTTGGACATACCTCCGCATTAGCGTGATCCTTCCAAAAGAGAATGCAATCATTTTGACATGCCTAGGACTTGGTTATGTCAACATTCAATGCGGCATGTTAGCTCAAAAGTTGCAACCATACTAAACATTTATTACAGTATAAAAAAGGTTATATACATAGGTTTATCCATCCACGTTTTATCCATGTTGCAGCTTCACAACCAATGATGTCAAGCTATATAATTAATAAGTGTAGGGCAGGGGCAATCACCTACATCGCATAATTATGTATTGGTTGTATATAGTGGATCGGAGTATGCATAACACAAACATGAATAAATTACAAAAATGGTGCTATAGTGAAATTACAGGCTTTCATCAGGGAGGATGATTGGAGAATGATACCTTGCTTTTCAAGAAGCTTGCGTGCTGTGCTGGCCTGCTGGAATTGGTAGCGGTGAGAGGGACGGCGAGGGACCTTCGTGGGAGTGATTGAGGCGGCGGCGGAGATGGGAGTGGGAGGGCTGCGGGTGGCGGGCCGGCCATCAGCGGGGAGGGAGGGGCAGCAGCTGGGAGGAGAGTCTTCCAATGATTGGTGCCAGGGGATTTTCTTCGCAGACACCATGAAGTGGACAGGGAGGAGGGGCGGCTGGGAGGGGCGGCAGGGAGGAGGGGCTGGCCGGGGGCCGTGGAGGGAAGGGCGGCAGGAGGAAGTGCTAGCCGGCGGCCGGGAGAAGTGTGGCGGGCGGCGTACGTGGAGCTGGGCAGGGGAGGGCCGGTGGCTACAGGCTAGGGCATGCAGGGGCACGCGCGTGGACTAATTAGGTTGCGTATAGACACATAATGTACATGAACAGTGTACGTGAACAGTCCTGATGGACATATAGATGGAAAAAATAATTTTACCAACTTCAAGTCAAATGCTAAAAATAGCTACTACTACCGACAGACTATCCGACCCTAATACCTAATTTTACCAACTTCATGTCAGATGCTAAAAATAGCTATTACTACCGACAGACTATCCGACCCTAATACCATTATTCCTGTCGTGCATTCCATCGCTAATTCGTACCGACGCGTAGTCCGTCGCTACGTGTCCGTCACTAATAGCATGCTGTGGTATAGTGCTAATCGGTTTAAGGTACTTGTCGGCTCTAAGAGGATTGTGGTGGAACAAAGGCCAGAATTAAATTTCGAGCAGCAAACCAACGAGGTGGTGAATGAATTGGCGAGTGGCGCGAAGTAATGCGTGGAAGAGATAATCCGATTATAAAACCAAGGCCAAAGCCAATTTCAATCAGCTGTTGGCTAAAGATACGCCTCGTAGAGGCATCAAATCAAATACTCCTGAGCCTGTTCAGAGGGGTTCGGGGAGTCAAGATTGAGAGATGGAGCATTGGGATTGTCCTTTTTTCCGATACTGCTGGGAAGAGAGGATGTCTTTGCCTACTCTTGAGAATTGCCCCATGAATCACTCGTTTATTCCGCCGAAGAGAACATCGGTAAAGGATCATTTGGTGTTTCCCAGTGAAAAAGCCGCAGAAGTCCCAACAAATAAAAATACCGATGTGCATCGGCCTCGCAAAGTGCCATTGCCCCAATGGTGTCCAAGTGGAATTACAAAGTCTCAGAAACGGCGCTTGCAGCGGATAAGAAATACGGAGGCAAAGGAGACAAAAGATGAAAAGTTTACTGAGGCCCTGTTGGAGCAAGTAAAGCCGATGAAACCATCTAGGGGCAAACAAGAATGGAGACCTAAGCTGAGATCGGCTATTATTATTGATGCTAACACAGAATCTGATGAGGTGTCGATTGCTACCAACATGGTCTGCATATTACCTCGGGAGTTCATGTGTAATTATGAAGAGGCTGCGACGGAGCTGGTAGTTGGAGCTGAAGATGCTATACTTAAGAAACCTGAGAATTCCCGATTACACTTGAAGCCATTATTCATTATGGGTTATGTGAATGGAAAGCCGATTTCCAAAATGATGGTGGATAGTGGTGCCACTGTGAATCTAATGCCGTATTCTGTCTGTCGAAAAATTGGAAAATCTACAGAAGACTTGGTCAAAACCAATATGGTGTTAAGTGAATTCAATGGAAATCCGACTGAAGCAAAGGGGATTCTGGTAGTAGAGCTCATAGTAGGAAGCAAGACAATCCCAACGGCTTTCTTTGTGATTGAAGGAAAAGGAAGTTACAACGTGCTGTTAGAAAGGGATTGGGTACACGCCAATTGTTGTATTCCATCAACGCTGCATCAGATTTTGATCCAGTGGATTGGCGAACAAATAGAAGTGGTTAGAGGGGAATCTTTGACCGCAGAAACTGATTGTGCTGAAATCTATGACAACCTAGAAGCATTATCAGGAAAACCCTTAGAAAAATGTGATTTCATCAGCTTTAGTAAATTTGGCTTTAGGCCGACAACACAGGAAGCACAGTCAGTAACCGATGAACTTGAGAAAGTTCTAGAGCAAATCAGTTTTTATGGGAACCGTAGCTCTAGAGGAAATCGAGTATAAGATGGGCCAAGGTTTTATATCGGCTGATGAACTTGAGAAAGTCGATATTAGAACCGATAGTAAAGAAAGGCCCACTTACATCAGTAAATAGTTGCCGCGGGAATACAAGGATCGGCTTATTCAGATTCTTAAAGATCGGGTTGATTGTTTCGCTTGGGAGTATCATGAGATGCCTGGTTTAAGCCGATCCATAGTTGAACACAAAATTAAGATGAAACCAGGGTTTCGGCCGGTAAACCAAGCGCCAAGGAGAATAAGTTGGAAGATTTATGATCAAGTAAAGGCTGAAATTCAAAGGTTGCTAGATGCAAAGTTTATTCGGCCATGTAAGTATGCCAATTAGATTTCTAAAATCGTGCCAGTTGGGAAGAAAGATTCTAATAAAATTCGGGTGTGTATCGATTTTCGGGACTTGAATAAGGCCATGTACAAAGATGAATATCCGATGCCGATTGCTGATCGATTAATTGACGCTGCTTCCGGTAATCGGATTATTAGTTTCTTAGATGGCAATGCTGGGTATAATCAAATCTTTATGGCCGAAGAAGATGTGAACAAGACTGCATTCAGGTGTCCTGGATTTATCGGCTTATTTGAATGGGGCTACCTATTAGAGAGGGATGAACTTGATTTGCCATGATTTGATCGGTAAATTGGTTGAAATTTACATTGATGATGTGGTAATCAAATCTCAAGAAGATGAACAACACTTGGCTGATATTGTAACCGTGTTGGATCGGTTTTGAAAGTATGGCATGAGGATGAATCCAAAGAAGTATGCTTTTGGGGTTTTGGCCGGCAAGTTCTTGGGATTTATGGTGCATCAGAGGGGAATCGAAGTGCATCCCGATAGAGTAAAGGCGATTCTGAATACTAAATCTCAAGATTCAAAGGTTCGACTACAAGAGCTGATTGGTAAGATTAATTATTTAAGGAGATTTATTTCAAATTTATCAAAAAGAATTATCCCATTTTCTCCATTGCATAAGTTGAATTTGGGGGTGTTGACGGTCAATTTCGATAACAATTAATATGATTACGACCGTCAACATTTGGTGAAATGAATGGAACCATAACTAAAATTGTACAAATTTACAGAGTTCCATGAGTTTTGGTAAGATTTTGCATGCAGGGACCCACTGAGCGAAACTAGGCCCGAGCCGAGCAAAAGAGTGGGTCGGCCGACCCACCCTAGGCCGGCCGACCCAGCTCCCTCGTCCAGTCAGGCCAGGGTTGCACCAGGGCTTCTACAAGGGATCCTAGAGCACACCCAAGCCATTGATTTCAGTCGGTTTGATCTAGAAAGAGGAGTGCTTCTCAAGTTATGCATAGGATTCTAAAGGAACCCGATGCTACCGGTCTCCAACTGCCAAACCGACCTAGGGATAATATCTACACCACACAAGGAGCATCCTAGCCAAATTAGAGGGCCGGGATCGACAAAGGCAGGCCGGCCGACCCACCCTAGGCCGGCCGACCCACCTTTGAGCCCTTTGGATTCCCCCTTCGGCGTGGAGCTTGTGACATCTGTCCCAAGTCGTGGCAACTCCCTATTGGTCACGTGGCCTATAAAAGGAGGTGATCTCCTTCATTTGAAGATGAACAACAAAGAGCAACAAAAGTAAGAGGGAGCAAGCGTGAAGTAGAGTTGTGCTACTCTCAAGTAGAGTAGGAAAGAGAGGAGAGTTAGTGTAGGGGAGGAGCCGGAGTGTCGGTATCCCTCACTAGAGCTCCGGAGCTGGACTCGGATGCGGGTTCTGCTTCCGTCTTCTTCTGGTAACACTCAGTCTTATTTTATCTGATTATCAAGTTCATTCTATTTATTTTGTCTCTGTTGGTATTAGGCCCGTACTATTCTTGAGTGCTAAGATCTTTGTGCTTAATTGTCCACCTAAAGATTAGTATAAGAGGTAGTAGGGGTGCGTATCAAAGTGACTTCCTTGGTACGTATTACTGCTAGGTACAAACGTGGTGTTTGGACTAGTTAGTAGCCGGTAGGCACCTGCTTCAACGGATGTGTAGTAGGTAATAGGTGGTGAAAGTCCAATTATCCAGCTTAGACTTTGTGAAATCCACCCCGTTCGTTGTAGACCAGTTGAGCCCTATCGGAACGATTATAATCATTCGGGATTCCAATTCAGGATAGCGGGTGGTAGTGAGTGTCCGAGCTCCGATTCAGAGTCGCAAATTAAACAAGAATAGAACTTGAACCTTCCTGTCTGGTGTCCGAAGAACCTCTCGATCCGAAATACATTTATCCCATTGGTGTTCCAAATCATCATGATCATATTCATCTGGGTGAACAAGTATAGAAAATAGAAACTTTTCGTTCCTCATGGGAAATCGATACCTTAGGAATACTCCAGGGTGAAAGCTACTGCGGTATCCATGAGCTTGGGGATTAAAACTCTAATAGGCATTAGAATCGCCAACAGGGGGCCAGAGCAGCAGAAAGCGTTTGATAATATCAAAGAGTACTTAATCAATCCACCTATCCTAGTTGCTCCAAAAGAAAATTTGCCGTTTAAATTATATTTGTCAGTATCGGAAAAGACAATAGGAGCAGTTCTAGTCCAAGAAATAGTCGGAAAGGAACATGCAATTTTTTATTTAAGCATGAAGTTGCTGGATCCAGAAACCCAATACATGGTACTGGAGAAGTATTGCCTTTGTCTATACTTTTCTTACACTAAGTTGAGGCATTATTTGTTGGGTGCTGAATGCAAAGTGGTTTGCCAAACCGATATGGTCAAATACATGCTTAATGCTCCAATTATCAAAGGACGTCTCGGAAGATGGGTATATACTCTCACCAAGTTTGATTTAGTGTATGAATCTCCAAAAGCTGTCAAGGGCCAGGTGTTAACCGATTTCGTTACACTCCATCAAGATGTTAATATGTCCATTCTTTTGCCATGGGTGATGTTCTTCGATAGATCAGTTTGTGAGAAGGGATGTGGAATCGGTATTTTTATAGTCCCCCTGGTGGTGTTTCTTACCGATTCAGTGTTACTGTGGATTTTGGGTTGACCAACAATCAGGTTGAATACGAAGCTTTGATTCAAGGGTTGGAGTTGTTAATTCAAGATGGAGCTACTGCTGTAGAAGTTTATGGAGATTCATAGTCAGTAGTTTTCCAGATGATCGGTAAATATGAATGCCATAGTGAAATGCTTCGGGAATATTTCGAAAAGGCTTCAGATTTGGCTAAACATTTCAGTATATTCACAATTCAACATATTCCGAGAGAACAAAATTGTGAGGCCAATGAATTAGCTCAAGAAGCATCAGGGTACAGATTGCCGATCATGGAGTTGGAGATTGTTCCACATGAGAATTCGGTTCCGATGGGATGGAAAGCAGAGATTATCGGTTATCTTAAAGATCCTCAAGGTAAAACCGATAGGAAACTTAAGAGGAAAGCTCAAAGGTATGTATTGGTCAATGACAACCTATACTATCGGAGTTTTGATGGGTTATTTCTTAAGTGCCTGAATGAAGAAGACGCTAAAGTAGCAATCGGAGAAGTTCATTAAGGACTTTGTGGTACACACCAATGAACATATATGATGAGATGGATGTTGAAGCGCGCGGGATTTTTCTGGCCAACGATGGTTGAAGATTGTTTCAAATATTACAAAGGCTGCAAAGACTGTCAGAAATTTGAGAATGTCCAGCATGCGCCTGCACCTATTTTACATCCGATTGTAAAGCCGTGGCCATTTCGTGGATGGGGTATTGATATGATCGGAGAAATATTTCCTTCCTCGTCCAAGGGGCATCGGTATATATTAGTGGCTACAGATTATTTTACTAAATGGGTTGAAGCCATACCATTGAAGAAAGTAACAGCCACTGAAGCAATCGACTTTGTTAAAGAATACATAATTTACCGATTCGGTATTCCTCAAACGATCACAACAGATCAAGGATCGGTATTTATGTCAGAGGCATTTCAGGATTATGCTCGAAGCATGGGAATCACAACGATCAACTCCTCGCCGTATTATACTCAAGCCAACGGCCAAGCAGAATCCTCAAATAAGAGTGCTATAAAGTTGATTAAGAGAAAAATCGATGAAAGGTCGCAGGGTTGGCATAATACTTTGGCAGATGCCCTATGGGCGTATCGGATTGCTAAACATGGAGCTACCAAAGTGTCACCTTTTGAATTGGTTTATGGTCAGGAGGCTGTTTTACCAGTTGAAGCTATCATCGGATCTACAAGGGTTGAGGAACAAAATAATGTGAAAGCCGATGATTACAAGAATCTGATGGTGGAAAAGCTTGATGATATGGTGGCAGTTCGGTTATAAGCTTTGGAGTATATTGAGCGCGATAAGAAAAGAGTTGCTAGACATTATAATAAGAAAGTTGTGCCGAAAACATTTGAAGTGGGAGATCTTGTATGGAAAACGTTTTTACCGATTGGTTCAAGAGACCCGAAGTATGGAAAATGGTCTCCAAATTGGGAAGGGCCGTTTAAGATCAGATTATTCCTGGAAACGCATATATTTTGAAAACACTTGAAGGGCAAGTTTTCGGTAAAGCGAGCAATGCTAAGTATTTGAAGAAATATTTATCCAAGTGTTTGGATTGGAGCTTGAATAAGAGAAGTTTATAAAAGCCGATTTCAAACAAATCGCCTATAGTTTAAATATCGACAAACACTTGTATCGGGTCGATGTTAGTATTTTACTCAACACGTTGCTGTTGAGCAAAAGCCGATTTTAATGAATCGCCTATAGATAGAGCATTGATAAAAGCGAAAAGGTTTGCATAAAGGAAATAAAGTTATTACAAAGGCACGAAGGCCTTGAATGTTTTGCACCCAACAGGCAAAGCGTTTATCGGCAAATTTGCCGATTTAACCATAGAACAAGGTTTTAATTTGGCTCGCAGGCCAATCATTCACAAAACTCAAAAATGGCTACGGCGGCATCAGCAATTGTGCCACGAATCTGGTTGACGGTGTCAGTATCTTCTTCGACTGATCCGGGCACAATCGGAATTTTCTTCTTGGCATCTAATACTGCCAGGCCACAAGCCTTCACTATCCCATACTGCTTCTTGGCTGCCGATTTGGACTCCTCAAAGTTTGAGCGAGCAGTCGCTTCGGCTTTCTTTGCCTTCTCTAATTCTTGTTCCAAGGATTTGACCCTTGAAACTGCTTTGGAGGCAGCAGCTTTTGCTGATTCGACCTCTTGCTTCAGCTTGAGGACTTTATCGTTTTGGGCATTGGCATCTGGAATGAGCTTTTGAGCTCTGCTTCAGCATCTTTGAGAGCTTCCCTCTGATGGAGCCGATCCACTGCAGCCTCGAAATCGGCTTTCTTTTCCCCAAGAGGCAGCAGCTTTTGGATAGCTGACACCACTTGTTCCGGGAGAATCTCCTGGATGGAATCGGCAATGTCCTGTATAGCCGAAGGATTGGCCAGGAATGCCGATTCGTTGCCGACTAGCTCCCACATCTGCTTCAGTTTAGCGAGGGTATCTGGGAGAAACCGATTGGTCCTAGCTGGCTCTACGGTAGGTGGCTCGATAACGGCGACTGGAGGGGATGGTGTCTTGATCGGGGAAGAAAGAATGTCCAGGTCGTCGTCGAGCAAATCCATGCTCGAAGGGTCGAAGTTGAGCTCATCGGTTTTTGCCCCATCATATGCGATTACCTGCGTAGATACTACTGTTACCCAAACTGGGCTTCGAGGTTGAAACATATACTGGAGAAAGAAATTTATAAGGTTATAAAGGATCGGAAATATTAAAATTTCGTGAACAAGTTCAGGGAGTTTCCGATTACATCATGGGGGTTGAAGGCTGGTGGTGTCTGCGATGCCGGCGGAGGAGTAGGTGTGGTATCTTTCCTCTTCTGGATGGGAGAGGTGTCTTGAAATTAAAATTCCGATAAGAAGAAAACCGAAGGAAAGTTATAAAATCTAAGGAAAATCAAGTGCTTACTGTGTCACATACAAACTGCGTGCTATCGGGTGTACGCACCTTTTGGGGTCTTGGTTTCTTGGTGGCCAATTTCTTCTTTTGGCCGGCGTCACCATCGGGTCTCCCTGTTGATAGAATAAGTAAGATATCGGATTTTATTGGGATGTTTATCATAAGCCGATCGTACCTCTCTTTTTGAGTTGCTGAGAGGACCCTTAGGTGAATGTCGATGGGGATTTGGCTGTTGAGTGGAGACGACCAGCTTTGTTCCCAACGAGCTTGGACCTGGGGCGCTTGTCTCCGCTCTGTAAAGGAAAATAACGTAAGGTTAGTTATCGGAAAAAGAATGATATGAGTTAGTAAACGCACGCAAGTTAGTGACCTCGTTATCAGAAGACGATGCATGATATTGGGATTCTGTTCTTTCGTCGTCTGAGTCCGATGAAGAGGGGCCTGACTCAGAAAAGTTTTCCTCTTTATCGTTGCTATATTCATCATCGGAGTTGTCAGAATCAGGATTTTTTGTGCTGCTGTCCTCCGATTCTAATGGAGATTCTGTTATACCGGCAATCTTTGGCCAGTTGGGTTTGCAAGCTTTCTTCTTGCCAGTAAATTTTTTGATTAAGGTTGAAGCTCTACCTTCCGTGGCAAAAATGTTCTTGGCAATAGAATCCCACCAAGTTATGAATTTTGGAGAGGTTGTAGACCACATTATGAATTCCGTTGACATTTCAAAATCGATGTGTGCAGCAACTAATATTCCATAAGCCGATTGTGAGTTCAGATCTTCTCTGGCGTTTAGGTGCGGTATATGAACAAATCAGGAATATCTTGTCCTAAGTTGAATTATTGAGCAAATATGGCAGGATGGTATAACTCATAAGATGGTTTTCTGATGCGAGTTCTTGTGCTCAGAATAGCAAAGAAGATGCCCGGAGAGATGAACTCTTTATATGCTGACAAGACTTCACCACTTATGGTGTTATTGAATCGGAAAAAGGAAGGAACTGTGTATCTGTCCAAATCGGTATACGGGTTGAACTGTTCTGGGCCATATTCCGATTCAGACATAGTGAAGAATGCGACCAGAGAATGGGAGAAGTCCTCTTGGTTCAGGCGCCTCTTATTGCAGTTGACAGAGGTCATTTCTCCGTAGGATCTGCAGTGGCGTTCGTTACTATTGGATTCTTCCACATTTGGAAATTCTAGACCAAAGTCAAGTTCCCCTATGGGGTTGTATATCTGAAGTTTCAAAACCAGACAAGCAAACCAGAAAGGGCCACCCAAGTTTCCAACTGAGTAATCGGATTTCTTGGAACATAGACCTTCCCTGATCTCGTGCATCATCCGATAGGTAGCTCCTAGCAAGTATTCTCCGATTGCTAGTTTCTTTCCGACTGCTAGAGCTTCGGCAACTCCTTGGTAAACCTTGCTGGGGCTGAGGGATTGACCGCAGAAGAAGAATCTGGCCAGCCACATGTTCAAAAAAGCGATGTGTTCTTCGTCCTCAACATCGCCTGTTTGCTGATGGGTGCTAATGTAGCATTGCCAGCCGAAGTTCTTTTCAGGAACTAGCTTGAGACTAGCAGATAGATCAAAAGCCGATAGCATCTCTCCATCGAGACTGAGACTAGTTAGCATTGCTACATCCAAAAGTGTGGGGCTTATTGGTCCTGTCGGGAAGAGAAATGCATTGGCTGTGTCACACCAAAAATATGCCGATGCTGCCATAAAGGGTTCATCCGCTGGAGGAGAGTGTAAGGAGAGCAAGATGGCATCGGTAATCCCTAATTCATCCCATTGTTCCTTTTTCTGGCTATAGACCCGAGAGAGCCAGTCCTTATATCCCTTGATCGGGCTAGGCCAGGAACGAAATGCCGATTTCCAACTATTCATGCTAAGTTCATCGGCAAAATAGTGGAAGCCTTGCTACCGAATGGTCTATGAATGCTGAGGGATCTCTTTCTCTTATCGGACCCAAAGAATATAAAGCCTTAGAATTGGAACAACGGTATAATACCTGAGACATGTTTGCCGATTGAGAGTTGCGAAGAAGGTGGCTGTGCGCTGGGAATCCTCAGAGCTCCGAAAATCCGATGCAGGAGGCTTGTGCGCAGAAGAATGGGTGAAAATGACAGCGAGTGACTGCCTATTTATAGATGTGGTAAAATTAGGGTTTTTACCGGGCTGAGCGGTGTTACTGTTACGGCCCATATTGTGTGACAGACTAACACGTGTTCTCGTAATGGGCCGAAAATGAGAAGCGCAGGGGTAAAGCTGTGAAATGATCCAAGATAATTCGATGGAAAATCCGATTTTCAAAAGGAAGTTCGACTAATGAGAAGATCCCATTGCCAAACTTAGGGGCATATATTGACACCCAAATTTGGCAGGAAAAATCGGATATGGTGAAGCAGCTCATGCCATCGGAATTATTGGGCCAAATTAGAAGATGGGCTTCGTTGTCAAAGAAAGGAAGCAATTACGATAATGTCAAGACTCCGGGAAGATTACGAAGATTCAATCGGGAGGCGGCTTCAACGACTTGGTTGCAAGAAATTAGGTCGTGTTGGTGTCAGTTTTGTAACAGTATGAATACGGTCCTAGTTTCGTAAAAACAAAACACAACATACACAAAACACAACTACTTTTCTTGAATCCGATCGATTTCGTCGAAAGGCTTTAACTCGCAGGTATAAATATCTCGATGGGATAATCGATTCTCTTCTTGTAACCCGTATGCATGGCTGTGTCATCTTGATCTCATGTATACAAAGCATGTTAGGCTGTCTCGGGTTTACCGATCTTTAACATGTTCTTGCATGTTACGCTGTCTAGTTCAATCGATCTATAATATGTGTTGATCCTGCAATGCCGATTGGTGATTACCCTACATGTTTTTCCTGAATCTGACATATGCAACTGTCTCATTTGATTGATCTTCCGTATACTTGTTTTAGGATTCTGCATGTGTAGTTATTTGCCGATCAGCGTTGTATTTACCTATATTAGTTCTAAACCTTTAAATCGGTTTATCAGTTTACATCTAGATGTAGATCTGAATATTGTCTTGGCTTGACCAATCTATTTAATCTATTCCTTGATTTAATCTAATAAATTGATCTGAAGATTTATTGCTAATTTTACCTATAAAATACCAAAAAGAGATTTAAAGATCTATTCTTAAATGTTCATTCGCAGTTATGGCTCTATCAAGCATTAAGCCGATAGAATAGAATTATTATCGGCTTTCTTAAAGCCGATGCTTAAAACATGATATGGCAGTTTCTAAAGCCGATTAGGGCCAAGTCACTGACAGTTTGTTCTTGGTCAATTTACAGGTCAAATTGACTGGCACGCTTGGTTCTTGGTTGCAACACAAGTCCAGACTTGACGCTTCCGCACATGTGTTCGCGAAGATCTCACTTTTCGTGTCAACAATCTCCATATAGGTTTCAAAGAGTTAAAAAAAAATTATAAAAATATTTTAAAAATTTTAAGAATAATTATTTAAAATATCACAAAAATAACTATAAAACATTACATCATTTGGTAAAACAATAAAATAAATTTTAATTTAATTTAATTTATGCAGGAGAGAGCAATGCCTAATTACCTGATAGATGATGGCGGAGGCTCCCATTATCGACGTACTCGAGGCACAGGGCCATACATAAGAATTCAACAAGACATTCTTTGCCCTCACGCAGCGTTGGTGTTTCTTCTATTTCATTGCAATAGCCCTTGAGCTCTACAATATTTTGATGCTTAAGCCTTCTAAGGATCTGAAACTCTTTCTGAAATTCAGTATCATCAACTGCCATCTTATGGAATACTTTGACGGCAACCTCGTCCCCATTTTCATGTACACCCTGTTAAACATCTTTTATTCTAGGTTAGTACTAAACATTCTCTATTGTGTCGGTCACCCGATGTGTTGGCCTTGTTTATATTGGGAAGATCATGGGGACCTCTGATATATGATGACACTTCACCTAATTAAAGATTTAAGCAAAACGTGGCACTGATCATACCTTGTAAACTGTTCCGAATGCACCACTGCCAAGCTTCCGCTCATGAGCGAAATCATTTGTAATCTTTTTTATTAATTGGTACGGCAGTTTCCTTGGCTCACCACTTGTTTGGTGTAGCCTATTCTCCATGTTTTTGCTTCCTGATTAAAAAAAAACATTGTGTGTAAAAGCAAGGATACATATGTTAATTATTTTACATAAGAATATGACTCCTTTATAGTACATTAAATTTAACTTGGATCGTTCTTGCCCCACGATCAAACATCCAAATATACTACTCTTAAATGACATTAGTATTAACTCTTTAAATTCAATAATGGGAAAACATAATAGTACAATGGAGAGCGTCCACGATAGTCTATAATTAAGGGTATGTGTTGCTAGCCCTAGATCTTCGGCTTAACCCCAAATTCATTATTTATAGACATGAATGAAAAGTGAATTTTTGGTTGGACCAGAGATTTAAAGTTAGCAATGCCAACTCAGCATTTTGCTTTTGTGTAGGAGATATTTGGTACTAACTTGCAGCCAATAGCTAATACCAAGGTGCATGCACTAGGAAAACAACTGTAGACTCAAGGACCCATGTACCTCTCGTGGCCACAAAAAAACCGTCGAATGGACTATAGTAGTCTCGGCGGCCAAAACGTAACTCTCGAGTGTAATACTTCTCTCGACGGTTCAACCTTAGCCGTTGAGCCACTTCCACATGTCCCTCACACGCAAACTTGAAAAGTAACATCATTAGCTACTCTCTATTTATTGCTGCCTTATTTGTTATTCCTAGCCTATCCTTGTGCATAGATGCTAGTGCTCGTGGGTTATTAGTTGTTAGGTTATTCATCATTTATTAATCTTGTGATATGGTATAATTTGAGGTGCTGAGTTGCTAAATAACCTAATCAACTAAAACCTACGTAGCGTGTGTTGACTAAAGGTGGCATAGTTGGGTGGTTTTGTGGAATGTAGATTGTTGTGGAGGTAGTCATCTTGGTCTAAGTACTTTGGGCGTGTGCTTATCCGGCCAAACCATACAAGCGCAACCATAAGTGCTAGCTTAAGCATGTGTGCACCATGTGCTAGTCCTGGCTTAGTAGTTAGGGAAAACTGTTAACACACTTTACTTTGAAAAGATCGGGCCGCGGTCCGTTGGCTCATGAGGGGGACACGTAGTGTCGAAACCTTTGAGGGGGGTATCGGTGTTAACAGAAGGAAGTAATGAATCGCCTTGTATTGTTACTTGGTCTAGGCTCCTAAGGAAGAGTTAAGACACAAAAGTACCACTCGGCTTATGGGTAAAGTGTGCTACACTCTGCAAAGTTAAAACTATCATGATAGCCGTTCCCACGGTTATGGGAGGGGAGGAAGGTCGTACATGGTAGTCTCATGTGTATCTAATAACTTGATGGGTTGGTTTTATTTTGAGTATTCCAGACTTGTGCAGGTTTGCAGAGGGGCTTCCGAAGCCAGGCTTTGTTTCTTACCTTGGGGAATTCATTCATCTTCATCAATTGTTCAACAAATGATTTTACAACACTTTAATTAATCTTGACTAGAATAGGTGTTTATGCAAATTAACCACCCTGTTCTTGTCATCTTGACTAGAATAGCTGTTTATGCAAATTAACCACCCTGTTCTTGTCATACCCGTGCATTCATATATAAGGATTCTTGTTGGGTAGCCGTGTACTCACTATACAAACCACGGATATATTTGTTTAGGAGAAGACTCGATTCCGGTTTGCCCATAGGATCAGGAGGATTCTGTGCCTGATTTCGCGGAAGACTAGCTGTCGTTGAAGTGTCGGATTGGAGAGCATCGTCATATTTATTCTTGGGATATCTTTATTCCGCTGCATTTATTTGAATTTCCACAACTCTGAACTATTTTATATGGTCTTATCCAAACTATTGTAATAAGTGGTTGTGCTACAATTACTTTTGCATTAATATGTTATTTTCGTAGTTAATCATGATTGTGTTGTGATGCTCGACCAATGTCGCTCATGAGTTGCTAGCATTGATCTCTAGGACTAGCAATGGATCATCGGTGGATCCCGGTGAAGCCGGGGTTGTGACAGTTAGTCATGATCTAATCGTTTCTGCATCAAATCTTAGAACTAACAGAGGGATCTACTGAACGAGTGGATTTCATGAAATTAACCTATAGTAGAATGTTGTGTCGAGCGCAAGTGATTTTTCGCTCAACCATTTTTTTTTCTCAATTACTCTGCCAGGTCAAGCTCAATGCATCACTAAATAACCACAAATGTTCAGGAGAAGATACGATTCCGGTTTGCCCACAGGATCAAGAGGATTCTGTGCTGGACTTCGCGGAAGATTAGCTGTCGTCTTAAGGGTCGGATTAGAGAGCATCGTCATGTTTATTATTGCATATCATCTGGATTTCCGCTACTATGAATAATATATATGGATCTAACAGACTATTGTAATAAGTAGTTGTGATACAATTACTTTTGCATTATTATAATATTTTCTTAGTTATGATGATTGTGTTGTGATGCTCGACCCAAGTCGCTCATGAGTTGCTAACTTTGATCGCTGGGACTAGCAATGGATCATGGGTAGATCCCGGTGAAGCCGGGGTTGTGACAAGCGTGTTATGGGGCGTGCCTATCCTTGCAGTTGAAGAACCTTGGTATTGCTACTTCCGCACACTGTGGGGTTCGCAAGTGAGCACCTAGCGGTGATGTGCTCAAGCACGGGTGTCTTGTGGTAGGACATATCGTGACAGGGTGCCTCGATGCAGGGCACATCGTGGCAATACCAAGGTTAGTCTTCTAAAGAATTTTGTTATGATAATCCTCGACAGCAGAGATTTATATTATGTGGGTAAAGCATACAATCTTTGCACTGTATAACCATTCGAATGGTCATGCCTATGGTAAAGGGCGGACGAGGGTTTTTCACATTGTATTCTCATCTTAATTAAATTAATATGGGTAAGGCTACTCGGATCACATGCCGCTAATAAGTGATGCTTGCCGTTGAGAAGGAGATTGACAACTTCGTTGTGTTTTTGAGAACCGAGGTTAGAAAAGTTTGAGACTGAGATCTTAAGTTGAGCTTTTGGACCATGTTAAGTTTCTTTCAGGTTATCTCTGAGATTATGCTATCTATATACTTGTTTTCTTAAATGCTTTTACATTGTTAAGCAAAATGTTTTTATGCAAATAAACCCTTGGCCTTCGTAGGATGTGCCCAAACCTGACCCTTTTCAACAAAGACTTAGGGCATGTACAATGGAGAGTCCAAAGATGTCTCTTGGCACATTCATCCAAGCAAAGAGATAAGTCATGTACAAAGGACATGCATAAGAGCCTCTATGCTATTTAATGTTGCTCCTCTCTAATTCTGCCTAGGAGCTTGTGAAGAGTCAGTCTCTTCACCAAGAGTCGACTCTAGTAATTTTTACATTTTACCCCATGCCACATCAGCGAAACTATTAAATAGTGCTGCTAAGAGGCACCCTATTAAATACCTTTGTACATGCCCTTAATAATACTTGCACTATGTATTTTCCACTGGGGCTGCTCATCCAATGAGTAGGTCTGGAGTTTGAAGATGCACAGGATAACGTTGCTATCTTTTTGGAAGAAGATCCAAACTACTGCATGTTTTCGATCGGCCTTGCATGTGGCACGGATGGGACATCATTTTTGGTTTGTAATCTTTTGTTATGATAATCCTCAACAGCAGAGATTTATATTATGCGGGTAAAGCGTACAATCTTTGCACAGTATAACAATTCGAATGGTCATGCCTATGGTTAAGGGTGGACGAGGGGTTTTCGCATTGTATTCTCACCTAAATTAAATTAATATGGGTAAGGCTACTCGAATCACATGCCACTACTCAGTGATGTTTGCCGTTGAGAAGGAGATTGACAACTTCGTTGTGTTTTTTGAGAACCGAGGTTAGAAAACTTTGAAACTGAGATCTTAAGTTGAGCTTTTGGACCATGTTAAGTTTCTTTCGGGTTATCTCTGAGATTATGCTATCTATATACTTGTTTTCTTAAATGCTTTTACATTGACAAAAAAAATGTTTTTACGCAAATAAATCCTCAGCTTTTGTAGGATGTGCCCAAAACTGACCCTTTCCAACAAATACTTATTAGTACTTGCACTATGTACTTTGATCCATTGGGGCTGCTCATCAGCGAGTAGGTATGGAGTTTGAAACTCAGCTTCCCTCTGGATCTCCTTCCCCTCTGAAGACATCTGCAACCCTCCTTGGCTGAACATAGCACCACCACCTCCTGCAGCGAACTGACGAAGGCTTTCTTCCCCTGCCCTTGAAAGCCCTAACCGCCAAAGAGGAAGAGCCACACTGCACAAGCACACCCAACCTCCCTCCTACCTCACAGGAGCACCTCAATGTGCAGCTTAATCAGTAGATTAAGCCCAAAAATAGGGCTCTTTTACAGTACCTACTGGTAAAAATACTACAACAGTAGTATATTATAGATCTGACCGTCCATTTGTAAGGGTATTTTGGTTTTTTATTTTATTAAGTGGGAGGGGTAAATTTGGTACCTTATTTACGCAGCTAATTCCCCCCTTTTCCCGATCGAGATCGTTTATTTTCTGTTTTCTGTACGCGTTTCTATTTTTTCTTCATACGTCCTGTTTTGCTAAACCGGAAAAAAAAGATGCAACAAATTGGGTTGCCCAGGGATTCGAACCCAGGCCACTCAGGCCAGAGCCAACACACGCCACCGCTGCGCCACGTGATACTGCCGCCATAGCGTGTAGAAGAACGAAAAAAAAAAATCGCGAGAAATGACCCTGATTGTTGAGTGAGTGGCTGATGCTGTTTTGCTGGTTGCTATCGATAGCTGCCTAGCTTATCTTTGTTGACCAAAATGGTCGTTGACGCACGCTAGACGAGACTAGTCTGTCCCTGGTCCATGCAGTTTAACTAGCGAGGTACGGCGCGCCGACCGATTTGCACAGCGATAAAGAATTGGGCTAAAGAAATAACTAACGTTTTATTTCGATCAGGTTCAAATCAATAGCCCATTAAAGTGTAGAGGCTAAAAATCCAAAAAAAAATTTAGCAAAATTTCAATGGATAGAATAATGTAATCAATTATGTGAAACCTATTTATTTTTAACGCTTTGATGGACCTTGCCATGCAATTATGGTTATGGCTCCATTCTTAAGCCTTGTTTTTCATTTTTCATTCCATGGAGCGCTGACCTTTAACTATAATTATATTTTGCTGAAGTCTTTTTTATCCTTCATCCCCATTATTTATTAATTATTTATTATGTTTCTTGTGTAATGTTTAAATCTTTGCATGAAATCGTAAGACAAAATTACGGTTCAATTCTATAATGGTCCGATTCTGCAGATTTTTTAAGCTAAGTATAAAAGCTAGAATGAATAGTTTAGGGTTTTTATTTCTTCATTCAAAAGTATTATATGGTTTAGGGTTTATGTACGAAACCCTTCATTTTTTTTATTGTAAACCCTAAACCATAGGAAAGTATTATACCCCACCAAAAATAAAATCCTTAGTTATAAGGCTGCATTATGAAAACATTTATTTTTTGGAAAATTTAACTTTGGATGTTCTTTGTGGAAACATGGCTTAATTTTCTTTGTGTAGACATGGTTCGGAAGCTTTCAATTTTTTAGATTTTTTTGTGACCTACAATAAATAAAGCCACTAGCCGCCAAAGCAATAGCCACCGAAACCCTTTTCTACAGATCCCTCTCTGAGCAGTCCCCAAAGCGAAGATTAGATGGTGCCATGGTGAAGAGCTCGTCAAGACGGTCAATATGGATATATGGATAATAAGATTTGGCCAAGAAACGGAGGAGAACGAGCTCGCCGGAGTTCCGGGCGCCGCCGCGCTGACCTCGCCGCCGGCCGCCTCGCCGTCCGTGCGCCACCGCTTGTCACAGCCGCGCCGTCTCCCGCTCGAGCCACTCCGCCCAACCAGGAGCCGCCGCGTGTCCCGCCCGCAGTGCCCCCGCGCGCGCCGAGCCGGCCAGATCCGTTGGTTCGGTCCGGTTGATCCGGTTAAACCGGTTTATTATTTTCCAGAAATTTCTGATTTATCCTAATAGTGCTCGTGGGTTGGTAGCTGATTAGGTTCACCATTTAATTACTTCTGTGACTTGGTATGATTGGAGGTGCTGAGTTACTTTAACCTAATCAACTAAAACCTACGTGGTGTGTGTTGACTAAAGGTGGCATAGTCGGGTGGTTTTGTGGACTGTGGATTGTTGGAGGTAGTCACCTTGGTCTAAGGACTTTGGACGTGTGCCAATCCACCAAACCGAACAAGCGCAACCATAGGTGCTAGCATTAACATGTTGCGCAGCATGTGCTAGTCCTGGCTTAGTAGTTAGGGAAGACTGTTAACACACTTTACTTTGAAAAGATCGGACTGCGGTCCGTTGGCTCAAGAGGGGGCCCGAGTGCTAAACCTTAGAGGGGGTATCGGTGTTAACAGAGGGAACTAATGAATCGCCTTGTATTGTTACTTGGTCTGGGCTCCTAAGGAAGAGCTAAGACGCAAAAGTTTCACTCGGCTTATGGGTAAAGTGTGCTACACTCTGCAGAGTTAAAACTATCATGATAGCCGTTCCCACGGTTATGGGAGGGGAGGTTGCAGCTGCAATCAAAGAGCCAGAGATGTTTCCAATAGACGTATGAGCATTCCAAATTCCCATTATTAGCCCCCTCTTGCTCTTCCCAAACCAATTACCAACCACTGCAACCACGGACGGCCAGCCAGTTGACTGAAACAGACCAGCAATCATCTGAATGCCCAGAAAGTAGTAGAAGCTGTGTATATTGAGCCAGTAGCCAGCTCCAAAAGCAGCAGTAAACAATCCAGTTCCTATCATTCCGATAGTCAGAAGGATCCTTAGGTCCACCCGATCACCCAAATGGTCGTATAACTTCGTATAATGTATGCTATACGAAGTTATTACGCGTCGCCGCCGCGTTGGCCACCGCCGTCGCCCGCTAGCGCGCCGCCGCGTGTCGCGTCGCCGCTGCTTCCCGCCCCCGCGTCAGCCACGCGTCAGCCGCCGCCGCGCCGCCCAACCCGGAGCCGCCGCGTGTCAGCCCCGCTGCGCCCGTGTGCGCCCGAGCCGGCCTGGTTCGCCGGTTTTCCGGTTTAAACCGGTTTAATCTTTTCAGCCTTTTTCTGATTTTTGTCAAACTTTCAAGTTTTGTTTAGGGAGCATCCGAACTCCAAATTGGATGATTCCAGAGCCATTATTTTTCATAAATTCCCTAGAATTTTCTATATTTAATTGGGATATATGTTCTGTGGTGAATGTTGTTGTTCTTATGCATTTGCATTATTCGTGTAGACCGTTCGTGCTCCCGTTGCTCGGCGTTGTTCCCGGAGCTTCAAGGAGGAGGCCCCCAAGACGCTGAGTACTACTAAGGCAAGATAGTTACATCTTGTTGTCCCTAGTTTGCAAAACTCACCCGTTTATTATTTTTATTTCTTTCTCATGTATAAAATGATGGGAAGGGTAGAAACCTATTATTCACACTGCGTCATTGACCCTATGAATCAGCCCTTTATTGCCGCCTTATTTGTTATTCCTAGCCTATCCTTGTGCATATATTATAGTGCTCGTGGGTTATTAGTTGCTAGGTTATTCATCATTTATTAATCTTGTGACTTGGTATAATTGGAGGTGCTGAGTTGCTTAATAACCTAATCAACTAAAACCTACGTGGCGTGTGTTGACTAAAGGTGGCAAGTCGGATGGTTTTGTGGATTGTGGATTGTTGTGGAGGTAGTCACCTTGGTCTAAAGACTTTGGGCTGTGTTTTCATACGAGATGTGAAAAAAGTGTTTTCGAATTTTCCAGTGGACTGCCATTTATGGGTGTCCCAGTGGACAGCCCACGAATGACCGATCGAGCAAAATTCATTGCGACACTGGTGGGTTCGAGACGAGATTTCGATGACATATGGAGGAAATGGTAGACATGCAAAAACAATTCATCCGAACTGAATGAACTGGTAGTAATGACCCCAATCAGGATGTGAGAACAAAACTTATGAAGGAGGGTGCTAGATAAGAACGCCCAAATTTTTTTAGTTTGGTTCTGAAAACATGTAAATATTCCTTAGTATCATGTAAATATTTTTTTAATCTAATTTCTTACAATTTATAACATCCGTTATCTTTTCTAATGCAGCGCACCGCTCGTGCGAGCGTACATAATGATCTTCGTATCATGTCGCGTGGACTAAGACAAAATGTAAAGGTGCATGGAACTTACGATGTTAATAGGTTTCGATTCCGGTCTGCGTCTCACAAAACGGTCAAAACCTAATTTGAAGACAACAAATAGTTGTGTACTGTGCTACGAGGACGATGGCATCGAGTCTTATGGCATCATCGAGGAGATAATTGAACTAGTCCTCGAGGGGAGTAAAGAATTATCGATTGTTTTATTTCGTTGCGATTGGTTCGATCCTATCACGGGGGTTAGACGTCGACCTCAATTAGGAATGGAGGAAGTGAAACACATCTCGAGGTTAAAAGGGTATGATCCGTTTATCCTTCCTAATCAAGCAGAACAAGTGCACTACCTACCTTATCCATGCAGTAAAGCAATAGAAGGTAGTACTAAACGCGATGAGAAAGACTTGAAGTCTTGATGGGTTGTATACAAAGTTCGAAGGCCTGGAAGGTTAATTACCTCGATGTCTGACGAGTATCATCATCCAATACAAGAACAACGTACAAACGACAATTTCGTGATTGATATTGTCCATGGACTAGATAATCTAACAGCCACAATTAATGATGATTGTCGGTGTAATAAATA
>SPJY01002349.1:185193-277198 GCA_005191435.1 Raddia distichophylla | reverse complement strand
TTGATAAGAGCTGGTTTCAGCTCGAAACCACCGTCACCCACGTTGGTGGCAGGTCCAGTGGGGACATTGGTGCTTGACGGGGCTAAGAACTCAAGAATGGTCTTCTCGGCAGCCATCGATGATGAAGGTGTCTCGAAACTGAGGAAAGGATTGCTCGTGAGGTTGGATAACTCAGAGACACGGGTTTGCGGAGGTAGGACTCGAGGTCTTGTCCTTCGCACCAGTGACTCTAGATTTTGTCGAAAGTTTTCCGGGAGATCGAAACCGGTCATCCACCGCTCTGCTAGTTCCACAAAACAAAGACAGAGCAGGGTGATACCCGTTAAACTAGGCTGGGAAATTAAATAATTTAGATGTAGGTTTTGAAAAAAAATTTTTATCTGTTTTTGAGAAACCGCTGCGTTCCCCGGCAACGGCGCCAGAAAACTTGTTGGCGATTCTTACGCTCAAAGAAATTAATCCGCAAGCGGATGGATATCGCTTGTAGTTTTCACCAGGAGTATTCCTAGAGTTATCGAATCCACAGGGAACGAGGGTTTCAAAGAGATAATCCTCTATATCTTAATTATTTAAAATACCAGCCAGTCTAGATAACGGGGTTAGGATAAATGAAAAGACCGGGACACACACACGATAAATATTCACACAAAGAGAAAGCTACACTAGCTAGGTAGACAGTTGGGAGGATAACGAGACAAGTTTTAATAAGTTCACAAATTAGTGTGATTCAGTTTAATTGAGCGAGCTTAGGATAATTAACTAGTGGTCCACTTGATATTCGTCGTCGGAGCTCGGATACTCACTACCACCCGCTATCCTGAATTAGAATCCCGAATGATTATGATCGTTCCGATTTGGCTCTACTGGTCCAAAGCCGGACGCTGTGGGTTACACACGAGATACTAAGTATCTACGGATGGATAGGGCTGTCACCACCTACCACATATACGTGGGCCCGGGTGTAAACCGAGTTAGTCCTAGCCTCAGACACCACGTCTGCGACTATTCCTAATCAATCTTTCTCAGTACTAAAAGAAATTGATCTAGGTTCAATGCCTGGCTCTAACAGTATATGAGTAAGAACCTAAACTGGTTCCAGACGAATATAAGCTACCGGTAAAGCAAATCTACAAGAGCAATTACCCGAATTCCCGAAGACACTTCCGGAACTCCGAGCGTAGCTCAACTTGACTCTAACTCCCAACTTCTACTAACTAAGAGCTACTCTACAAAGTGGAATGAAGAGGTGAAAGTGTTGTGTTGTGTTTCTAATGAAGGGGATCACCTCCTTTTATAGGCTACCATGACCAATGAGGTGCTGACACGGCTAGGGACAGGTGTCACAAGGTCCTTGCTGAAGGGGGAATCCGAAGAGACGAAGAGGTGGGTCGGCCGGCCTAGGTGGGTCGGCCGACCTGCCTTCTCTTGATCCTGGCCCTCCAATTTGGTTAGGATACTTCTTGTGCGGTGTAGATCTTCTCTCAAGGTCGGTTTGGCAGTTAGAGATCGGTAGCATCAGGTTCCTTTGGAATCCTATGCTTAACTTGAGGATTACTCCACCTTCTAGATGAAACCGACTGTAATCAACAGCTTAGATGTACTCTAGAATCTCTTGTAGACTCCCTGGTGCAATCCTGGTCTGGTTGGGTGAAGGATCTGGGTCGGCCGGCCTAGGGTGGGTCGGCCGACCCACTCTTTTGCCCGGCTTGGTCCCATTTTCGCTCAGTAGGTCCCTGCATGCAAAATACTACCACAACTCGTGAAACTTTATTAGAATAATTAAAATGCTAGTATAAATCTTGATTTTCCCTCGAAAAGCCGGAATTCCAGAATATGTTGACGTATAAAATTGACGATTATTTGACGTCAACAGAGCCCGGAATTCCAGAATATGTTGACGTATAAAATTGTTGTTTATTTGACCTCAACAACGAGTCTTAGGGGTTGCTCCAATCGTTGGCAGGACACTAGCCGATAGGAATTCTTTTGGGTACATATTTTGATGATTGCTACAAACTCTGAACACTGTTTTGTATATTAAGGCGTGTATGGTCCGCCTTACTAAAATCGCCTAAGGGCATAACATGGAATGTAATATTTAGGGATTTTATTTAATCTATGTATACTTGTATCGGCTACGTGATCTTCCGCACTAGTGTATCGATCCTGGGATTAGTGCATGGGATTCTGACTCTTAAGATAAGTTAAAATTGAGGGTTGAAAGCCCTAGGTGCTGAACTCCCATCGTTGGCATCCTCCTCCAGACTTCCTCCTCAGTCCTCGCCTCATCACTGACCTGGTCGACGTCCACTCCAACTTGTTGCGTCCTCCTCTCTAAGCGGTACGACCTAACACCTCCTCCCCCCTGCCATACTCTACCCCCAATTCCCATTGCTGTGAAAACTGTGTGGATCCGTAGATGCAGAGTATGATGGGTTCGATCTGTGTACAAAAACTATGATTTTGATTAGTGGCATTCTTTATCTTTTCAAAATTATTCAGGCCATGTTATTGATATCTTGAGCACTTTTTTCATAATTATTTAGGCAATATTACAAATATTAATTGGTATGCAGGGTCTATCTTGTGTGTGTAAGAAACGATTTATTTTCTAATGACTATCTAGCATACTCAAGAATGTTCATTTTCTGTTGGAGATCAAAGGTTTGGTAGAAGATGATACAATGCTTAAAAGAAAAACACTAAAAGCTTTGATAAAATGAAAGTCTATAGGTACAAACTTTAGCAGTTCATGTCTGCAGAGGAAAAGATTAGATCTTGCTAAAAGTATGCCTGGTTGTATATTTTAGGTCCTAAGAAAACACAGAAAGGCATGCTAATTTACTAAGACAAGCAAAATAAAAATAAAGAGTATGATTTCAGAAAGTAATAATAGAACAAAAAAACGAGGACTAATTTACTAACTGCACATGGGAGAGGAAGGTAGGAAACCCATGGGAGAGGAAGGCAATGCCATAGTTGGGTTGGCCTTTGGCTGCACTTAGATGCCAAATTCACAGCTTCGGCTTATGAGACATGAATTTAGTAGAGTACAGTCACTTGAATATCTAATTGATTTTGATAATGAAAGGTAGAGCCATGGAGATGATTTTACTGAATAGACTATGAATCAACAGATTGATGCATTGCAATTTTATTATATATATACGAAAAATTGAGAACTAGCACTAATATTTAATGTATTATATGCCTTATGCTTGCTGTTTCATAATGGTTAATTTTTTTCTATGATGCAAACTATACTTAAAAGTTTGACCCTTATTTTGTTACTGTTTTGTTTTGTTGTACCATGAAGTTCTTATCCTTTATCTTTTCTTTGTTGTAGCAAATAAATGCCTAAGATAAAGAAAGGCGACAAATGAGGGATTTCTTATTTAAATGGATGATGCTGAAATGCAAGAACAAACACAGAATGTATCAAGCCAACCGTTCACTCCTGTTTCACATACAAGTCGTAGCCCTCAAGGTTCATGTGCTGCAATGCACGATCATGAACAACTTGTAGATCTAGAATCAAAAGAATATTTTGAAGATGTGGAGTATTTAGAGTTTCAGGAAGTGGAACATGCAAGAAAAGAAGGTGATGATATTCCTGGTGATCAAGGGAGGAAGTTTATGTCAGATGCAGGGAAAGAATACATTCGCATTTGTATTGGAGGGGTTGTTACAAAAGTGTAGTGCAAGTATTGCGATGATCGGATTAGTGCCTCGTGTGTGGGAGGAACAAGTGCATTGCTTAAACACATAAAAAAGTGCATTGCTTGATTGCCATATAGAATATGTTCAGCAAGGTGATGTTGATGTTGACAACATAGATGGCAGTGATCCTATACAGGCTGCGATCAACATCTGAGACAAAGGATCTATGGGGCTAGTGATGCTTTAGCAGAGCTCGAAACATATTTGGTAAAGCCACCACTATCTCATGCTGATCACTTTGATATCCTACATTAGTGGAAGATGAACTCTTCAGACTATCCGACACTTGCCCGAATGGCACGTGATATCTTAGCAGTGCCAGCTTCCATAGTAGCATGTGAGATAGCATTTAGTATAGGGTGAAGAGTATTAACCAACTTCAGAAGTAGGTTGAGACCTGAAACTATTGAAGCAATTGTGTTCTTGCAAGATTGGATTAGAATCGTCAGGTAACATCTTTGCAATATCTCTTAGTACTTAAAAAATTTCATGAATTGATTTTTGTAATGGCTTTGGAACCATAGGTACCTCTTCTCTCATTGTGGAATCAATTCATGACTATATGGAACACAACGATGTGCTTCAATGAAGTCTGCAGCGGAGTAAGGTTTGTCATTGAATTTCCCCATCTACAAATTGTACACTGGTTTCTCTATGGTGTTCTTTTACTTATTCATGTGTCTACGCATAGAATATTTTCCGAACATGTGACCTGCGTCCATTATTTCTGAGTTTAAATAAAACCTGGCTGTGATGATTCTCCAGTCCAATTGGTGACCAAATGACTCAAAAGCTTGATTTTTCTCTATTTGCCATGGTTTGTTTTGATAACATTGCTGAGTAAATTGGTAATTCATTTTGTACGATGAAGATTTATATACCATCTTTTAGCTTGGTAACAAAATGCTTAATGGTTTTGGTTGGTGGCTGTGGATATCAATGTGTCATGTAAAATCCATCATTTAGCTTGCTGACAAACTGCTTAATGGAAAAATGCATGATCAGGCAACATGGATGTTGCTTTATGCCATATTTAAAACAATCAGCAATAGAATTCCAAAGAAACATTAGTTATTTGTGCTCAATCAAAGTAATTAATATTTCTTGCAGCCTTCGTTGCGAGTTTCATGCAATATTTTAGCTTAGTTCAAACAAAAACAGAACAAGGGCTTTTCAGGTTCTTATGCCTTAGCGATGAAACTGTTTCCAGTGCACTATGGAACTCTAAAACTTGTATCACATACCTTTCATTTTATACTGTTTCTGTAATGCAAACAGATAGTTATGGAAATATTGTGTGGTATCTTATATTTATATACATGGATTTTCTCAAAAATTGTTTATTTAAGCATACCTGGTGCCATCGACACATGTTTGTGTTGGCACCATTGCTGAAATGATTGTTGGAACTTTGAAATAATGCCTGGTATCTGTAACTTGATGTCCATCAATTTTTTTCTTCTCCTGTCTTCATCCAAAATCTATAATGCTTATGCATTTTCCCCTCTCAGGATTGGAATAAATGTTCTGTAGGATGTGAGTTTGCGTTTTCAGCTAATAAAACTCCTGATGCTACTTTTGAAATCGCCTCGGATCCTTCAGTAGATGGTATCCTCAGATCAATGGAATCATGTTAGTATTACTCAGAGAGCAATATTAACGTGGCTCGAGGGTGGGTAAGAACCAAGTTAATTATGATTATTGATTGCGATTTTACCTTGCGTTCCACATAAATTGGAACTGGTACTCTTGTTCAGTGCTGATGGATTATGGTTGCTGTCTGTTTGCATATATAAGACATGTGAATATTCGTTCTTGCTGACACCTCTGACCCCCTTGTGAGTGCAATGTTTAATGGTCTAATGTGATAGGAGATTTTTTATCCCTCCCTAGAATTGTACAAGAAGTATGCACTATGCAGTACTATCTAACTGTCAAATTGGTTCCATGTCAATGTTTAGCCACTATTGCGTTTTTTTATGGAGACTTGAAATTGGTAAAAGCTGAAAAAAATTAATTGGAAGCAAAAAGTCTTCCATGAAGGAAGTACTTAAATCCAATAAATAACACAATGGACTCCTAATAACTAAATCCAATTTTATCCGTTCGTTTTCACACATATGTGCATAGCTGATGGATCTCCACATGAAACTTATCATGCCCTTCCTGAGCTATGTACTTCTGTGTTCTGTGTAGCCTTAGTAATATCAGTTTACATTTCAGGCATGGAGATGGTGAGCCAACTAACAATGCTGCTAGGTTCTATAAATGGTTTACAGAGGAAAATGAAAAGGGTGTCTGATTGAGCGATCTGTAGCATGAAAGTAAATAAAATCATGGAAGGATGGTGCTAAAGTTTACATTCAACTTTGGATTTCCTTATGATGACCTATCCGTGCTACTGTTATCAGTTTACCTTCAACTTTTATTTGTTTATGTCTGTTGTCAGTTTACCTTCTGTTAATTTTCATTATCTTCGAAGAATGTTACAAGTGTAAGACGTCCATGGCAAAATATTCGTTTACTTTAAAATCACATTTTTCACATTTGAAAACATGATGTAAGATGCTTGCAACTTGTTCGTGACTAAAAAAGGGGTTAATCCCATCTCCATCTCAAAGTTTTTATTCCAGGCCAGTATGCAATGTTTGCTTGATTGTCGTGTCAATAATATCTTACGCTTCATTAATTTTGTACTCTTGAAGATTATGGTCCATCAGTTAGTTCAAAATGCATAATAAATAAAAAGTACTCCCTCCAGTCCATAATACTTGACATTTTAGGTTTGTCCTAAGTCAAACTTTTATAACTTTATCAATGAAAATCTTTTAAACTATTTGGATTGTGTACATAAAAGCCATACGTATAAATTTGTCTTGAAACATACTTTCACAATATCATATTTTTGTGGATTTTGTAAATAAATTTCAACACATCAGCTAGCTCAACTCAGTTGGTACTTAGGAGGCCCAGTCCAGTCAGGGCCACAGGATTATAGTCCTGACCTTGGAGGAGCAGAACATCCTTCAAAATGACTAGGAGACACTGATGTTCAACACGTTCAGGAACCAAAAATTTCAGCACACACTCGAGCATACAACCCGATGATGCTAACTCAAACCGGCCTCCTAGACGACTCCACCGAAGCCTTCCAAGTGGTCGGATGGACTAAGTTCGTCCAAAAAAAGCTTCGCTTCTCGTAACTGTTGAATTTTTAAGCACTATTTGCATTCTTGAGAATGAAAACAACTTTAGGTTTAGACGTTTTAATGAGGCATTTGAATGTTCTTTACAAGAATTAACTACTTACCTAGGTTTTTCTATGAAATGTAAAATTGCTCTTGAATATTGAAGACACTTTAACTGTGATGATTTTTCGCTGGCAATCTCTAGCAAGGCTTATAGTGGAACACTTTCATACATCATTGGTTGACAATGGTAGTTAATTCATGAAAGGATATGAGCACTGTTCGAGTTGATGAATTGTAATATCTTTATGACATGGTCAATGGAATACCGGTAAATCCAACTTTGAACATGGTCGTTCACTTTTTAGAAAAGAAAGACTTGGCGGGAAGTATAGACTGTATGTTTTTTATCACCCGCATTGCTGAAAATATGGGGATCCTAGCAAATGTTTTTTATCAGCCTGATACCTACTGAAAAACCGCTACGGTGACTAGAGGGGGGTGAATAGGAGTGTTGAAGATTTTTGTTCGGACCGGTGCTCCTCGAACTTATCATACTTTCAAAACGCAAACAATTTCGACAACTATGTGACCCCCTAGCATCAGAGCCATTGAAAATGTGTGGATTTTTCAATCATAATTCTGATTCTCAAGTGTTCAAAAAGAAAGGAATCAATTCAAATATTGCTTAAATAATGCACATCAAGCCAAATCTAGCCACTTTCAGAATCGTATATTGTGACCAATGTGACTGATCTGGGAGTTCAAAAATCGGACAAAATTTTCCCATCAAAAATCAATCTTCTTAGACTATTTTTAGTACTGAATTGGAAAAAATTTGATTTAAAGAACTTTGTTTGAATTTGGGTACAATACAAATCCATATAAGAGAATATCCGTAGCCTTGTAGTCCTCCTTTGTGATTGCATTGCAGCATTGATGTCGTCGGTTCATGTTTCTTCTAGCACTTTTTATCTTTCTTTGGAATATTCAAACAAAGATTCACAAAACTGTGCAAATTATTCAACAACCAATCTCTGATTGATCATTCATGGCAACATCAGTTTTCCCAGACCCCTTGGAATTTTCTTTGACAATGTTCTTATATATGCGAATAGTGTTGCTCGGAAGCAATAAATAAAAGTTGCAAGCCAAAATGAAATTAATTTCAACTGCAAATAATCGCCAACGTGGTTGCAGACGCCCCTCCTCCCATCGCTTCTTAATTCGGAGTTTCGGACCATGTAAAAACATGAAGCCATTGAACCTACACGAAAGGGGTCAAGCGTCGATCGGGATGTTGAAATCATTATTTGGATGGTCACCAACGTGCACGGCCGTTAAGAAATCATAAACACCGATAATAAGCACAAGCGATGGTTCTAAACCAAGGGCTTGCTTGGAATAAATCATAAGCCAGAAAAGTGGATCTGTTTTGCCATCCGAGAGAAGAAAAGAAGATACAGGGGTACAAGGAAGCAACCAACGGGGCGGCGATTTCTACATGATCTCTCCGTCACCGGCGCTGTCATCAATATTGGAGACGGCTTGGAGTCACTCGGAGGCCTTGGAGACTTGAGGTCATGGCTTTAGATCTTGAGTCCAGCGTTTTGAGTCGGTGTTGGATTTCTGATTTCGGCGTCTCTGATATCCGTTTTATCAAATAAGAAACTTCTTTGTTGCATCATCGACTTGGATGAGGAAGGAGGAGAGTCTTGGCGCGGAATCATCTCCATGCGGCGTTGACATCATGACGTTGAGATCATGTTGCTGGAGCACAATCCATGTTAGTAGGAGACACTAAAGGGGTGTTAGCTAGATTTGTGTTGAATACGTGTATGAGTCGGTTGTGTGGACTCTGTATTGTAATAGGCAGGGGTGGGTTTAGTCAGGGTCGGAGTAGTATCTTGATATCAATATAAGTTGGGAAATACCCCTGGTGTAACCAGTTATGACGACCTAGTTGTAGCGTTGGACGCGCAGGGGTCAGCGGCCGACATGTGGCCGCGACCCGGGTGGTCTGGTGTGCTTATGCTTAATTGGGGATGAGCACCCATAATCAAACCCCGCAAACGTAGGCAACAATGTCAAACTGTGTTAAGAAATATCATGACTCGTGTGCCATCTAAATCTTGTGTGCTTGAAAAATCCTATTAAGTGGTATCAGAGCGAGGTGTGTATCGTGTGGAAGATGTATGGAGGTGCGATGTTCTACACGGCATTGGAAAAGGCTCTAAGGCGCATGGTGGAGCATAGAGGCGATCAATGAGATCGGTGGCATCGAACACTCCTGGCAAGAGGCCTAGACCATTCGATGGGCTGCAATTGGTGAGGATCGGCCCGACATGGCGATCAAACTGACAAGGAGCCCATGCAGTTGACGTGGTGGCGGTGAAGACTTTGGCTCAGGATTGGACCGGGCGACCGGCGAGGGCCAGATGTGGCTAAAAGCCAAAGAGATTAAAGTAGGTGGAAGCGTTGCGGCGATGCGACCACGTGCGGCACGAGACGCCATCACGACGTTGGGAGCCAATTGGTATCGATGATGAGGATATCCGGGGCAACACAAAACCAGTGGCATGAGGAAGGCACGTCGAATGAGCTCAGATTGGATCTGGACGTGGAGGTAGTTTTCGGCGATATTTCAGCAGCGGAGGACATCCTAGGTGGGTCCCACAACGAGCGTGATTATAGTGCACGTGGTCAACAGTAAGGACGGGCTACTAGCAGCCCATGGCATGGGGAGGCTGCAGCCCAAGCATCCAGGCATGTCACACAGTGGCCAAGGCCGGGAGCGGGCGGCTGCCCAGGCCTAGGCGGGGTCTGCGCCAACGGGTGGCCCAGGCGGGGCTAATAAGGAATGCGGCTCGTGCTGGTGGTGGGCGTTGGATGCAGGACGAAACAGGCTCGGTTTTACACAGTTTTCGTCCAAATTTCTAAAAAATTGGAGGAATTTAAGTACGAAAAAAGAGAGTTCTACTCATGGCAGATTTTCCTGACCACTATAACAGAACATCAGGGGAGCTAGAAGACATAGAAGAAGAAAGTTTTTTGTGTGCCGAGAAACACTCAGATATGTGGCTTGATGGAGCATCCAGTTTGAGAGCGAATCTTAGAACAAGGCATGGCATGCAGAGGCATGTGATGCGGACTCTAAATGATAGGTTCTCATGATGGCTGTTGGTAGTTTGATCGAAGAGGACTGATTATCTAGCTGAACGGCCAAAACAACATTGATCTGTGCCTGATGGTGATATACTCTTAGTATCAAATATGTAGTCAACCGAGGCGTGGATGTTGGATTCTGTACGTTCTTATCATGTGACACACAAAAGGGAGTCATTTTCTTAATACACAACTGAGGATTTTGGTTATGTTGACTTAAGAGATGATGCGGAGTACCGTGCAATTGAAGTAGGAGATGTCAAGATCAAGATGTTTGATGGAGATGAACAAGTACTTCAAGGTCTGAAGCATGTGGCGAAGCTGAATAAGAATTTGATCTCGCTCGAGATCTTACATGAAGATGGGAAGATGTTCCATGCTGATGAAGATGGAAGAACTATAAAGATCATGAAAGGTGGCAAGGTTATGATGCTCGGAAAGAGAGGGATCTCTCATTTGTACAGGCTATAGGGAAGGTCAGTTCCAGTTGTAGGTACTGCAGTTGGAGGTGGAGCCACAAGAGAAGGTGCTGTAGGGATAGTGGTGTTTGATCCACAAGGCAGCTCAGCGTAAGCTGCGAAGTACCAACCAAAGTTCGAGTACGTGGTGTTTGCACGTGACGACATCAAGTTTCTAGTGGTGAAGTCGTATTCGCCAAGGTAGAGTTTTTAGAGTTTGTGTCGAATACGTGTATGAGTCGGTTTATGTGGACTCTGTGTTGTAATATGCGGGGGTGGGTCTAGTCAGGGTCGAAAGGCAATACCCCTGGTGAAACCAGTTATGATGACTTAGCTGTAGCGGTCGGCATGTGGCCACGACTCGGATGGTCCGGTGTGCTTGTGCTTGATTGGAAGGAGCGCCATAGTCAGAGCCCCGCAGACGTAGGCTGCGATGTTGAACCGCATTAGCAAATATCATGCCTCCTGTGTCATCTAAATCTTGTGTGGCTAAAAAATCTATCAAGGGGCAAGATTTAAGATGAGTTAAGAGAGAATTCAAGAGCAGGTGACTTCGACACCGATCGTGGCGGTATTCCGCCACAGCTGCTCCATTTCGTCTTCCTCAAGTGCGTCCATGACGGATATATTTGCTTCCACTACTATTGTTGATTTTCATCTTTTTCACGGTCTCTATATGTGGATGAGGTTGGAAGTGATGATGACGACAACAACGTGGAGTGCGGCGACCTTAACTTCAGCAGTTACGACATTTAGAAAAGCACTAGATCCCTAGGTTTTTTATAATTTGGTTATTTGTGGACTTGTCTGTAATTTTGTTTTGGAAAAGTATCGATTTGATCCCTCAACTATAATTGTTGGACTACTTTGGAACCTGAACAACAATACCAGACTTGTTAGATCCTTACTCTCAGAACCGGACTTGGTTAGTCCTTTGACTGGTCAAAACGGTGGTTTTAGGGGAGTGGCAACCTACGTGGCAGATCTAGCATACTTTTGCTGATATAGCAATCATGTGAAAACCCTAAAACCACCGTTTTGACCGGTTAAAGGACCAGCCAAGTCCAGTTTTAAGAGTTAAAGGGCCAGACGAGTTCGGTATTTCTGTTCAGGGACCAAAGTGGTCCGACGGGTATAGTTGAGGGACTAAATTGACACTTTTTTCTTTTGTTTTTGGCTAGCGGTCTTTCTGCAAAAGCATATTTAATACAAATGAATTTTCCTTTTGTAAAAAAAATTTCGGACCATGATGCACCATGCGAAAGCTTGGTAAACATATTTGCATTTTTCGTTGCTTTGACGCAGGGTCTTTAAAGTTCCATGTCCCTCACTGTAACCACAATACCAATGAGGAACAGAGGCTCGAGCCGTTCTGCCAGAGAGGCATGGCAAGGTATCGACATTGTAGATCTGAGAGGCATCAGGAATGCGGTGGTAGCTAGCTTAGGCCACTACAGTCACCGACAACCACAAACATGCCACAAGGTGTGTGAGGAATCGTTGGCCCAATATGACACACAAGCATGTATGGCTTTTCCACGACTATAAGTTCTTTCGTATACGTTCTTCACCGTTCGGTGTGCATACAGATTTGTGTCTGACCGAAGCCTCCACCCACCTCTTTTCAACTGTGCGCACAAGTCTATGGATCATAATTCATTCTCTCTCCACTCTCACATCTGCTTTCTCTAAGCACGGTCTGAAATGCAGAATATAATAAACACTCGTTCCAAAATTTTCTTACACTTTGTGCATCAGGGTTAGAGAGAGAAAAAATAATTAATCCGTCTTACATCGTTGAGAGAAAAGTGATTTGTTTAGAGCGAGAAAATTTTGTATTGTGTGTTTATGAGAGATACGGAGGAAAAATCAATTCAGTTTACAAAATGGGATGGCTTAGTGAGAATAAGAGGCTGGTTTAGAGAGTGAAAATAGGAGTCATTGAAGAGAGAAGTTGCAGGGGAGAGGAGAGAGAGGCGAAGAGGGAAATTGAATATATGAGAGAGTGAGGAAGAGAGTTGCGGACGGAGGAATAGCAGGAGATATAAGGGGAGAGAGAAGGCCAGAAGGGAGAGTGCGTGAGCGACGAAAAGACGGAAAGAGAGATCGTCCGTCTTGAAAATTTGACAAAGACAAAAAAAAGCTCGGATAAGAGATAGGAAGTAATTAATTTCATTAAAAAATGAGAGTATGTACATTGTTCGCCAGTCATATTAAGAAAATAAATAATCCGATTTATAAAAATGAGAGAAGTGATTGGTTTAGAGAGAGAAATGAGATCGGTTTAGAAAGGGAAATGTGAGATCGGTATACGGAAAGAAAATCTAGCATTTCTCAATGAGGAAAATGTTTTTTTCTAGAAGGAAAAAGCGTTGGTCTGGAGAGAGAGAGGAGAGAGAGTAATGAGGATCTGTTCAGAGAGTAATTTATATACCAGGGTTTGGGCCAATGTAATATCACAAACGACATCAACAGACACAATGTTTGTTAGCGCAGTGTGCTGGTTACACCAGAGCTGCCTGGCTTTGTATTGTAAAGGCATGGCTAGAGTCTAACTTAAACCCTAAACCAACTCTGCGTATTACTACACAGAGTTCATATAACCTACTTGTACACATATTATACACAAAACTCAACTAACTACATTCTGAAGAATATGACCTTCACCTTGAAGTCGTTCCAGCTCTGGCTCGAACACTTGTACCCGAACTCTGGTTGCTCTTAAACAGGCTTACTAGCCCGCCACCGCACACCACGTCGTCCTTGCACGGTAAAACATGCTATAGCCTGACCATTCGCATCCACGCACATATCTTCGCCTGTAGCATCGTGATGCAAGGCCTCCCGTGAAACATCTAGTCGCATCACTGCTCCTGTCGCTCCGATCTATCCGACATTCTTCCACGCCTGGGTCTGATCATGAATGCCGAGGTGGTCGCCATCGCCTCCCGACCTCGTCGGATATTTTGTCAGCCTGATCGCCACGTCTGTTCAATCCTGCCAACAGTAGCCCATCGAACTGTTCGAGCCTCCTGCCCAAGTGTCCGACACCACCGATCGAATCGTCGATCGGCGCCATACTCCACCTTGTGCTGATGAGTCGTTTTTTGCAGCGTCCGTGTATGTATGAACCTCGTGTCTCCCCCTAGATATTCCATATGACCAACCTCGCCAACCTCATTTTGATACCATTTGTTAGAATTTACGCCAATGCAAGATCACGAACGATATCAGGAGACATGATATTTGGTAATGTAGTTCAGTTATCGCCTACATCTGCGAAGTTCTGATTATGTACACTCCTCTCCAAATCATAAGACCGTAGCACACCGACCGACCTGGTCTCGATCACGGCCACAATGTTAGGATTTATTATGACATTCCATGGCTTCGGCGCCTAGCATTCAACGACAGGAAAAGGGGATGAATAATTTTTATAGAAGAAAGAAACGCAGTGGCCTTGGGAGTGGAGCGGTTTTAGAGAGAGAATAAAAAACAGAGCATCACTAGCAAGGTTCTCTAAAACACTATTGCGTACAGTTTCTAGTATCTATAACGATTCGGCAGAGTCTCTGTCTCTGCTTCTAACTTTAGATATTTTTTCCCAAATCTCTATATTTAGAGATTATATCCGATCATTATGCCGTTTTGAGGATAGAGAACCTGCTGCAGAGAATAAAAGTATAGAAAATAAATAGTGATTTTGAGAAGAGATATTGAGAACAAAATATAAAGACGACCCTGGTGGCTACCAGATGCTCTTAGTTTGTGCAACCAAAAAAATAGCAATAAATGGATCGGCCAAGAGATAGAACAATAGGGTTTTAATGGGAATATGCATTACCCTCTTCAACATATTAATTGAAAAGAAAAAGAAAAACATGAGCTGACACTCTTCAACAGCTCGGGTAAAAATCGAAGGGCGTTTCATCTGCATATCAATCAAATAAACTCCGCAATGATTATTTCTTTTCCAATCAATATTAATATAATAAACCATCGCTTAACGTTGCCGGATCAGAGGACGAGTTGCGCGGCAGGTGTCGTTAATCCAGGCGTCGTGTAATTGTTTTTCGTTACTGTCTTGACTAGCTTCTTCCGCGTTTTCAGTTACCAAATGAGCCCGGCCATGCCGATGTTGCTGGGCGCGCGCGCCAATAAGGAGATCGACGTGCGCTGCGTTCGCGCGGGAGCCTAGTTAGACGTCCGAGTCGCGCGGTATGATCAGAGGCTGTGGGATGGCGCAGCGCATTCAGGATCGTGGCACGCGGCATGGGCGACGTGGGGTGAGTGGTAGCATGTACTCCTAGTTATTTTTGTTTTCCTATTTATGCTGAAGATAGAGCCAAAAAGTGGTGATTTTGGCCGCACCAATTTCTGTGTTTTTTTATCCAAGTGTTCGCGTGTGTCTAGGGGTCATCGTTCTCGTCTCATGCGAGAGAGTCGACCAGTCGAAACAATTGGTATCAAAGCCGGTTATCGGCGTTGGTTGCGTGATATGGTGGAGTGTAGTTGCCTTCGCCTTGTGAACGCGCTCGACGCCGATGTTCATGTTCTTGATGACATCCCACACGAGCTTCACCATGTCCTTGCTCGCGATGGTGCCCATCATCTCCGTTGGCACAGCCTTCGCAATGGCTTCAAGAGCCATCCAGTCTTCAACATAGTCGTCGGTGCTGGCGTTCACCACTGTCCACAAGCCCCATGCCTACAGCATAATGCTCATGAGCACGGCCCTGTCGGAGTAGTTTGTCTTCGTGAGCGTCGGGTAGGAGCCGCCACCGCTCTCCTATACGACACGATGGATCACTAGGTCACACTCGACGCTGGCACTTTCGTCGACGCGGATGGGACATGCCACATCCGGACGCCGGATTGGCGACGTTGATCCCCACCGAGGCATGGAACACTTCGTCGAGTGGGCGCTCATGCCTCGGCGGGTATTGCCGTCGTTGATCCGGCGTCAGACCGAGACACCTCCTGCCGGCACCAGCGGGAGTGCTAGCGCCGAGCGCGGCCTAGTGATCCACCGCGTCATGACAAAGAGTGGTGGCGGCTCCTACCCGACGCTCACGAAGACCATCTACTCTGATTGGGCGGCGCTCATGCGCGTGATGCTGCACCCATGGAGCCTGTGGATAGCGGTGAACACTGGCACCTACGGCTATGCCGAATACCGGATGTTTCTTGAAGCCATTGCGAAGGCTGTGCTGGCAAAAATGGTTGGCACCATCGCGAACAAGGACATGGCGAAGCTCGCGTGGGATGCTATCAAGGCCATGAACGTCGGCGTTGAGCGCGTCCACAAGGCAAATGAGACTACAATCCGTTGCGAGTTCGACGGCCTCAAGTTCTGTGACGGCGTGACGGCGAGACGGTGGACCCAGCGTTCGCATATCGGGATCGCGAGCCAATTCGCCATCCTTGGTGATGAATGCGCCAAGGAGGACATTGTGTGCAAGTTCTTGCAGATTGTTCCGGCGAAGTTCGCCCAAATCGCCATGTCCATTGAGACTCTCATAGACCTTAGCGGCCTCACCATTGAGTAACTTGTTGGGCAGCTAAAGGCGGTAGAGGAGCAACAAGAGGCCAGTGATGGCGGTGGCAACACCGCCTGACTGAACCTCACGGAGGATGAGTGGCTCGCGCGCATCATCTTGCGGCAGAAGTTCTCTAGCGAAGGCTTATCGCAACATGGCTTAGGCTCTGGCTCCAGTCAAGGAGTGGGCACGGTCGCGGCCGCGACATTAGAGGAGGCGGACAAGGCGGTGGCACCAAGCCAGCAAAGGCCGGCGGCAATTGCAGGGGCGGCGCTTTGCATGCGACGTTTGCCGTTACTGCGATAAGAAGGGCCATTGGGCCCGTGAGTGCCACAAAAAGAAGCGCGACGAGCAGACCCATACAGCCTAAGCAGAGGAGGATACGGAGCTCACGCTCCTTATGGTGCTGGCATCTCCCAAAATTCAAACCATGCTCGCGCTCGCGCCAATTCCTGTGCCGTCTCTTTCCTCAACCCGGACGACAACAGAGGCCATGGAGCTTGTTGAGGATCGCCTCTTGGTCCAGCAGGGAGATGGAGGTAGCGTCAATTTCAGGAGGTGTATCCTCAATACCGGTGCCACCAATCACATGATCTGCGTGCGCGGGGCATTCTCCGAGCTCGACACCGGTGTGCATGGCGATGGACGGATGGTCAGCATCAAAGGTCACGGAACCGTCCTTTTCGCATGCAAGAATGCCAAGCACCTGGTACTCACTGGTGTGTACTATATTCGCCGCCTCACCGCCAACATCATCAGCTTGCGGCAACTCAACCAGGATAGCTTCGACATACACCTTGCCGGTGAGCTATTGCACATTCGCGACGAGCATCGCCGACTCCTCGCCAGTGTGCCTCGCTCGCTGATTCGACTCTACATCCTCAAGGTCGACATTGCTCGGTCGGTGTGCCTGGCAGTGCAGGGGACGGGTGTGGCGTGGCAGTGGCATGCGCGCTTAGGCCATCTCAATTTTTTTTGCCTGCGTGAGCTGGCGCGGAGGGAGATGGTGACGGGATTGCCGTCGATCGATCATGTTGATCAGGTCTATGGTACTTGCCTTGCCGAGAAGCGGCGGCGGCTGGCGTTCCCATGCGAGGCTAAGTACTGAGCGACAGAGAGGCTCAACCTAGTACTATTGGCCTCTAAGTCACGGCCCAGTGGGCTCCATCGGTTGGAATAACGCTTCGCGCGCTATGGTCCAAAGACCATAGAGTCACTGACAATGGCCCTTAGCCCACTGGTTAGTTTAAATGGAGGCGCACCGTGGCACAGCGCCAGCGCCGCGCGTAGGAGGCCTGTGAAATACGCTTTCGACGTATACAGTGCGGGCGGGAAGCACGTGGGCACCATGGGACGAATCGGCCCTGGGCCGAGCTCGTTCGCTGGCTTTGGCTAGTATTGTGCGTATATTTTTTTCGAGGATTTAGCGAATTAAGTAAATTTATAAACTGCTTTGGTATTATTCAAAATACCTAGAGACCTCCAAAAAATTCACAAAAATTAGGCTAAATACTAGGGGTTGTCCTGAACTTTATAAAAATATAAGATCACCTTTTGCAACTATATTAGCCATTGTATTAAGTCGGGAGGTGCAATTCTCCTATTTTAGAAAAACCCAATAAAAAGATAAATGAGATCTTATTTAATAAAAATAGGTGCTAAGCCTAAAAAATTATATTAAATTGCCATAAGTCCTAGCTAAGATATACTTTGTAATTAGGGAAAATTAAGAAAATGCCATCCCTATTCCAAATAAATCTTTATGAGGGTAATTTGGCAAATTGCCAATATCATATGTCCTTCCATAATAAACCACATACGCGATCAATAACTACATACCTACTAACGTATTTTGGGGGTACTACCTAGATTCTTATTAATGGTATTAAAGTTAGAGTCGGCGCTAGGCTACGCGAAGCGGAAACTATCTGAAGAGCTCATGATGGCGGTCAAAGGCAAGCCGACCACTGTTAAGGAGGCCAAGCAGAGCACCGAGTGGCGCAAGGCAATGCTCGACGAGATGGTATCAGTTGAAGAAAGCCATACATGGTCTCTGGTGGAATTGCCAAAGGGATGGCATGCCATCAGCTTGAAGTGGGTGTTCATGCTTAAACATGATGAGCACGGCGAGGTGGTGAAGCACAAGGCTATGCTTATCACGAAGGGGTATGTGCAGCGCCAAGGGATCGACTTCGAAGAAGTCTTTGCTCCTGTAGCAAGGATGGAGACGGTGCGTGTGGTGTTGACCGTGGCTGCTCATCGTGGCTGGACGATGCATCACACGGACGTGAAGTCTACGTTCCTCAATGGCAAGCTTGGGAAGGAGGTCTACGTCACGCAACAACCGGGATTCGTCGATGCTGGGCATGAGAAAAAGGTGCTCAAGCAGAGAAAAGCATTGTATGGGCTATGGCAAGCTTCACAGGCATGGAACGCCAAGATGGACGCTAGTCTACATGTTCTCGGTTTTGTCAGGATCGAGTGCGAGCACGGCTTGTACATGCACAGTGGTGAACATCCGAGATTGGTGGTAGGCATCTACGTCGACGACCTCATCATCACGGGGGAGAACATGGGTGAGATTGACGTCTTCAAGATGGAGATGAAGAATTTTTTTGCATGAGTGATCTGGGAACTCTCTCCTACTACCTCAACATCGAGGTGAAGCATGGGCGTTGTAGCACCAAGCTTTGCCAAACTGACTATGCCAAGAAATATGTGGAGAAAGGAGGCATGGAAACTGCCACCCCCCCTGCGCAATGCCAATGGAGACCAGCCTCAAGCTGTCCAAGAATACATCATCGCCGAGGGTTGACCAGACAATGTATCGCAACCTCATTTGGTGCATACTTGGCCTGATCTAGCATTCGTTGTGGGGGTATTTAAGTCGGTTCATGGAGGATCCAAGGTAGGGGCACTTGGCGACAATGAAGCATGTGCTTCATTATGTGTTGGGACACTAGACTACGGGTCTGGTGTAAACTTGTAGGATACAACGACAGTGACATGGCGGGCAACATTGACGATCGAAAGAGCACAACCAGTGTCGTCTTCTTCCTCGGTGGAAATCCAATGGCATGGCAATCCCAGAAGCAGCGCGTGGTGGCACTGTCATCCTGCGAGGCGGAGAACTTCATAGGGGCAACCACGGCATGCCAAGGAGCTTGGCTAAGGAGGCTACTCGAGAACATGATCGACACCAAAGTGGAGGCGCCCCAGTTCAAAATGAACAACATGTCTTCCATCGCCCTCAGCATGAACCCGGTGCTTCACGATAGAAGTAATCATATCAACAAAAAATTTCACTACTTTTGTGAATGTATCAACAATGGAGCGAGCGGTTTGGAATTCGCGAGCACACAAGAGTAGCTTGCGAACGTACTGACCAAACCCCTCGGGAAGGCCAAGTTCCAAGAACTTCGTGAGAAGATTGGAGTCATCAAGCTCCATTGAATGACCCCAGTATTCGGAGGAGAATGTTTGTTAATCTACGCGTCGTTTTTAATTATTTTTCGTTACTGTCTTTTTTTAGCTTCTTTTGTGTTTTTAGGTAGCTAATGAGACCGGCGATACTGAGGTTGCTAGGCACGCCAATAAGTAGCTCGTCGTTTCTTGACGGTCGTTATTTCCAACTTTTTATATGATTTTGACTGTCAACATACCCATAAAGCAAACGAACATGGATATAAATTGTGCGAATTAACAAAGTTCCCCAAGTTTTGGTGAGTTTGTGTCTTCAGGAATAATTTGGTGAAAACTGAAGTTGAACCAGAGAAAAGAGTCGGTCGGCTGACCTACTTTCGACTCCAAATCAGATGAGTCTTCTCTGGTAATCCAGCAAACACACAAGCAGGCCATCCGTATTGTCCACAAGTGTCGGTTTGATCTAAAGGCAGGGAAGAAGTGTACATGGATCCATGGGGCCACCTATTTATACTAAAAACACCCAAAACTGACTTATTTGCCAGTAATCGTCATTGGGAGAATATCAGGGATACACATGTGTCCATCTAGAGAAACGGAGGGCCGAACAGATAACAGGGTGTGTCGGCCGACATACCCTAGGCCGGCCGACCTACCCTCGGTCGGCCAACCCATCTCCTTGCTCTTGGATACTCCTTGGATGCTCTTCCACGAGTGCCAAGTGTCCCATAATGTGGCATGCTGCGGTTGCTCCCGGCGCACTATAAATTGAGCACCCCTCATCATTTGTAAAGCATGGAGAAGTGAGGCAAAGAAGAAGAAAGCAGTGTTACGCTGCCCAAATAGAAAGTAGCATAGGGAGAGAAAGAAGAGCTTAGTGCTGGAGAGAAGCCGCTGTGTCGGCTCTGTTCCACTTTATGCTCCGGAGCCAAACTCGGGTGTAAGTTTAGCTCCACTCTGTTGTTCAGCAACACTTAGCCTATCATTTACTTTATAAGGAAAAGTTATTTTATATTTAACTTACTCTGCTAGTACTTGGCCCGTGCTAGATAATATTTATTATCTTGTTGAAATATCTTGCTCGAGTCCATATCAAGTGACGACTTGGTGTGTAGTGCTGCTAGGTATAGACGTGGTGTATAGATTAGTTAGTACCTAGTAAAAATCTAAATCAACTGTGGTGCAGTAGATAGTAGGTGGTGACAGCCCTGCTATGCTAGTGGTATTAGATTTTGCTAAGTCCGCATTAGTCTCAGCCCAGTTGAGCCCATCCAGGGGTTATCATAATCATCCGTTGTTTTAAACTGACAGCGGGCGGTAGTGAATCGACCGAACTTCGATTTAGAGTGCTTTCATGTTGGGGTAAGTTTATACCTTAGCTAAGTGAAATCTGATCTATATAACCGCTCAACCCGAAATTATCTAATCCCACTTTCCTATCCCTGTGGCGAAGCCAGATTCAAAACTGGACAATTCTCGTTCTTTGTGGGATATCAATACCTTTGAAATACTTCCGAGACAAAGCTACTGCGATATCCGTGCACTTGTGGATTAACTCTAATAGGAATAAGAATCGCTAACAACCTTTTTGACACCGTTTCTGAGGAATGGTAATTGTTCTAGTTTCAAATCCTGCATGTTCATGTACCTCCACATACACTACATGGACAACACGTCTATCTATCAGTTTTTGGCTCTCATGGGTAAATACCCGGAGCCTCCATCATCTTCATAACCTATCGATACACCAAGCTATGAGCTTCGCCAGGCATCATAGCTATGATCCGGGAAAAATCATTTGCTAGATTGGAAGGAGAGAACCCATACCACCATCTCCATGAATTTAAACTGTTCAACTATCATAATTTGGGGAATGGCACAACAGACCCTGAAATGGAAATTGTTTCCATATTCCCTTATGGGATTAGCCTAAAAGTGGTACAATCGAATTATATCTGAGAATCATTCCAGAACAAATTCTATTTTACATTCTTCTCTCTCACAAAAATTATTGGATTATGGAAGGAAGTTTTGAACTTCCAACAACTAGAGGAGGAGACCATCAACGCAACCTGGACGTGCTTTATCCAATTGGTCTATTCAGGACCCGATATGTCCGTCGCTGAACTAATGCTCATGCAACATTTTGTTGAGGGCTAAAAGCAACCTGTACCACGTTTTTGAACATAGTTTTCAGAGGATCATTCTTTTATAAGATTGTAGACGAAGGGAAGGAAATCTTGAGAAAATTCCTAACCAATACTCCCTTCGTTGAGGCTTTTGACAAACCTTCAGGACTAGAACTTGAATCAATTGGAAACCCCCAAGCTCTGGATTATCCTATAAACTCGAGCCCTCCTTGAGAATCAGAGAAACTTCCGAAGCAACTATTTTTGTGACACAAAACCTGAGTAGGTGAACGAATCCGTTCCTTTTCTCTCTTTGTTCGCTTTCAAAGAAGATATCATTGATGCCTTTGGCAATGTTTCCACATTATTAACTGAAAGTCAGCTTTTACAAAAGCCGAAGACATTTGTCCTGACTCATGACGAAATTATGGAATAGAAGGAAAATGTTTTGACTCACACTGCCATTTTGAGTACAAAAATGACTGACGAACCAGAGAACTCGAAGGAGACAGTTAAGCTGCTCCCTAATAAGAGACTCCGTTCTTTGAAAATTCAGTATTTGAACATTCATGGTGTTCCGTATGACCGCAGTTTGCTGATCAACATCATTTCAAAATCTATGTCATCAATGATCCCTTCGGATCATTCCCTCTCTCTCCCTCAAAAACATCTCAAATGGTTGCCTAGACATGTTTCGAAATCTGAGGGAATCCTCAAAAACGTTAGGATAATGTTGGATGATCTTGATATCACCCTAGACTTTCGCCGCCGTCCCCAACTTCCTTGTCCCCCACTACACCCTCGTTCCCCCACGGTGTCCCCAGCTGCAGCGCGCGCCGCCTCTCTGCAGCATCAAATCGGCGCCTCCGCAGCTGCCCATCCAGCCTCCATTGCCCCGGCGACCACCAACATTGACCTCCTCCCTATTTCACCATTGTACCTAAAACCTAGCTCCCCTCCCATGTCTAGCCCGCGTCACACGCGATTTGAGTTGAGACGGGGTTTGGTTTAAGAGTATTTAGTTGATTTACGAATCAGATCCAATCCCCACTTCTATCAGGAAAATGCTATTGTTTTTATGCAGGAATTGCCCAATGAATGTACCACATTGTAATGTACTAGAGGATTTGTTCTACTTGGTTATTTAGATTTGATTAACTTGTACATCAAATGAACCACATTTTCTCTTCAAATTCATTTGGATAACCAAGTTAGATGTAGGATATGTGGAGAAAATGCTTATTTATTTGCTATTGGACCATGGTTGAATTGTTGACAATGACCAAATTTAATGGGGACAGTCTACACAGACACATGATTAAAGGCTACCTTTCTACCACATGAAGGACAAATCCTGCTGTGAGAATCTTATAGGGCAGAGTTGCAAATGGAGCAGATAGGCACTGAAAATTTTCCTTTGTTGAAGGGAGAGAAACTGAAGTGAAACACTTCTGAAAAACCTGCTAATGATCAATTACTTCCTCCTACAGCATTTGATAGGTACAACTGATGTATTTTAGTTCATTGATGTTTCTCTCATTCTCTTATGACAAAATTTAATGTTTATCTTGTTGGTGTAGGTCGAGAAATGGGCTTCAAATGTTGCATCATTTTTCACCTGGTAATTATTTCAATAGGGGACTTCAGGTGCATATTGTTTTATATTTGGATTATTTTGTTACAATGCAGCTGTCGTGGTGATTCTGTTATGTTTGTGGAGTGTTTTAGAGCTTCACATTGATGATGAGGAGCATACTGGATGTAATAAAATTGATATGGTAATGAGTGTCCATCTAGCACATTTTGATTTTAGCATATGTTATCTTGTGGGCTAATATTTCTAATACCTTTTGGTAGAAAAAAGTGTTGAAAGGGTTTGGAGCTCGTGATGCTTCTGCGGCTTCTATGCTCATTGCCCCTAATGCACAGATTAGTGTTGTTCATTTAATGTCTTCAGACCTAAAATATTCGTAATAACTCACTTAGCAAGTCAGTTATATTGGAAGTAGAACAATATTTACGCCATCTATTTTATGATCTACATTGTCCTTATGAAACTTGTAGAAAATACTATTTATCTACGGTAAACAACAGACTGCAAGCATTCTGCATTGAGGTGGATATGTATTAGTTTTGCGTGATCAACCGGAAGTCTGTCCCAGGAGTATATATGTTTGTCTGGTTTAAAAAAAATAAATATTGTTTTCAAGGAGTAGAGATATGCTTCTGATTCTTAGCTTCTTGAGAGGTAATGTATGGTGAAATGTTTTTATGACTGAGTTATTAACATTTTGAGCAACTGATTCAACTTTTGCTTCATATGTATTGTATCTGTTTGTGGGGCCAAACCAATATTTGCACTTACGTCTCAATGCGTGTTTCCAGGGCGCTGTTGTCAATCTGTGAATCACATCAGTTGCTAGCATCACCGCATTCGATGGTTTCTTTTGTCCGTGCCCGAAACTGTTGAAAAAGGGTATGTTCTTATAGCTGATGTTGTTGAAGTCAACTTTGTACCATTACTTAGTAGCGCAAACTGTAATAGGAGTGAAAATGCAAGATATAAATTGTTTTGTGTGGTCTGTATAGGGATGGGATTGCTTGAGACAATTCAAGCAAAGCTATGTCGTTGTTTCTCTGCTTAGTACAAGATCTAGTAATTACCTTATTTGTTTGGTTCATATGGTTGCGTGACCATGGGACACTGTTTTTCTGTAGAACGAGTGCTTTTCTATGCCTCTTTCCAATGCTGAAGTGGACCAAGCTACTGAAGAAGACCTGGTTGAACTAAATCCAAAGAAGCAAGCTATTTTTTTAAAAAAAAAAGCACATAATTTCGTCGGCCTAGAGCTAAAAATCCCAGGTAGTGCTACAGTAATTTCGTCTGCCTAGACTAACGAAATTAACTGTGCCACGTCAGCGCCTAACCTGCATAGCCGACGAAATCTATTTCGTCGACCAAGAGAAACCGACAAAATTATGGTAGTTTTGTCGGCTGCCGATGAAACTAGATTTAATTTCATCAACCAGATTTTGTCGGCCTGATTTCGTCGGTTTTCGTCGGCAAACCGACGTCGCCATTACCATTAATTTCGTCCATATTCAGCCGATGAAATTATACTGGAAACGCTGGTATTGCGTTCATGCTACGAGATTTTAATTTTAGTGTCCACGCATTAGGTTGTCATTTCACTGACCATTCACCAACGTGCTAGACCTGATTGTGGAAATCACTACCAAACAACCACCTGTGACAAGCTCATGCTCGATGATGATTAAGCAACCAAACAAACACTATAGGAATCGACATTAGTTTAGAATACCAAAATCAGTTTTGACTGCAGGCATGAAACTGTTGAGCTTAAGCTCCTATCAATGGCCATGAGACATCCGTTAGGTGTCACGACCCCCTGCGTCTCTATAGGGAATCCGGTACCATGATCTGATACTAGGCCCAGACTAGCACTTCACGATGAACAATTAAACGGCTATCATCGCTGGCATTCCATTATTAGTCAAAATAATGGAGTATTACAAGGTAGCATCATAAGCTATTACAATAAGACTGGTATTACCCAATATAAAAAACAAATAACAAGAATATCATAGCAACAACAGCCTTCGGCGACAATATCCAAGCAATTGACCCGGACACCCACAGCTAGTCCTGCACACCTGAGTTCGGACCCTCCTGGTTCTGATCAGACATACAACCTAAATAATAAAAGTTATCCGCGATAGATATAATGAGTACGCGGCTACCCAGCAAGCAATCCGTAATAAATGTATGCAATGGCAAAGATCGAGGGAATTGTCTATTTTACACCAAGACATATTATTAATCAAGTTTTAGCAAAAGTGATGTTTTATTGAATGCATGAATCTATAGTATCATTACGAACATCAAAGGAAGGTACATCATCACACCAGGCCAAACATCAAAGGAAGGTGCATCATCACACCAGGCCAATCTTAGCATACTCTAGTCAAGTTCAATTATTAAAACGGTGGATCTACATGTGCAAACCTCTCGCCCCGTCTATGACCGTGGACACGGTTATCATGATAATTTTAATTCTGCAGAGTGCGTACAAATTTCCCCACAAGCCCTGTCTCATCCACTAGTAGATACGGTACAAGACTTTTCCAGCCTACTACGCCCATCACTTCGCCTGCCCTTTCTTTTGGTTTCCTCGGCCCAGCCGGTGTCCGCCGCGATAGGGCGCCCGCTACTTCTAGACACCACCCGTGGGTCGTTCCCCATTTAATCCATTTGGTCTCAAGTACGGACTTATCCCTCAGGTATAGGCGGCCAGACCTTTCCCTAGGACAGAGGCCCGAACCATAACCAGCCAGCCTGCGAGCAAGTGGTTAGTAGGTTAATTTTGTAGGGTACTAAGCCAGGGCCAAAGACACAAGTGGCTGTACCGTATGGTTTCGTCTAGCAATACACAACCTTGAGTCCTTAGGCCCTGTTTGTTTGAGCTGCAGCTTCTCTGAAAGATGCTTCTGGGAAAAGCCACAAAAAAACTAGCTTCTGGGAAAAGCTTAGATTATAGTACAAACTGGGCTTTTGGTGGCTTTTGGCTTCTTTGAAGGGCGTTCCAAAAGCTGTCGGTTTGTTAGAGCTTCTGACTTCTGAGGCTAAAAGCTGGCTAGAAGCTCAAACAAACAGGGGCTTATTAGAGGAGACCCTCGAATCTCCACCCCAATCTCTGAACCATCACTGCCGGGTCTCCCCTAAACAATCTGCACTGGTTTTAGTTGTTTAGGGTTTAATCAAAAACATCATCATGAAGCATACGCCTCACAAAGGCACATTTCATAGTGAATCCCAATGCAGTCCTACACATCTAGTCAAGGATAGGCTAGGGAAAATGAAAACAGTTTCACAAAAGAGGCTAGGACACATTAATAAAAGACTAATGCGTATAGGAACTCACGCCCTGGTCTAAATGTATGCAATATTTCATAAAGAATAAACAATAGTTCAGATTATAAAATTAGGGCGCAAACATGGAACTATGCTTTCCTGGTAACGGTTGGCCTCGCAAGGAATCATCAACGTTCTCGGCTCAGTTCTTTACTGGTGACGTCTCGACCCAAGGTCCGAGTCTTGATGATCCTCCGCGAATCCGTTAGGGCAGACAGCTCCGGGGTGTCCGACGACGGTGTCCGACCCGAGTCTTCTTCTTGACTATATTTCAAAAATTTATCAGCACTCGCGACTTCGATATACTTTTACGATCTACACGCAAGACGAGATGCACACAAATAAACAATACAATATATTTTAATAAGGATACTTAAACAATATACTGTCGATGATGCCTCGGTCTTCAGAACCCGCATCGCATTTGATCAAACTCCGGCCGGAATATTTTTTTTCTTTCGATGGCGTCGCTAAACGCTCCCTCGGCGGAGTCGGCGATGACCGTGCGCAAAATGAGGCGTACGCATAGAAGTCGCTGCAGGGAAAATACCAAATAATTACTGTGGGTAGAGGCTACCGAAAGAAGATCAACGAAATTGGTTTGGGGTGATTTGGAGCTATGGTTTAGAAGGTACGAAAATCCGAAGAGATACTGTTCATGATGAACAGTGCTTGTTTGGATGTTCCCCAACAGTGGGATGGCGGCGGCCATGGGGGAGAGGAGGATGACGGCGGCTCCGGCGAGGTCCCCTTGGCGGCACCAGCTGGGGACCAGCGCGGCGGTGGCTCGGCGGCTGTGCAAAGCGACGGCACGGCATCCTGGCGGCAGCGGCAAGGGGAGGCGGTGGCCTCCTGCGTCGTGGCCGCAGGGCAGGGGCGCAGGGGCGGCGGTGCTCATGGCGGCGGCGGCAACGGCCGGGCGGCGATGGCTTGGGGTGCAGGGGCGCGGCCAAGGCGGCGGCAACTGCAGGGTGGCGCCCGGTGGCGGCGCGGCGCTCCGGCGGCGCAGGCGGCTCCATGGTACCGGCGGCTTGGCCTCCCATGGCCCGGTGGCCTACGGGATCTGGGTAGCGGAGGGATTGGCTATGGGCACGGCTAGCGGACGAGGGGCGGCGGCGCTTCGGCTTGGGCAGAGACCGAGGCCGAGATGCAGCTCGGCTTGGATGTCGGCTGGGGGCAGGGCAGAGGCGGCGGCCATGGTAGAGAAGAGCACGGCATCTGTGGGATGGTGGGGCTAGGGTTTGTAATTTTGATATGTAAATAATTGCTTGAAAATTTAGGGATTTTCATATAGAAAAATAATAGAAATTATTTTACCTAGTTTTTCTTTTGAAATGAAACTTGGGACATTCTAATATTCATTTGGATGTCACATCAGGGCATGTACTCTCGACGGCTATGAATCAGACCGTCGAGATTCTTCCATGTCCACCAGGGAAAGCTACGGCGTATAGTTATCTCGACAGTCCACCGTTAGACGTCGAGATAGTATACACTTATTTGTCACTCTCACACTAAGTTATAGTTTATTAGATTTTAATTTGTAATTTGAAATTGTAAATCTCAGTAATTACACCTGATATGTAGTTTACGCTTTAGCAGTCAGCGCGGCAGGAGGCGATCAGAACGTCATGGCAAACTACTTGCCGGTCGCTCTGACCCCAACCGCCCAGATCTGGCTAACGGGACTCCCGGAGAACTCTATCGAGTCTTGGGATGACCTCCAGAAGCAGTTCATCGCCAATTTCCAAGGGACCTATGAAAGGCCCGCGGGAAGATGGGAGATTGGACAGCTACACAGGCGCAAGAACGAGACTCTTCGTGAGTTCATCAAGCGCTTCACCAAGAAGAAGAATGAGATCCGGGACGTTTCGGAGCAAACCGTCATCGATGCCTTCTTCCCCGGATGTAAGTCCGAGGAGTTAATCAGGCAGATGACCCGGGACCCCCCGCGTAATCTTAAGGCCATGTTCACGATGGCGGACCAGGAGGCCGAAGCCCAGGAGGCCATTGCGAATCATCGCGGTGGCAACGACGGAGGCCCCAAGAAGAAGCCCAACGAAGAGCAAGGCAAACCCAAGGACAAGAAGCGAAAGGGGGACGAGATGGTCGCGAACATGGAGCGCAACCGACCGAAGCCCCCCAACGACAACGACTACAAAAAAGTGATGGATTCGGTATGTCCCTTCCATCCTCGAGGAAAGCACTCTGCCAAAGACTGTCTTATTCTGCAGAAGTTCGCCGAGAGCTCGAACCAGTCGGCTAAGGGCGGTCAAGGTAAAAAACCCGATGGAGATTACCAGGACGCTGAGCGCGAGATCAGTTACATCTTCGGGGGCTCTGACGCGTACGAGTCCAAGCGGCATATTATTAAGAAGTAATTCATTGTAGTGGCATATTCTCAATTACCATCTTTAGAGTGGCATATCCTCAATTGTCACTCTTTGGAGTGGCATATAGTTAATTTTCCCTTTAAATAGGTGGATTCAATTTGAAAAGTTCAAATCTCACACATAAAATTTCAAATTTGTAAATATTCAGTACACTTATTTGTTTTGTTAGAGATATAGTACAGCCCGTGACCCTATATATATAGGCCCTTGGCGTACAGAACAGTACATATCTCATATATATTGGCACAGACTATTGTATATCTAAAGTGCTTCACATACAAAATACCACAATATAGCATGCCTATAGATATAATCAACATGACTGTATTTTGATCAAAGGAAATGTTATCGTCCTACATGCATCCATCAACACCATGGACAAATGTACACACGCTAAATGGAAACATATTATTTTGCAGGGGTACACTTATAAGGAAAACATGGTATAAGTACCTTGAGGCATCCATCAACACCTTGCATAAAATGTACACAGAACGTTTAATGGAAGAATATTATTTTGCAGGTGTACACTTATACGGAAAACATTGTGTAAGTACCTTGAGGGGTGAATACCAGGAAATGAAACAAGTCAAAGTTGATCATTGTCCGAAAGTGAATTGCAGTTGCTTTGTATCCATGGATATATATATATAGTCCATTCATTGACTTCTTGAGTTCTGATAAGAATTGGTAATACTATTAGTATTATGAAAGCCAACTTGGTCAAGTGCGACGATAAATGCTTTTAAACATATGCAACATAAATTTGATAGATTGACATATTGGTTTAGAATGAAACTCGAACAAATCATCATATAATATGAAAACTCATTCCCCTAGCTTATAAAACCTGTTCATGCGCCCAAAAAATTAGGCAACAAAATAATATGCAAAATATTCTCTACAGTCAATATACATGTACACAAAAAATTCAATTGAACACTTGTCTACGGTATCCGGAGTAGATATATATCTCCAGAGCCAATCTCCCAAGCCCAACAATAGGTACTAAACATGATGGAGTGGAGACCTAAGAAGTTCAACAAATATAAAAGTCATTCTTGTGACGAAAGGTGAACAAATTAAACTGGCAAAGGATTGTTTTTTAGGATCTTAAGTAGTGTGGAAAACAGGTTTCTAATTGTTTTTTATAACAGTTCAACCACACAGGGATGACCAATACACAACACAGATCTTCATAAGTTACAGTGGGTATAAATTATTGAAGCAACACAGGACAATGCAAGTTTACCTATGCTGGCTTCGATTAGGAAAAATACGATTAAGCTCGTCAAGAATGGGCATCTTCCTATGAGTTGACACCTTTCCAGGAAATTGCAGTTATGCAAATGACAACTAAGATGTGAAGCAGCAAAAACCTAATAGGGAAACCTCACATGCATACCAATACTGTTAGGTTTTGTGTCGAATATGTGTACAAGTAGGTTACATGGACTCGTGTTGTAATAGGCAGGGTTGGTTTAGAGTTGTAGTCGGACTCTAATTAGGCCTCCACTATATAAAGGGAGGCAACCCTAGTGTAACCAGTACAACGACTGCATAACAGTAGCATAGGTATATGGGGTCAACGTCCGGCATGTGGCCGTGACCTGTGTAGCCGGTATAATGCGGTATTATGGATTGGGGAGGAGTGCCCATAATCAGAGTCCCATAGATGTAGGCGAAAGCTGAACTGTGTTAACAAACATCGTGTCTCCTGGTGTCGTTCATGATCTTGCATTAGTGCGTATCCTAACAATTGGTATCAGAGCTTGATTGATGAGGTTGGTCATGCGGAAGATATAGGGGGAGACATGAGGTTTATGCATAGACGGGCGCCACGGAAAATGCCCTATCGGCGCAAGGTAGAGCATGGCAGCGATCGATGATTCGATCAGTGGTGTCGGACGCTTCAGGCAGGAGGCTTGAACCGTTCGATGGGTGACCACTATCAGGTTCGCCTCTCCCTCAATTCCATTTCCTAGTCATTAATTCCCTGGCTCCAACGGTCGCTCGTCGGCAACGACAACCATCCCGTCATTCCCTTTCCTCATTTCCTCTCCGAGTAACCGATCAGCAGGACCCACCCGCCTACCAGACCTCTCCTTTGGCTAGCTCACGCTGCCCACTGGGCCCTGCATGTTAGTCTCCGTATGTGCTGGCCTACACAAACACCAAGCCCACAAGCTATTGGGTCAAAGCTTAGCTTAGCTCTGGCCCAAAAACCATTGTTGTGCGACGAGGAGATTGTTGTGCTTAGTACCACATCAGATGTTGGTGATGGGGGAGCATAACTTAAAAGTGGAGGCACCCTCTCCCTTCAGACTAGTTTTTTGGGTTGAGTTGGGCTAGGACCTGGGTTGTGCTTCCAGTCGGCCCAATAGATGTGGGGGCCTGGGCCCGAGACCAGGTGTTGGTCTGGGGGAGTTGGATCGCTGTGGGACATGAGGTGCCGGATGACAGCGAGCTCCAACAAATACGCTCTTACTTTTCTAGAGCAAGGCCATCTTGGAGGCAGCCGATCGGTGCGAAGGCGGCACCATCAGCGAGGAGGGGCCGCAATGGTGAGGAGGACCTATGCGGGGGTAGAGAGGGTGGAGGACGCGACGAAGAAGGCCAGGGAGGTGGCTGGCCGGGCGGAGACAACGTCGTCGGCGGGGAGGCGCCATCCTAGGTGGAGTGTGGGCCTGGCCTATTCGGGGCCGGACGTGACCGGACCCGTTCTTCCTGGAGATGGCGGCGGTGGCAGACCAACGGCGACGGTGGCAGACCGACGGCGTGGAAGGCCGCGACGGCGGTCGCCCGTGGAGGGAGGGCAGCGTGGCGGTGAGAGCAGCATTGGCAGGCCACGTGGGCTGTGTGGAAGGAGGCAGCGGCGAACGGCCGTGGAAGCTGGTGGCGGCAGTTGGGCGTGGAAGGAGATGCGGCGGGCCATGAGAAGGCGTCACGGGGAGGAGGTGGGTAGACGGGTGAGCTTTGGCTGAGGGGTAGAACACGGAGGTAAAAAAGCTAAGGACGACGTGGCCAAACCTGGATCAAGCAAGCAATCACTCAAGATGGACCGTTGGATCTACAACGAGTGGCCCTGATTTTAGGCAACGTGGTCCCTGACGCTGCTTGGAGGCGGGCATGGAGGAACCGTGAGGCTGGAATGCCATGTGGCAGCGAGAGGGAGCCTAAACTCACTCTTGTATATTTATAGATACACTGTTAGTTTTTGTCGGTTAATTATTTGGCGGCAATTTTGTATTGGATTGTCGGATGAACAGTAGTAGAGGCAGACCTAGTAGTAATTCAAATTTTGTTTTGTTACTTGAGTTCAGGTTTGGATGGATAATGTTTTCTTCCATAGTAACAATAGTTGTGTTAGCTGCGCAAGTATGGTCCAATGTAGAGGCTCGATCGCTGCAAGTTCTTAATAGGCTTTTGTTTTCTAATCCAACCTCTACACTGCGCACCATGTGCAATACCGTTTCGATTCTGTTGTGTCGCTCGTTAGAGCATTCGAAACAGTCACTCTAAAATACTGTATCTTTTGATAGACTAGCTGATGAAGGGAAATAATCTTTTAATGCGTAGTATAAAATGTTAATGAAACTTAGGTCAAAGAATAGAGGTAGTAGCTACGAGAGCAGCGGTCCACAGCTATTTCTCATATGCTCCTCCATGATTTATGTGCTTGGCTACTCAAATAGACTCATCAACATCATTAGTTGTGATGCTTGGGAGACATGTGAGCAGATCTCCAATTAATTAGATCTCCAATGGGAACTCATTGTCGCTTCGGGGCAACACAGGATCTATCAGCCGTGCATTCTACTTTTGGGAGGTCGGAGACTTGCCGATGCCTTCCATGCCTAGCTAGTGAAACGAAGAGTAGTAGCTGACCAGAGAGGCGAACGGGGGAGGAGGAGCTCTGGATGCTGTTTGTTTAGCTCAGGCCTCAGGGTGAGGGGGGAGGAGACCACAGCAGCAAGTTATAGTGGCAGCGTAGTGTTTTTTCTTTTCTTTTCTTTTCTTTTTTTGTGAAAGCTGCCTGGATTGGTATAGCGGGGTTAATTGTGTGTCAGGATTTCTAGCTATCTCGTCTCGTCTGCGCAGAGTTCAGAAAATCATCCTATTATCTTAAAAAAATTGAAGGTCGGGTTGGTGGTGTGTATAAATTTTCAATCGCACGAACGCGCCGGATTGTCAATTGCTGATTGAGAAGGCATGTCCAAATGTTTTGGGGGGCAATCGGGGATAGAAAATGCAACCATTCGCAGTTAAACATCCGTTTGATTAGGCTTTTGCATTCGTGTTTTATGACCAATTCTTGCCCTATTTATAAACTATTACATCCTCCGGTCATAAAAAGAAGTTGCGTTGACGGCGTGTTCTTCACTTAACCACAGCGAATGACACCCCTATCAGATTTCTATCTTGCTAGCCGATCAGCCGAGTTCCGTTCGATTCGAGCGTCGGACACGGCAAGGAGCGACGCGCAGCGATTACCCAGGTTCGGACCCCCTTACGGGTAACAGTCCTACTCCTGCCAAGCCTTAGCTCTTTTCTGGTTATGGTTGTGTGAGAATGCTTACAGAATGCTTCTCCCCTCTCTTTTTCTCTCTCTTCTACTCTTATACAAGCCTCGAACTGGCGGAGAGAGCCAAGGGGGTAGGCAGCACAGTACACTGATAAGACGTTAGAGACAAGACAGAAGAGACGAAAACGTGCTGCCACTGTGCCGAATGGCGCCGCTCACGCGAGCTCCGCAAGTGGCCTCTGACTTGCGCAGACACGCCGGTGAAAGAACGAGCGAGACCCAGCTTGCGCCGCCTGACGCGGGCGGCCAACCCGCTGACGGCAAACTCTCTCTCTCTGCCGGTCAATTCCGCAGCGCCACAGTGACGGGTGATCAGACCCGTAGAGGTCACTGTGGCGGTAATCATCTCTTCATCGGTCCATTCGCGCGTGATGTCGTACACTATACCACAGACCATATTTAGCGACAGACGGTGTGTTGTAAAATATTTTCAAAGGTGGCAGACCGTCTGTCGCTAAAACATACCGACAGATGGTCTGTCGGTATAACATTTGTTTTCGACAGACAGACTGTCGTTATAAGTACAAAGCTATAAAGACGGTCAGTCTTGTCGGTATAGATAATTTTTAGGACGGTTGGTCTGTCGCTATATATATGGATGGAAGCCACGCGCGAACCTAAAAATTAGAAATGTTACTGTATCTTGGGTCCACTGCGCAGTTGAATAGGAGAGGTGGAGAGGTGGCTGTGTATTGATAGGGTAGAGAGAGGAATAGAGAGGGAGGGCACGGGAGTGAGAGTCAGGGAGCCAAGGCGGGGAGAGAGAGACGGCGGCGGCATGGACGGCGGCTGGATCCGGCCAGCGGCGGCGGGATCTGGCCGGCGGTGGCGGGCACGGCGGCAGGACAGCGCGGCACGATGCGGCTAGGTGGGAGACGCGCGCTGGGCGGCGGTTGGCCGGGGAGAGAAGGGGTGGCAGGGCAGGGCGGCACGACGCGACGCGGCTACGCGGGCGGCGTGCGCTAGGCGGCGGCTGGCCGGGGAGAGAAGGGCGGCTCTTCTTCTTCTTCTTCTTCTTCTCCCTCTTCCTAATCTCCCTCATCTGCTTGCGTAGCTCGTGTCAACGGCAAGGAGGAGGAAGCGAGGCTCGGCGCCATCTGCATGCCAAGATTCGACCTCGTCCAGAACTCCATATCGGTAAGAACTTCATCCGACCTCTTAGGGTTCTTTGGGGATTTGGGTAATTTTTTTTTGAAAATAGCCTTGATTCATGAGTTTGGATTCGAATTTAGGGATTTCAAGGAATTAGGGCAAGCGGGTGCCGCAGGACTGGAGGAAGCGCCTCGTCGGCATCCATACATCGATGAACGTTAATCACAGAAATGAAGACACTGTACATGTTACAGAATGGAGGTTATTGTTTTTGCCAAAATGCAACTGAGAAAAGTTTACTAATTTCTGAATGTATGCCACTGACAAATTCATGCAAATTAGTATTATGTGCTTTCTTCCAGGTTTTAAATTTCTCAAGTGCAAAACCTGAAATTGCTATAGCATAAATTTGATATTAGCATCAAGTTTCAGGCCATTTGTCAAGTGCATAACATGAATACCATCGAATTTTTTTCTCATGTAGCGCTGAACTGGAATGAGCTAAATAAGATCTGATTGATGCATCTGGAATGAAGGCATACACCAAATTGGAACGATTCAAGACCTGAAGGCATGGCATTAAGCTTTGCATTCTTTTTGCCAAGAGTGAAGTTGCAATTTCACTGTATTTATTTTAACTATTTTTTTTCCATGATTTGCATATTTCACTGGACGTAGATAGTCACCCACTGAGGATTGCTGAGGAAGGAACAAGGTACACCGCATTTGGGAGATTGAGGTCCGACCCACATCGCTAGGAGCTAGTCAGTCCTTCCATTATTCCTCTCCTCAATCACTTAATTTTTTGCATCTGTGATTTGATGTGCATGCTTGAAATTGTACACAATGAAAAGGATTTGCATTTCTTTGGTGATTCATAAGGCTTAAATAAAGTATGTTGCTTGTCTGTATGCTATCTTGAGAGTGAGCTTCACTTGCAGAGTTGGGCCTTGATTAATACTGAAAGCACTCTTTTCTTATTGTCAGGGTTTTAATCTTTAATAGTCCAAAACCACAAAATACAATATGGATGTAGATGCCTTACTTAATGAACATATCGGATGTGCACATATTGTGAGAGTGTGAGGTGCCCTTGACAATATTCTCTATAGTGGTTTATGTTTGGCTCACTTAATTAAAGAATATGAAGTAGGAGTATGTTTATGTAATATGGTACGTTGATGTGTCTAGGTATTTGATGAGGTTAAAAGGCTTTGTGCGCACTAGATGTCATCAAGAGGGATCAATTGTAGTGGGTTATTTGTTCGATGAGAGCCTGACCTTCTGTTCACGGTATTTGCAAGGTGAGACGTGGAAAGTGTTAGTTCGACTCCTTTCTTTCACCCAATTGGTCGAGATTTGGCTGGCAAGCGTAGTGTGTGACAGTCATGCACAAGGCAGCATAGGCTGATGGATGGTAGTTCTAGTGTCTGATTTAGTCTTTTAGCATGATATCAGAATTTCCATGGACTCCATGCTTGACAGAATTCATCTGGTGCATGAAGTTTTGATCATTTAATAACCATATTTCTGCCTGTGCATGTGCGAGGTTTTTTTATTTCTGCCATTACAACGCACGGGCATTTTTGCCAGTTAAATTAAATATGTGGTAACATACTGTTAAAATGAATCCTTTATATATAGTGTGTATGTTTGTGATAACATGTTGCTTGATATATATGTATGTGTGGTCTGTGCTTGCACTAAAATGATGTTTTTTATAGGTACAATGGCAGTGAATGGCAGTGCATACTACATGGATTGGAAGCATGCAAGTTGATCATTTTGCTTTAATAGGACCTAGGAACATGTACTATGGGTGGTCTACAAAGACACTGTTAGTTTTTGAGTTCATTTTGCTTGTAGTGATCATAAAACAAGTAGTGGAAAAACCGTAAACAATGTTTGTTCATATTTTTGTAATATGATATTCATGGCTGAGACGAACTACATACAGTACAGATGGCTCATGCTATATGCCAAATGGTCAGTTCATATTTTGTACTATGACATGCATGGCAGAGGTGAACTATATACGCTTGTGGCACATGCTAGGTATGAAATGGATATGGTTATATGAAATGGACATGTATTATATATATTTGTGTTCTATTGTGTGATCATAAATATTTTAAATGCATGCATTAACTTTGGGCTTGACATAAGTTATTATAAATGTGAAATGTGTAATCTGTGATTCTTATTACCACAAAAAATATTATGTGGCAATAGCATTGGCTATAGCAACAAAATTTATTTTGTTGCAATCACTGTGTTGCAATAGGTAGAATCCCTTGTGGTGATTCTCTGTAAATATAGCTGGTATATTTTTGAAAATCGTTTTTAATGACAAGGTCTGTCCCTAAAGAAGTCTTAGGAGACAGACGGTCTGTCGGGATAGATCCAACAGATGGTCTGTCGCTACATTTTGTTCTGTCGGTATAGATATTTTATTAGGTTTGGATGGTCTATCGGGAAAGGAAAGTCTATCGGAAAAGGTCTATCCCGGCAGGACTTGTAGTGACAGAATAAAGTCTGTCGGTAAAGCCTTTACCGACAGACTGTATGTCGCGAAATGTGGTCTTTAGCGACAGACGGTGTGTCGCCACAAGTGGTCTGTGGTTCAGTGAGGTCGATTTCAGCTGTGAATGGCTCCGTCATTAATCCATTCCTCATGGATATGACGCTGGCAACATGCCAATCCTGGAGCAACTGAGGAACGGAGAGCGCACATGAAATAATACGATCATGATAGTTACTGGACGACAGCAAGTTCAAAATTTGTGGTGCTGCAGTACTGCTTTTTATCGGGCGATGTAACATGATGAACGAAAACGGAATATAACGTACGTATGTGTATCATCCAACACTCAGTAAATTGTTTCTTCTTTTTAATATGATCTGCAAACATTTTACCGTGGATATATTATTTAGTATGCATGTATGTACGACACCCATGCATGTGATCGAACGAATACTATTTATTGGTACCATAAGACGACTTAGTTATTAAACTGCATAAGTGTCACCCCTCAGTTTTACTTACCTTGAGGGACGACGATCCCGTGCGCTAGCCCCTGGATCAGTACGCTAGCTGGACAGCTGAAGATATGATTACCGCTACAGTGACCCCTGCAAGTCTGAGCGGCTGTCACTGCGGCGCAGAAGAATTGACCGGCAGAGAGAAGGTTTGCTTGAGATGGCCGCCCGCGTCAGGAGGAGCAGACTGGGCCCCACCCGCAGCCTCACTGGTGTGACTGTGCGGGTCAGTGGCCACTTGCGAAGCACGCGAGGGCGGCGCCGCGCGACGCAGTAGCAGCACGTTTTCGTCTCTCCTGTCGTGTCTTGTTACTGTACCAATGGTACTGTACTGCCTACCCCCTCGGCTCTCTCCGCCAGTTCAAAACTTGTATAAAAGGGGTGGAGAGAGGGAGAAGAGGGAGAGGCTAGGCGAGGCAAGGTTACATTGCACCCGCATTTGTGCATTCGAAACACTCTGTAAACACATTCCATTCAACCACAACCGAAAAGAGCTAAGGCTCAGCAGGAGTAGGACTGTTACCCGCAAGGGGGTCCGAACCTAGGTAATCCCCGTGTGTTGCTCCTTGCTGCGTCCAGTGCTCAATCGAACTGAGCTCGGCCGATCGACTAGCTACACAAAAATCTGACCAGGGGTGTGATCCGCAGTGGTTGAGCGGTGAGCACGCCGTCAACTCCCTTCTGCACGCTTCCTGTAGCACGGGCCCCGCCTGACAGTGAAGAGGCCTCTCGTGCTCGCCCTGCGTGACCATTCGTCTTATTAAAAAAGTTATATAAATATTATTTATTTTCTTATGATTTAGTTTACTATTAAATGTATTTTAAGTATGACTTATATTTTTATATATTTGAACTAAATTTTTGAATAAGATGAATGGCCAAAGACGTGTCCAAAAGTCAACAGCGACTTCTTTCTGTGATCGGAGATAGTATATCACCTTCCACCCACTTTACAAAACTATCCTATTTCTTTCTATATTTGATTTTTTTTTATATTTTAATTCCTACCCTATTGATTCATTGTTGAGAACCGCCGTCATCGCGCAGCCGCGTCATTAGAACCCTTAGGAGCTGTAGATGCCGGAGCGTGAACGCTCTTGGCCGGAGTCGAGCCGTAGCGCCGCCGTGTCGTTCGCGTCGCCGCCAGGCCACGTCACCGTCCAGAGGAAGGCGATGACCATGACCATGCCCATGCTGTGTTTGCCTCGTGCTGGCATATTTGGCCATCTGTACACATTGTCGCTTCGGGGCAACACAGGATCTATCAGCCGTGCTTTCTACTTTTGCGAGGTCGGGGACTAGCCGATGCCTTCCGTGCCTAGCTAGTGAAACGAAGAGTAGTAGCTGACCAGAGAGGCGAACTGGGGAGGAGGAGCTCTGGATGCTGTTTGTTTAGCTCAGGCCTTTAGGGTGAGGGGGGAGAGAGAGACGACAGCAGCAAGTTATAGTGGCAGCGTAGCAGGAAAGTTGTGGAAGCAAGCTGTTTTTTTTCTTTATTATTTTTTTGGTGAAAGCTGCCTGCATTGGTACAGCGGGATTAATTGTGTGTCAGGATTCTAGCTATCTCGTCTCGTCTGACGCAGAGGTCAGAAAATCATCCTATTATCTTAATAATCGAAGGTCGGGTTGGTGGTGTGTATAAATTTTGACGCGCCGGATTTTCAATTGCTGATGGAGAACGCATGTCCAAATGTTTTTTTTTTTTTGAAAATTGGTCCTATGACATCCAAAGAAGCCCACTTTTGGTTTTTACCACCCAAATTTTTTGGTACATCTAAATACCACCCAAAACACGCACTGTTCCTCTTTTAACCACTCTGTCCACATCGATCTAACTCCGTTCAGGTCCATCACCGGCGGCTACTTCCTCCCAACGCTAGCTCGCCGGCGACTGCTTTCTCCCCCATACAAGGTCATTGTCGGCTGCTCCCTCACCCCTACGAGTTTGCCGGCTGCTTCTCCATTCCCCACGAGCTCTCCGGCAGTTGCTCCCTCCCCAGACGTGCACGTGAGGTCGTCGGCGGCTGCTCCCTCCCCTCGTCGCGCCATTCGAGCTCGCTAGCGGCTGCTCCCTCCTCTCGTCCCTCCCCCTTTTTTTGGGTGTCATAGGACCAATTTTTCCATTTTTCTTTGGTGGGGGTGGGGGGGGGGACAATGGGGATAGAAAATGGAAGCATGCGAAGTTAAACATCCTTCTTGATTAGGCTATTGTATTCATGTTTTATGACAGGGAAAAAATGATTCAACGCATAACCAGTGCTTACCCTATTTATAAATTATTATATCACCTTTCATCCATTTTTCAATACTATCCTATTTCTTCCCATTTTTTATTTTTTTATATTTTAGTCCCTACCCTATTGTTACATTGTTAAGAATCTTAAATGGACAACTTTTGATAACACCATTTAACATACCCTCTATGATGAGAAATTTGATAAACAACTAGAGCCTAAAATAGGTCAGGACATCAAAAAGTGGTTGTGAGTATAAATGCGTCTTTTAGCAATGTCGAGGATTAATTTGACAATCCTCCCGACAAAAGCTAAACCATTAAGAAATTACATCATAAAAACAAATCCCATCATTCTAAAAATTTCCTACTAATAAAACAATGACCTATTTTTTGCTCCGTCATAGCCTCGGCTATCTTCTCTAATTGAGTACGCCACCTGCCAAGCATAGGTGGGGTAGCGAGGGCGACGATCGTGGTGGAACCCACTCAAATACTGAACCAAGCTACTGTTGAAGCATATTTGCAGAACCCTCTTGAATATTTCTCAAATTTCCAACCAAGCTCCCTGACCAAAATTGCCAACAGGAATGCATGCAAACTTCATCTCCAGAAATAAGTAGCAGAGGTGACCTACCTCCTCCCGAGGAATCCATCCTTGAAGCTACAATTTGCCGTTCCACAACACCTTTTTTAGTAACAACTTCGTCCCTTCAAAATACAAACTTAACCATTAACGCAGAGGGCACATACAAAATGTAGAATAATAAATTAAATATTATCGATTACTAGATATATAGTACCAACGTATTCAGATGTTGTGTTCATCGTATCAATAGACTTACCTCTTTTATATCAAACATGTCTACGTGTTAGACTTACATTAGAGCTACGATTTAGTTATATCATCTGCGTAAATAGAGTCTATGCCAGCTATGTAATCCTGGACTATAAATGTACAGCATTGTGGCTGAAACCAAAGTTACAATGACACATCTTTCCCTAGTGTATCTACCACAGGTGGGATATCTCATGGCCGACGTAGTGATGATCGAGATGATCGAGGTGACACATCTTTCCCTAGTGTATCTACCACAGGTGGGATATCTCATGGCCGACGTAGTGATCATCAAGATGATCGAGGTGTAGCCACTGGACACATCGTCATTGTAAATTTACTGATGCCTTCCATGCATATGGGTGGAGCGATGTCAAAGAGAATGTGAGGCTGAGACGAGATATGAAATATTGTGTTTTGGGGAGATGAAAAGAGCAGCAGTGTCTGTGTAGGTAGAGGACTAGAGGGGGAGGAAGCCCCATCACTAAATATTTAAAACATTAGGGAAGGAATTGAAACTTATTAGAGGGCAAAAATTTAAAGTAGGGTGGGTGGATTGGATACCGGCAGTCGGCAGAGATCACCCTAAAATTTATCATCCTCACACACTTCATTAAGAAACACAAAGCAAAGCAGGCAAAAAATCGCATTGCCTCGTCCTAAGGCCCTGTTTGTTTAAGCTTCTAGCCAGCTTTTAGTCTCAGAAGTCAGAAGCTCAAACAAACAGCCAGCTTTTGGAACCCCCTTCAAAGAAGCCAAAAGCTACCAAAAACCCAGTTTGTACTATGATCTAAGCTTTTCCCAGAAGCTAGTTTTTTGTGGCTTTTTACAGAAGCAGCTTTTAAAGAAGCTGCATCTCAAACAAACAGGGCCTAAGTACTACGAGTTCAGCACTGAAAATAAAAGAGAGAGAAGAGCAGCGCAGAGTAATTAGTGCATTCTCGTGGAGTTACCCCCTCGAGTTTTTGAAAGCGTGATGTTTTACACGTGTGCTAAATCGAAATTTTAAAATTATATCTATTAAAATCTTTTAAACTATTTGAATTGGGTACATAAAAATCATACATATAGATTCGTTTCAAAAAATACTTTCATGATATCATAATTTTTTGAGTTTTATAATTAAATCGCAATGATAATATGTAATTAAAGTTATATTTTGAAGACGATACCGTGTCAATTTTCAAGATTTTAAGAAATGGATGGAGCACTAATTTGAACCAATTGTTGACCCAGTGATTTGGATGGATATGATTTGGTAGTCTATACTTCCATATCCATCATGATTCGTGATGCCCTTTGTGACTGACAAGTCGATGAGTAATTAACAGACACCAATAGGCTGTTTGGTTGGCTGCATTTACAGAGATTTGCATCTATAGATGCAGAATCTTGTTTTTTTCTTGTGTTTGGTTGCATGCATCTGGTTTTGAGCCTGGATCTGTGGATGCAAGATTCTCCATGTAGCCTGACTCTGAAAAAACACAGAAAATGGACGTTTCTCTGGATGCAACGCATGCTAGCCTCGTGTTCTACGCATGGGGCCATAGTCAGTCACCATATCAGGCCATGCATGGGCTGCCACGTAGCAGGTAATTTTTTCCTTTTTGTTTGTATCTTTTTATTAGCATATCTGATTACCGAACCGATTATAAAAATAGATTTCTGATATTTTTTCGAACAAAACTAGACCACACTTGCAATATAAATTTTAAAATAATTAAATTTCAAAATATTCGCCTGCTAAACACTCAACCAAACACTGTCTCTGCATCTGCACATCCCGTATCTCACCAGCCTAGCTGAGTCAAACGGGCCAGGCTCGTGAGAGAAGACAACCAAACATCCTACAAAAGTCGTGGCCTGATTAAGTAACAATGGAATATATATGGAATACATGATTACATGGTATGCCGATGTTGGCGCACCTGGTCAAGATACAACTTTAACTTTAAGCGTTAATTATCTTATTTTTTTTAGAAATGTCCGGAAAAATTTAAATCGGTCAGAAGCAAGTGCATCCACTTTAAAACATAACATTGTAACTCTGAATAGAATATCTGATGTGGGAAGAAATATTTAAATCCATGTAAAGTGTGGTAGAAATTTAAAGAAAAGGATCATTCGGGCAGGTCAGCACTCCTCTCCTGCGACCTCGTCGGCGCTTCGGTGCCAAGCAAGTTCTGCCATCACGTACCACAGCATGCTGAGACTTGCCACGGGGACCCAGACCACTGCATGAGCTAAATCTGATGGTCAGTCCGTGATTGTTGTTGTAACAAGCATCCCGATGCCTTACATGCTTTACAAGTAGAGCAATTGATGAGATGTTTCACAATGCATAGGGCAGCTAGCAGGCTCAAGTGTGTGAGCAGGGGAGGAGGAAGTTCAAATATCTATGTATCTATTAAAGCACTAGCGCTGAAACCACCTCACAACACGTGTCGTTGCTGCGGTGTCACCTGTGTTGCGTCCATGTCGTTGTGTTCAACTACAGCCGTTTGATCGTGCCTGATGTGCAAATCTGACCATTAAGATTATGCTTTATATATAAAAGAATTTTTTTCGTAAAAAAAATTCGACAAAGCGAGATGATTGCTCCGTTGAACACCGGCGCCAGCTTTCTGGGCGTAGCGCAGGGTTCCAATCCTAGCCGATCCACCCTTTTTTCCATTTTCTTCTCTCCCACTTCTACCTTCTGTTTTGTAGCATTTTTCTCCACATAAAGATACCACCAGCCTATAGCTCAGCTGGTTTTCCCACGCCATGTCTAAGCAGTAGGAGTCGGGTTCGAATATCTCCACTTCGTTGTTTTTTCCATCTTCTTTTAAGATGCGAAAAAGCAATCAAAACACAGAAAAATGGGCCAATCATTTCTTTCGTTTCCTTTTCAGTTTTTTAGAATGCAAAAAATTCAAAACACCATAAAAAATAAAAAAATCTATCTAAAATTGTTATTTTAGGATGACAGAACTTAAAACAGAAACTATGGATGCTATTTTTCTCTAGATACAAATCTTACATGTTGGTGCAGATTATCATCTAAGAAATGGTAAGATGGTTCTTTTTAATTGTTAGTTTTGTTAGACTATCTTCATTAAAGCCCTATGCAAATGTTTCAAAAATTTGAGCTAGACTATTTGTCAACGTCAACAATAGCCATCTGTAACGATCTACTGAGGAAAAAACTGTTGTATAATTCTAGATAGTATTGGATTTCACAACTCCCTCCTTTTCTTTTCTTTTCTTTTCTTTTCTTTTCTTTTCACACAACATTAACCACAGCGCTTCGGGCCCCGCCTACCGTATAATTCCAGATAGTATAGAACAATGGGAGAAGGATTTAGGATTATCGGATATGACTGAAAAAACTTGAAAGTAATTATGTTTGGCCAATTGGATAATTGCAGAGATCAAATAGCACCGTCTTACACCTCAGTGGGACAGAGAGTAAACCAGACTAAAGCCTTGTTTGTCTCAGATTAGATTAAATTAAATTAAATTAAATGAAAATTTGTTATTTTTGTATAGGCCAAATGTTGTAATATTCTGTAGTTATTTTTGTGGGATCTTAAATAGTTCTTCTTAGAGTTCGGAAAATATTTTTTTCATAATTTTTTGAATTTTTTAAAATGTATTTCAAGTGGGTCACAAATTTGCTACAGTAAAATACAACTCAACATTAATCTGAAACAAAAGGTTGAGTTGTGTTTTACTGTACCAAATTTATGAGCCCTCGAAAGACGTTTTAAAAAATTTATAAAATTCTGAAAAATTATTTTACAAACTCTAATGAGAACTATTTAAAACACCACCAAAATAAATACAAAATATTACATCGTTTGGCTTACACAAAAATAATAAATTCTCATTTAATTTAATTTAATTTAATCTAAAACAAACAAGGCCTAAATTGCATTGCCTCATTCAAGGCAAGTACTATTATATCAGTAGCGAAAGAAAAAGTGAGCAACATAAAGTAATAAGTGCTTCTCATGTTGCAGGCCACTTGGTGGTTAGTAAATTTGGTAGGTAGTCTATGCTGCAAAATCCATCCATGACAGTTTTTTCGAGTCATTTTGTTCGATCTGCCTGTTGATTGAGAGGGACAAATAGAAGAATGATATTACCTGCTTCAAACAACCATATATGCAAGGCATACCAATGTGGTGACCATGGAAACACAACTCTAAGAACTAAGTATCACTGCAATTTATTTAAAATGCTCACTAAAGCCATAATATTATTGGAAGCAATTGGAGTAACCATTAAGAAACAATTATTTAAGGCAAGCGCCTTGAATCAGATGTCCGACGGGAGGGATTTTATCGAACACTAGCTTGGACCGTGGAATCGTAGCGGGTCAATCTCGGTCATTCGTTGTGTTTAACCAGTTGAAATATCAAGGTTGTCTGATGAAACATGTGAAGTACTAATGAAACATGATAAAATGCTGATGAAAGATGGCGATGTTGAAGGATCAATATGTATCCTAAAGGGGGTGAATAGGCTTTACAAATTTTCAACAAATAATAAGCACAGTGTAAAACAATATCGAATGTTCCGATGTTTATATCAGATAGTCCGCTATGGATCGGACTATCTGATATGTAATCAGATTATCCGATATTGTTGGAACTAGAATTTGAAGCCCTTTAGCAATTTCAATGATACCACCTACATCAAAAGGGGTTAGACAGCAATAAACAAGTAAATCAAGAGAAATAGACTCAAATCCACAAGGAGGCTCTAAAAAGTTGTTCCTGAAGTTCGGATCTTTGAAGAGATCCTACGTGTCCGTTGAGGCGGCTCGGTCACACTTGAGTCAGGTCCTTCTTGACCCTTTGCCTCCCGGGTTGCACTAAGCACTCCCAGTTTCAATCTCCAAAAAACTTCCCTTTCGGAGGCGAATCCGGCCTTCACAAACGGTCCTCGGCCACCACTTCAAGTCCTAGTGGCTCTAAGGTGACTCCTAGCCGTATAGAAGCCCTCAAACTCCAAGAATAAAAAATCTGGTGAAAAATTTTACTTGGAGATGGGACCAAGTGCTTAATGATGAAGCTTGATCAACACAAAGCACTCAGATCTACCTTCTCCACTCTCAGAAGGATGCAATCAATGAGATTTGAAGTGGGAGAGAGGGGAAGGTGAGAAACTAGGGCTGCAATAAGTGTTCAGCTGAAGTGAATGTGAAAGGCAACCCTAGCTCGTGGGGGGAGGAATAAATACTCCCACCCACCAACTAACCATTTGTTACTGACAGATATCAGATTGTCCGATATGAAAGTGAGTGAAACTCGACGCAATGGCTATTTTTATGGTTCTGTAATGTTTCTAAAGATATTCAAATAGAAATAAATCAAGAAGTCAAGTCATATCGGATAGTTTGATAATATTATTGGATAGTCCGATATTTTTTGGTCCGAAGAAAGAGAGGAGTCAATCGGACCAAGAATCGGATAGTTCGATACACATCGGAACGTTCCGTAGAAATTATCGGGTAGTCCAATATTTTTGCGATTTCGAGACAAAGAGAGATCGATCGGACCAAACATTGGATAGTTCGATTCACTTCGGAACATTCCGGTCCGATATTTTTGTGAGTTCGAGACAGCAGACCTCGGAGCAGGGATTGGAACATTCCGATATACATTGGATATTCCGGTTTAACATCGGATAGTCCGATATGTTTTTAATTAAAACACACTCAAATTTGATTGGTGGATAGAATATGACAAGATTCATTTACCATGAGCACTTAGATCATTTAGAAATGGTTTTCCATCGCATCCCTTTTAATAGTACGGCATGTCCTTAGACTCAAATTAAAATAAAAAGATCTAGGTCTAAGCATCACACACCGTCTTCTCCTTCTGTCCGTTAGTGTCCCACATTCTTCTTTGGTAAAAGTCCATTTTAGGTACCTCAACTATCGCGAAAGTTCGAAAAAATCCCTAAACTATGATTTGGTCTGTTTTACATACCTGGACTTTCAATACTGGCTCAAAACCCATCACAACCTGGTTTTGTTAAGTGTTGTGTTGACTTGGCGTCATGTAGTGGCGCCACGCGTCATCCAAGTCAGCAAAACCACTACTACGTGGCGCCATGTCAGCAAAACCACCGAACAAAACAAGGTTGTGATGATTTTTGAGCCGGTATTGAAAGTTTAGGTATGTAAAATAGACCAAATCATAGTTTAGGGGGTTTTTCGGACATTCACGATAATTGAGGTACCTAAGATGGACTTATTCCTTCTTCTTTACAAGATTTAAAATCTGTCCATAAAACATATTAGTTTTTTGATTGCTCGTCATTTATCACCAAAAATCTGTCCATGCACATTCAGATGTACTAATGAAATATAGAAAAGTATTGATGAAACATCAATAAATACTGATAAAACATCGATCATCCAAGCCCGCAAAGCAAATATTTCACAAGAGTGAAATGCTTCGGTACGAGCAAAACACAATTTTCTCAAGGAGCAAATAGAAAAGTTTCACATTTTTATTCTTGTTTTACCTAGCAAAAATCTTATTTCATGCATACAACATTTCAAAATGTTTGAAGACAAGTATCTAGCTCCTGCTCCTTCCCATAGAGTATCAGCTTGTTTGGGCTACTGGATTCATATTTTTAATTTCCTGGCGTGGATATTGGCCGGAATTAATTGAGACTTTAGCATGGGCTCATGAACGCACACCTTTGGCTAATTTAATTCGCTGGAAGTCCCCATGCAGCGATCACTAGCTCAGCGCAACTATAGCTATTTTGTGGACAAAATTCGCTCAGCCCAGCGGTGAGAGATGCCTGACATGATGCCCGGTGACCCAACCTCCACACTCACAGTTCCTTCCTATAAATCCGTGATCACGCCACATACACATATGACACCATTTTGCCAGTTGTTTGTTCTACTAGATGTGTCTGCGTGCCCGTGGCGCGCCGGCAAAATAAAATGTACAAAATCTGGATTGTGTGCTAGATGTTTTAAGATTTATGCTGAGGACGCCTGTGAATCAGATCGGAAGACGGGTGTATTTGTTGTCTCGTTAAGCTTAGCAAGTGCAACAGCTATTCGGTATGACCGAAATTTGTTTGCTGTCCGTCGATGGCGCTGACGTTGTTGAACATAAAGCAGTAAAGATTTGGCAAGGGAGGAAATACTTAGCGAGCTATTTCAGGGTAGACAGGCTGATTGTTCCATGCTTGTTTTTTACATGCAGACGATAGATAGGCTTACTGAAGATACAGAGGTGGTAAGAGTAGTGCAGAGTTGTGCTTACACTAAAAGTACGTAAACAGGTGAATGGTGCAGTGAGGGACGCAGTGTACAAAGAAGCATTCGGTGTTCACGTTGGTCGTGCGTCAGCCAGCACAGGAGGCATGGTTAGTCATACAGCTTTCTCTTCACTGGCAGCGACGTACCGCTGACTGTCGCATCATCTTTGCTGTGTCATGAGATAAATTGGTTTAGTGTGGAGTGGAATGAAGAGTAGTAATGATGCCTGAAGATGGTGAGTCTTGTGCCTTACGTGGAGGAAGGAATATTTTGCTTGGAGTGCTCTGGTTGATCATCAAGACGTATGTGAGTAGCCTCGTGCTGCACACCATTGTTTAGCGCAACATAGTAGGTAATGCGGTAATTGAGGTAAGCTAAAATTTGTATGGGAAAAAAACTTGCCTCGTTAGGCGGTGTAGCAGCAGTTGCTGATCCAGAAGGGCGGGCAACGTGGGGAACAAAAGAATGTTTGGAGACCGGACCGGTTGGAGCAGCTCTGGAGTGCTGGGGTGCGTTGCTGGATAGGGTCACGCCTTTGCTCTAATGGGCAGCATTACCATTGCTTTTGAGTACTTTGCAGGGCCGTTTTTTTCGTAGAGGAGCCGTGCATGCGGCACAGTAGTAAAAATGGCTAGCATGGGCAACATAAAAGAGAGCTTGAAGCATATATGGTGTACATTACCTTGGCAACGGGCGTAGACGGAGAGGACTGTGCATCTGCTGGAACAACTCCAGGTGAGACAAAGATTTCATCTGGTTTATCTGAGACGTTGGACGTAGGTGTGTGCACTGCCGGAGCGCTTGTAGAGGATGGCGAAATATCAATGTGTGTTTGTTGTTGAGGCAATGAGGCGTAACGTCAGCATATGACGGGTTGTTGGGGGGCCTCGTCACACGTTTCATCTGCATGAATAACTTGGAACGCCATGATGGGACGGCCATGGAACGTATTTTCTCCCTAGACCATGAACGGGGGAAAATTGAAGGACAGGCTAACCTTAAATCCTTCATCACACGTTTCTATAAAGAGCTGTTTGGAGAACCTGAGGAGACCTTCTTCTCCCTTGTGGAGAGTTGGACTCAGGATATTGCTCAAGTTTCTCAAAAAGAGAACGATATTCTTTCGGGCCCTTTTTTCGAAAAGGAAGTGAAAGATGCCATTTTTCAGCTTGAACATAACAAGGCACCCGGTCCTGATGGTTTTCCGGCAGAATTTTTTCAAAAATTCTGGGAAATCATTAAAGGTGACTTGTTGGAAATGTTTCATGAGCTTTACGTCGGGGATTTACCGCTTTTTAGCTTAAACTTTGGTGTGATCACTCTCATACCTAAAGTCCAAGATGCTAACATAATTCAACAATACAGACCCATTTGCCTCCTCAATGTGAGTTTCAAAATTTTTACTAAAGTGGCCACGAACAGGATTAGCCTTGTTGCGGACAAAATAATCAGTCCCACTCAGACTGCTTTCATGCGTGGACGAAACATCCTAGAAGGAGTCGTCATACTGCACGAAACTTTGCATGAGTTACATAGGAAAAATCTGGATGGGGTAATTTTTAAAATAGACTTTGAAAAGGCTTATGACAAAGTCAAATGGCCCTTCTTACTCTAGACTCTACGAATGAAAGGTTTCTCACCAAAATGGATCACTTGGGTTAAGACTTTCATTTCGGGAGGGAGTGTCGCAATCAATGTGAATGATGAAGTGGGGCACTACTTCCAGACCAAGAAAGGCCTCCGACAAGGGGATCCCCTATCACCACTTCTGTTTAACATTGTAGCAGATATGCTATCAATCCTAATTAAGAGGGCAAATGTTGATGGGCAAATTGGTGGGATAGTACCTCATCTGATCGATGGAGGTTTATCTATTCTACAATATGCAGATGACACAATTCTTTTCTTGGAACATGACCTGGAAAAAGCTCGTAACATGAAACTTCTACTTTATGCTTTCGAGCAAATCTCAGGGCTGAAAATCAATTTCCATAAAAGTGAATTGCTCTGCTTTGGAGAAGCCCAAAAGTATTTGCAACATTACATGGATATCTTTGGTTGCAAGAAGGGGGATCTTCCTCTGAGGTATTTAGGCATTCCTATTCATTATAGGAAATTGAAAAATACTGATTGGAAGAAGGTGGAGGAGCGCTTTGAAAAGAGACTCAGTAGCTGGAAAGGCAAACACCTCTCTATTGGAGGAAGATTAACATTAATCAACTCGGTGTTAAGCAGCCTTCCGATGTACATGATGTCCTTTTTTCCCATCCCAAAGGGTGTTCTTAAGAAACTTGACTATTTTCGTTCTCGATTTTATTGGCAAGGTGACGAGAACAACAAAAAATATCGCCTAGCCAAATGGTCTATTCTCTGCCAACCTAAGGACCAAGGGGGTTTGGGAATACATGACCTAAATCTTAAAAATGTTGCTTTATTGAGCAAATGGCTTTTTAAACTTCTCACTACTGAAGGGACTTGGCAAGAACTTCTTAAGAATAAATATCTTGCATCTAAGCCTTTAGTGCAAGCGGAATGGAAGCCAGGAGACTCGCATTTTTGGTCTGGCTTGATGAAGGCAAAGCAAGACTTTTTTCGCTTTGGAACCTTTGATATCAGGAACGGATCACAAGTGAGGTTCTGGGAGGATACTTGGCTAGGAGGCTCAGCTTTAAAAGACCAGTACCCCGGCTTATATAGTATTGCTAGAAAGAAATTTATAACTATCGCAGAAGTTTTAGCCACACCTGATCCAAACCTATCTTGGCGGCGCTCTCTGATTGGCCCAAAATTATTAGCTTGGAATGATCTACGTTTGCGGTTGGCCAACATTGCGCTAACACATGATAAGGATGTTTTTCGCTGGAACTTGCACCAAAATGGTCAGTTCTCGGTGAAATCCCATTATCAAGCTTTGATTAGGAGGGATGTTCCTAATCTAAACAGAAAACTATGGAAACTAAAAGCCCCGTTGAAACTTAAGATTTTCTTGTGGTACCTTCGTAGAGGAGTTATTCTTACCAAAGACAATCTAGCCAAACGAAATTGGAAAGGGAGTAAAGCTTGTTGTTTTTGTCAAGATGTTGAGACAATCAGTCATTTATTCTTTGATTGTCGCTTTGCTCGCATGGTCTGGACCTTAATTCATTTGTCTTTGGGGATCTCTAAACCGTCTAGCGTTTCTAACATGTTTGGGAACTGGCTAGCGTGCTTTGATAATCAATATAAAAGTTTAGTCCTACTAGGAGCAGCAACCACCTGTTGGTCTCTCTGGTTATGTAGGAATGATCTAGTCTTTCAAAAGAAACTTAATGTGTCTCCATTGCAGGTTATTTTTACTATTATCCACTGGCTCCAGTCTTGGGTTGTGCTGCAGAAGCAGGAGTTGCAGCCTATAATTGTGGAGGCTACGCAACGTTTGGGGCAGGTGGCCAAGGTCTTCTTTTCCCAGGCACATGGGTGGCGTTCTAGTCGTAGGATTGAGTGCTACTAAGAATGTGTTTGTTCAAGTGTTTGATCATCCTTTAGGCTGTGTGTATCTTGTATGCAGAGGCCGGAAGATATTTTCAAGACTTTGTATCAACTCGATGTTTGGTTCCTGAAAGTTATTTATTCTTCCATTATCAAAAAAATGATGGGACGGCTGAAAGCATAAACTGTGATCATCAGCCTAAGTTTGAGTTGTTTGCCATAGAGAGCTGTGATCTGAGGTGGCGGTTGGTATTGATCATCTTGACCGGATGCTAGCACAACGTCAATGGAGCAACCTATCAAATTTTCCGCTGTTTGAGCGAAGAAAGTAAATTCTGCCAATGGTGGTTCAGCATGTGGAGGGTCTGCCTCGCCCGTACCGATAAGCGCAACCTTGTATCTGCATCGCAATATATAGATCAATGTGACTGCCGTCGACGGGTAGTAGACAGTAGATGAGAGAGATTAAAATGTGTTCTATCGAGCGTGACCTTGGCACAGGAACAATCTGCGTGCACTTTTTTTTTTGCAAAAGGGGACCAATCCCCAATTCCATTCCAAATAACAGAATTACAGAGTCCAATTAACACCCAAGGAGCAATGTATCTCCCCTACTTCCAAAAGTTTTTAACCTTCCAGTACATAACCTGATTAAGGACCGCAAAATAACCTCCACTGTTGGCACTTAAAATACATCAAAAAACCAGCTCCTGAACCAAAAAAAAGCTATCCATTACAGAATCAATTCTAACCAGCAAAGACCCATATTCCTACTCAAAGCTTCCCTTTTATCTTCTATTCATCCTCGCTTATAATCTGAATCCCGCGCCCCCTGTTCTTCTCCTCGCTCATCCGTCAGCTTTAACAGTATCTTCTTCATCTGCTCCACCCCGAGCCGCAGCATATCTTTATCACCCTCTGAATATAACCCTGACCAGTAAACAATCAAAGCACAAGCCGTATGCAAGATCGTTAGGGGAGAATGAATCGCAGAACTTTCAAAGCACCACTTATTTCTTGCCAACCAAATAGCCCAAAGAATGGATAGAATACACACTCCAGCAAACTTAATTCCTTCAGGCCAAATTTTCTTAAACCACTTAAACGCACCTTCCAAACTCATAGGCCGAACTCTAACTTGAAAACAAACTGCCACCACACTCCAAATAGCACTCGCAATAGAACAACCAAAGAACAAATGATCCAAATCTTCTAAATGAGAGCAAAAGATACAAAAAGGGTTTCCAGGCCAACCCCTTCTCCTGAGTTGATCTTTAGTCAAAATGGCTCGTCGGAAACATAACCAAGCAAAAATTTTGATTTTAAGAGGTAACTTTGCTTTCCAAATCAAATTTGGCCAATACAAACAGACATCTTCAGAGCCACAGATAAAATTGTACATACGCTTAACTGAAAAATCCTTCTCCGACTTCCCCTCTTTCCATCTAAAGACATCCTTTGTATTCAAAAAAACAAAAGCCTTACATTTTTGAATAACACCCCTCCAATCAGCAAGCAAAACTGGGTCAAGCCAACGTCTGAAAATCAAATTCCACTCCAACTGTCTTGCATCAAACACCGAAATATTTTGATACTCACAGATCTCAAAAAGCTCAGGAAAATTTTCCTTAAAGGACCTATCCCCATTCCAAATGTCCCTCCAGAAATCTACAAGTTTACCATCTCCTACTCCCACTCTTCTATTGCACAAATAAAACCCTCTTGTATACATTATATTTCTCCAAATTGCAGAATCCCGAATATTGATTTTTATATGAGAAATAGGTTTCCCTTTAATAAATTTGTTTAAAACAAAAACCTTCCATAAACTATCCTTCTCAGAATCAATCTTCCACCACCATTTTGAGAGTAAGCTAATGTTCATTTCTCTCAATCTACGAATACCAAGGCCCCCTTTCCTCTTGGATTTACAAATTCTTTCCCAATTTACCAGATGGTATTTTTTCTTAAGGCTGCCCCCTTGCCAGAAAAAAGATCTTCTAATCTTATCCATTTTATAAATCACCATCTTAGGAAGCAAAAACATAGACACAAAATAAACTGGGATATTGGATAGTGAAGCATTTATCAAAGTAAGCCTTCCCCCAAAGATAAGTTGTTGCTTTTCCATCTAGCCAATTTTTTATCCATCTTTTCTACCAAAAATTCCCAATCTCTCACCTTAACTTTTTGTAACCCCACTGACACACCCAAATATTTAATAGGAAAGGAACCTACAGGACAAGTAAAAATTTCAGAATACTTCAAATCTACATTAACATCTCCATTGATGGTCACCACCTCACTTTTATCAAAATTAATTTCAGACCTGAACAATTCTCAAACAAGGCTAAAAGAAGTTTCATATTCACAGCACCCTTCACCTCATGTTTTAGGCATAAGATAGTATCATCTGCATATTGAAGGTTAACCAATCCTCCTTCTATCACATCCCCTGCCAAACCCCCAAATAAAGCATTAGTTTTTGCCATTTGGATCATTTTGCTCAAACCATCTGCCACAATATTAAAAAGAAGGGGAGACAAAGGATCCCCCTGCCTGACACCTTGAAAACTACTAAAATACCCTCCATTTATCCCATTGATATTAACACTCAAAGTCCCATTATTCGATATGAGCCTATTGAATATTGCACTCAAAGCATCGGTATGAAGATCCTTGCTTCTTTACTGATTTGCGGCACTTGCTGCATGACATATACCACCATGACTGTCCAGGGACGGCTTCTTTTATCGTGGCGATCACTTCGTATCTATTCCCCTGCACACACTCGTATAGCACGCAGTATTATGGAATAGCTCTATAAGGGTGGCACAATCGATCGTCAATTAAACAACGTCACTTTCCATATTGTCATGAGGGTCAAGTGCAGCTAATTCGGCCATAGAGCGGGGAACAAATTCTTGTTCGGCTCTAGGCTGGTCCACAGGCACTAACTGCTGCGGTATGGAGGAACACCTGAGATACGGAGGGTGAAAAAACAAAGAATAAGTAACATGAGCGGGTATCAGGATACACCTCTGCATAAGAGCTGCTCTGTCAGCAATAGGAGGGTTGACATATAGCCTAGTGAAGCTGGAGCTCTGCAAATAAACGTCTTGCCGAACTTGGCTGCAGGAAGCTGACAAAACAGAGCACACATTATGAACTGCACACTATATAACTGTGCATGCCCGCGAGATGAAAAAGAAGTAAACTAACGACGGCGGCTTGTACCGTTGTGTTTTTTGACGACCAGGCCAACGGCCACAATAGGCGTGCGCTCGTTTTGCTGAAGAGCGGGGAGGACAATTCCACTGAACTCAACAGCAGCAGCTCCCCATAAAGTGAACTGAAAAGTGTGTCTGTCATTCATTGTATAAAAGATGAAAAGGTTATTTAAGTAAGCAAAACGCGTACTGAAGAACTCTTATAATGAGGGATCTATGGATATAACGAACCTGCCATCCGTTATCTCTGTATCACGAACATCAGTAGGAGCGCCTCTTGCGTCTGCAACCCGTGCTGGCCGAAAAAAGAAAACCATGCCTGCGACATCTGCAGGTTTACAACGTAAATTAATTTTGTGTGTGTTTATATGATAGCAATCACAACATCCGCAATGAATAACACAAATAACTGATAGACGAATATATACATCCGACGCTAGCTAACCTGTTAAGAAAGTGAAATCATCCTTCCTCGCAGAATGTTGATCGAAAGGACATAATGTCCATGCGTGACGCGGGAAATCCTGAGGCTCTGGAGTAACAGGTATGACTTGGGTGAATCTAGTAAATCTGGCCATTATGGGTGTAGCCACCGGTCTGTATGTAGGCTTTGGATCGGCAACCTGGAACCGATAGACGTAGCAGACGTGGTTCTCTGCTAAGGTAGTGCCTAGAGTCCGACGACACTCGTACGGGATGACAGCATGCATAGCCGTGCCCTACGAATACACCAACATTGCTAAAAATTAGCAAGGAACGACAATATAGATATGTTCGGAGGTGACGATTAGAGATACCTGCTCATCAACCATGATGACATCCAATGGCTGCTCTGCTGGAGGGACATCGATGACGGGGAAAGTAGTGAAACGTATGAGCCTAACATGAATACGCCATGTGTGAATCTGCGGTGTGACGTCTTTTAACAGAGTGTAGTTCATCTACAAAAAAGGAACACAGGAATCAGAGAAGCAGGGAAGCAAAACAAAATATGTCTGATAAAGAGCATATTTGCTTGAAGAGACCGAAAGCACAATAGGAACAGACCGTGCCAAGAAACGGAGAAACCGATGCAAACAGGCAGAAAAACGCAATGGATAGACAGATGGGGAAGAAGGAGCAAACAGGAAAAATCGGTCGAAAAAACGAACCATGTAAAACGGAATGAAGAACGTGTATGGAAAAACGCAGAGCAGAATGGGTAGGGAGAGGCTGCACCGGACACAGGCATATGGGTAGCACGAAGAAGCAAGTAATTTTTTTGCGTGCAAATAGCGGCAGTGAAAAAGACAGATGGCAGCAATGCAGGCATTGTGCGTGCCAAGTGTGCAAGCAGGATGAGAAAAGGGAGACACGTTGCATAGTTGGTCTGGTTTAAGTGGGAAACAACGCAGATATACTTAGAGCATCTCTAGGTGGGTCTCTAAACGATTCCCTAAAACACTATTGCGGACAACCTCAACCTCTATAACGTTCCAGCAAGGTCTCTATCTCAGCTTCTAAATTTAGAGACTCTCCCCAGAGTCTCTATATCTAGAGAATCTCTATATCTTTTCGAGGATAGAGACTCTGCTGGAGATGATGGAAATATAGGGAATGAATAGTGATTTAGAGAAGGGATATAGAGAACGAAATATAGAGAAGCTGCTAAAGATGCTCTTAGCCCATGAAAGCAGAAAATAATGAATAAGGTCGTGGAAGGGGCTTATGGCAGGCGAAGTAAAAAGGCCCAAAAGACTTTCGCGCGTAGTAGATTCGTACAAACCATAGCCTACGTAAATCGATGGGCCGATGAAGATAGCTTACAAAAAAAACTGTACAAAGGCCAAGATAGCAAAAAGTAAAATAGATCGTAACAGCAGGAATTCGCGACAATTTAGGTACGCAAGCCTGGATGCTCTGTCCTTGTACGAAGGCTGGATAGATCGTACTCGTACGTTGTGGAAATCAATGGGCCGATGAATAATGCCAAAGAAGGCAGTCGCAAAAAATCCATGGCCAACAAAAAGAATAACGGTTTGCACAAATTAAAAGCACCCATGTAAATCCACGATGACTCATAAAGGAATATTAATAATAACGTACGTCAGCACGATATGCAATCTGTGCAAATTTTAAAATCGGTGAACTAAAAAAAAAAAGATTGCAAATCACAGGGAAATAAAGGCCAACACTGTAAACTTCAGGAAAACAAAGTGTAACATATATGGCACGCAAAAAAAACATCGCAATCCATACGCGCGCACGGCATCAAGCCCACAGAAAGAACACAGTCAGAAGTAATCTAGGCGCATAGCAAGTCTGAAAGCACAGCGAAATATACAGGGGAAAAACGAATGGCTAGCAGTAAAAACAGCGGAAAACACACAGATATATTGATGCCTTGATGCGCATGAACATAATCACACCGTCGATCAAGACGGCATAGAAGGAACGATGCTGCCCTCGTTGAAAAAAAATCTCAAAATATATGAAGGAAGAATGCAGATGTCATATAAGCTGAGATTACTGAAGCAACGAACATCAGCCTGAAGCCATCGAGCAGGGAAACAACTAATAGTATACTGGAAGGACACATATAACAAAAAGACCGGGCATAGCAGTGTGGGTTTAAAATATTACATCAACACATGAAAGCATAAGGAACATATCGTTAACATATGCAAGGATGCACGCCTATAAACAACGCAGAACCTGAACAATACGACAAAATTGGAAATCCCACAGGAGGCATGTGTTGTAAACAGGGCACAAATATATAAATCATCTAATAAACAAAGGAAAGGAGTGTAACACCCCGGTTCCACGAGAACCCAGAATGCTACCAACTCTCCAAAATCTATAAAATTTCGACAGCATCTCCTTTATTTATATGGACATCCACGACAGGCAATTTATATCCAATTAACAAATAAGCATTACTATCAACCAGCAGCCCAATTAAAACTACAATAACTGCAAATCTCAATTATACACATGACTCGACTATTTAAGTAAAACTCAAACGAAACCATTGTATTAATTTAACGTGAGAGGTAGTGAGTGCTCAAGTCCAGATTCTATATTCCCATTCCCATGCATGATTGACATCACCTGTACCTAAAAACCAAATAAAAGCAAGAGTGAGTATTCAACAATACTCAGCAAAGTATATGTATAAACAAGAGAAATCGAAATACAAGAGCAACCAAAATCACTTCCATCAATTCATACCCTTCATTCCCAGAAATATAAACATCTGTTAGTACAAATACTCCAAACAGATCACTTCTCATTCAATCGATGCAATGCAATGCACATGCGTCTGTACTGTGAGCTCATACCGGTATAGCTAGGTGCGCACCCGTCGATGCCACACCTTGCCCGTCCTTTTCAGATGGGGACCAATAACTCCACTCCCGTGGAGTGCCTACCAAGTAGGACTTTAGAGCACTCCGGACTAGTCACTTTTGACTTTCTCACCGACCTCACCGGACTAGTCAAAAGTGACTTTCTCACCGACCTGGCTCATATGCACATGATGCGATAATGCCACTGTAACACCGTCTTTTCTGTCATCCAGATATCACACCATATTTTCATCTTTTAAAAGTAACGGAATATTTAAATCAAATCAACATAAACCCCTCGTTCAACCATACACTAAGGACAGTCACACACCAAGTAAATTCCATCAAGCAAACATTAGTTTAACATATACTTGCCTCTTTTACCAAACAAGTCGGAAGGATGGAATGATGACGCCAACCCGGAAAGAAGGCCGTCTGCAAGAGACATACCCAATCAACCAAACTAGCACCGATATCCAACATCATAAGAAAACTAATACAACTAGCTTAGCTTTTAATTCTCTATACCAAAGAGTCTACTTTACCAACCATCTATTATTATTATTATCCATATAAAATTTCATTATCTGGTCCAACATGTCAAAGGCTTAATAAGAAACCCCGTCACGGCCTACACTAGACAGCAGCACGAAAACGATCATATCTCCCAAACCGCTAGGCCAAATCACGCGTTCTTGGATGCGTTGGAAAGCTAAGAACATAGCCTACAATTCTTTCCATAAGGCCGTGCTCAGATTCTGGATATAAATACCATGAATTTAACTCGCAAGATGCTGCAATGGTATCACACGGCTAACTTTCATCCATCCACCATTAGCCTTCGCTAATACCCACATCCAACATCTACTGGACATAAATTTCCACGAGCAAACTCCTAATCATAACCTATGCAGCAATACACAAAGGAAATCCATGGGGAGAAACAAACCCTAACCCTTTCTTTACCTTCTTCCTTCTCTACCTCTTCTTCCCCTTTGCCTCCTCGCGTGGTCTCCACTAGAAGTAGCAGGACGGCGAGACGGTGGCGGCGAGGCGCGGCGTCGGCGAGGCGCTCGGCAACGGCACGGCGTCGGCGAGGCGCTGGGCGGTGGCGGTGCACGGCGTTGGACGACGGCGGCGCGGTGCTGGGCGGCGGAGGCGCGGCACGACAGCGGTGGTGGCAAGGGGACGGCGGCGTCGGCCCGGCTTGGCGGCGACGGCGCGGCCTCCGGCGAGGACAGCAGCGTGGGCGTGGGAGAGAGAGGACAGGGGCGGCGGCTGCGTGTTTCTCCAAGGAGAGACGTTTCTCCCCCCTCAACTCACTTAACCCCCCCAATTGGGCCGGCATGGGCTAAGGCCCATGGGTATCACAAGGAGTTTGTTATATACGATGGTCTATATTATCTCACAGTAGCAAAATACTTTATACACAGGATGAATAACACAGAGCAAGCATCAAACGAAAGGAAGAACTTCATCATACACAATGTTCTTGACTAAGCATGACGGCCGACCCTCGCTATCCTCCACCTATATTTTGAGCCCTTGACGTGAGCTCACTCTAGATAAAGCAACATATAGTTGGCCATGAGAGAAAACAGGCGTCTTCAGATAAACACCAACAAAGTTGAGCGTTTGCCCTTGGCATTTGTTAATGCTCATAGCATAGCACAGACGCAAAGGGAACTGCCGCCTCTGCAGTATAAAAGGCCACCTTGAGCTGGATCCATTCAGAACTATCCTTGGTATACAAATAGAATCACCAACATTGGTTCCAGTCAGGACCGTTGCCTCAATCACGTGATCACCAAGTCTTGTCACTATTAATCTAGTTCCATTGCAAAGACCTACGGACTGATTTAAATTGCGAGGCAAGAAGACAGGAGTACCTACTTTGAGGCATAGCTTATGTGCCGGAAAGCCATTAAGAGCAATTGCATTAAGAAACTCTGGAGGATATATAAGGCTAATATCTCTTGGCTGTTCGCTTGTGTGAGAGATACTATCAAAGCTCAAGTACTCCCTTTCATCCGTCGGCACTTTATTTAGCATGGCATTGTTGATGTCATCAACCACACCATTAGTGGGACAAACTATAGCCCGTTCAGCCAGGTAAGAAGGATCTTTGTATCGCGACTGGAAATTAGAGTATATAGCGTCTGTAATAGCAACTAAATTGTCAGTTTTAGGCATAAGCAAAAGGTCATGTGGAACCGATATCCATGCACCACCATCTGAATCAGGAGGGCGAATAGAAGGAACACGATTCTCTCCTATATCAAGTAACCATTTACCAAAACACCCGATATCATGCCTAGCAGATGAGGACAGTACGGAATCAGAAAGACGCATGTTTATGGTAAGCCGCATCACACGAATAGATGTCCACATGTATGATTTGATCAAGGAAGCATCAACAATATGCGCACGGGTGCCGCCGGGGACAACAGGCAGAACCTGTCTGAAGTCGCTGCCGAACAACACAGACTTGCCTCTAAAAGGCTTCGACCGTGCTGAAGGATCAGAGGCAGAGAGTAGATCCCGTAGACATCTATCAACAATGCCTGTGAGCCATAGGAGCCTCATCCCACCTAATAAGAGCAGCTTTAGAGAGTAATTCTGCAACCATAGAGTCTCGACGGACATAACAGGGACTTGTTGCATGGACATCAACAGGTATATGGAACCTAGAATGAGCTGTCCTTCCTCCTTGTAAAAGCAGAGCAGCTACAGCAGAGGAGGCCACTGGTAGTACTAACCACCCTTGAGACCTTAACGCGCTCAATATTGTCCTCCACAGAAAAGTTTTACCGGTCCCCCCATGGCCTGAAATAAAATACAGACATTGTTCTCCCATCTCTAGCTTTGATAAAACAGTATCATAGATCAAACGCTGCTCAATATTAAGGCAGGTAGCCATAGTATTCAACTCTGCAGTTAAACCAGCGTGTGTATATGACAGCTCTTGTGCTATAAGTCTATTATCAGAAGACGGTGAAGTGTGATCATGGGGAAAATGAAGACCATACGCTGACATCAGTAATCCGTTAGCACAAAACATGGCATCAAGCTGCTGCAATAACTTGGAATGTATGACATCCTCTGGTACGGAGTATTCTCTAAGGCCAGTAGCACGCTTTATACCATACACAATATCATCTGCCATATACGACCAGTATTTTTCATACAGACCTCGAACACCACCAACATTGCAATACAAAATAACAGTTACTAACAGAGTTCGTAACTGCCGGGGTGTAGCCCACACTATAGCCTCATCAAACAGAGCAGCCCATTCCATGTCATCTCCAATAAGACCTCTAGCTTTGCAACACTCACGAAACGAATCATACAAAACACCTTCATATGTCCTAACGTCTTCGAAAGAGGTTGCTCCACGGACAACCATCAATAACATCCTCAGATAGAAAACATCACCGACAGAGGCATGTACATGCCTTATCCTTCCAACCATGGCGCCTTGTTTCCGAATACACCATTCTTTTATGTCAGCATACCAGGTCCATTTAGTAGGAAATTCACAATATGTAAGAGCGTGGGCCTGAGGAAATCTAATATTAGCAGCAAACCACTCAGTCAATGTTGTCTTTCCACAATCTGGATCGTCAATGATGCTAGCTAAATCTGATTCTTCTTGAAACATAACACTTTGCATGTGAGGCATATGAACCACCAGTCTCTGGACGGATGGCTTTCTGCCATGGACCTCAAAACCATAGAGCCTCCAAAATGATTCGCAGGCAGATAAATATCTTGATCTAACATATTCAGAGACCTCGTCCACACCATCGCTACCACTAACAGGTCCTCGCTGTTCATGAGCCTCCATAAAAACAGAGGGCGTATTTGCAGGTCCAGAAGGAGCAGAACTACCTGTGGGAACTGTAGCAGTCATCGAGTCCTGAGACATAGAAGTAGTAGCAGAGTGGTAACGACTGGCAGAGAACGGACCATTTGATGAACGGCTAATAGTAGCAGCTGCAGCGTCAGGGCCTTTGTGTATGTACTTGAACAAATACTTCACCAAATGTGTTCTATTACACCACTCGACATTTATGTGAGCTTGATATTTTTTGAGGCAGCAAAGATTGTAAGGAACAACCCAGCTGTTTCCAAAGAGAGCACCTTTTCTGATTACATGACGATTCTGATCACGCCGACGATACATAGGGTACCCATCAACACTAATTATAGTTTGGTCACGATACTCTTTTGGAAATCCTTTGCTGCAAGAACCGTCAATCATGCAAGGTGCTGTAGGATTAAACTGTCCACATGGGCTGTGTATCATGAACTCATCCACCAGCGCATACCCCAAAGGATCTGCACTCACATCCGGCATCTCCGCAGAAATAATAGAATCAATAAAATCAGGCGTGATATCGCCTTCATAATCTAGCCAAGCAATCTGGTGCAAATGCGGCAGACCTCTCTTCTGCCACTCTACAGTGTGCACGTCTATGTAGAAACAAAAGAAAAGTACTTTACGAAGGCATAAAACTCTGTAGAATCAAGGGGAAAAAAAAAAGCAACAACGCAATGAATTTCACACCAGGCAGCACAAACAATGTTTAGATTGCTGGAAATACGTAAGGAAAACTAATGGCCTATGAATATGCGATGGAAAGAACGAAAATAACAGAACAGACAGGTACAACTTGGAAACAGCAAGATGGTGAGCACAGAACGAACAAAGACTGTATGCAACATAATAAATAAGCAACCATGGACTCAGCGTGACCGTACCGGAAACGACAGAATAAACAAATGAAATAAAACAATCACCGGGCTACGGAACGCTATATCGAGTATGAAACAACACAACCTATAATCTGATCCGGCAAAGGAAACTACGGAGCGAAACAGTTTCTGCGAAGCAGGGGCACAGGCTAATCAGGAAACCACAACCGTAAAGTAGCCTCTGCTAGTCCTTAAAAAAGATATATTGCACAGACAAACACGTCAACATATAATGCATTCAGAAGCAACCAACAGAAATGTTCAGCCTGCAACCGATAATTGTGCATAAGGGCGTCACGAATGGCATGCAAAATTCGGTAATTTCATAAAGACACATTCAAACTAAAGCAACGAAAAAAGGAATCGTGCATAGAGCCGTAAATCTGGCATTTCTTAACTGCATCTAAAGTCGCAAATACAACGATTTCATATAAAGACAGCCTATCTGAAATTAAGCACGAAACAGAGCGCTATATAATTACGCTCTATATGAAATTATTAATTCCAAACAAACAAAAACTGTAAACCAAACACGGACCACACAGAACATAACTACGAACGAACCAATCAACCGGGGTAGCACAATCAGGCTGTAAAGAATAAGCAAGTGAGCAGCAGTGATGAACTACGACCAGGCACCTAGATCTGGAGAAACGTCAAAGAATGTAAGGCAGGAACATGAGGGTTTTGCCTCACCTGACGAAGGGAGGTCTGAGGCCGCCATAATCAGGGGCCGACGGGGGATGCTCATAGGGCTCACCCGCAGACGACTGAGCAGAAATTAATTATATCAATATTACATCAAAATTTGATATATTACCCTTGTACACAAAGTATTATCTCTAAAATTTAGCACCATCCAAACATCCCCAGTAACGTGGAATAGTCAGGAAGCTATAACCGAGCAATTTATCACCGAATGAAGATCACTGTAGGAAGTTAGGAGTACTGTTTTGATATGAATCATATTACTTGTCGCTGTAGCATGATGTCTTGGATCGTTTTAGGCCGGTATTTACCCCACTCACTGTACTGTAGCTTCTTGGCCTTCCCTTGCACACGACGGAATGTCTGTCCAACGAAGGAAGTGAATTATTCACTGGTCCTTGTAGGAATCTCTTAACGAGCAACCAAAAAAGGTTGTGTGTAACTCTTTTCCATTCCTACCTTTCAATTGATGAACGTCCACCGTTTCTTCAAAAAAAAAAAAAAGGTTGTGTCGTTGAATAGATATTTTCTTTTTCTACCACTTGTTCTAGGGTTGACACGTTTCTAGAGCATTTTCAACGATAAGATCTAAAAATTAAGAATGAAACCGGCAGGCGAATAAAAAAGCCGAGATCCCTAGACCCAAGCTGAGGGTGGGGGAGCCAAAGCCAAGCTGAGCAAGAAAGGGTTGAAAAAAATATTGCACATATGTAAAAACGTTATGACTGTTGCTTCCGTTTCTAATGGACGTCGGAGATTTTCCCTTTATGTGAAAAAAAAAAATCTCGGCGTCCCGCTCGCCGCCGTTTGTATGGACCACGGCGGCATCGTCGCGTTCGCATCGCATTGATTAGTTCGGGGGTGAATCTGATCCCGTCAGATCTCGTCTCGTCTGATCCCTGGACCATGCATGCCACCAGAAGAGCTCGAGCCAGCTTTAGCTTTAGGCGCGTCACCGTCTGTCATTTTCCAAGCCCTCTTCGTCGCACACTTGGAGTTGGAGACGCATGTGTGATGATGGTTTTTTTGGTTGGTGTATGTGCTTGTGTTCTATACACACGAGTACATATATCTCTCTCTTGCAAAGACGACTTCTATATACACGAGTACATATATCTCTCTCTTGCAAAGACTTTCTCGTGCTGCCATGTTGGCGCTCTACTAACCACGCGTGGCTCCGGCCCAGTGCCACGAGACGACGCTGCCAAATTTTTAACTAATCATACATGGATATACGGGTTAGCCAGCGATTCAGAAAATCGGGAACGGGGGAGCAGCGCGGCCTCTGATTTTGTGGACTTTTTTATGTTTGATCTGGTCGATTTTTTTTTTATAAGGATCTGGTCGATTTTGGTGAACTAGCTTATGTAGCATAGCAGCCCGTGATGTGAAAAAAAACTTTTAGGCCCATTAAAACATAGCAGCCCATTCAAGCCAAATAAGGCCTAGCCCAAAACTAAATGGAAGACGGAAAAACCCCAGCCCAATAGGAATATGAGGTTTAGTGGATATCATACGTAAGCCCGTAAATGCCCATAAAGGCCCGTCAAAAGCGTAAAACCAAATGAAATACACCGCAAAAACAACGGCCAACAAAATCCCCAATGAAGCAGTTTGTCATTTACAATTAGTGAAAATATGGTAAACTCTGATATCATTAAGCCTTTCTCGGAGGAGGTTAAGGAGGCTATTTTTGGTCTAGGCCATAATAAGGCTCCAGGGCCAGATGGGCTTCCTGCAGAGTTTTATCAATCTTGTTGGCATGTGATCAAGGAAGGCATAATGAAGATGTTTAATGAATTTTATGATAACAACATGAGGATAGACAAGGTGAACTATTGTCAGATTATTCTTTTGCCTAAAAAGTTGAATGCTGTGATGGTTCAGCATTTCAGACCAATGTCTTTTGAATTGTATCTATAAAATCTTTACTAAGGTGCTTACTAATAGAATAAAAAACATTCTTAACAGGATTGTCTCAGATTCTCATAGTACTTTTTTTAAAAATAGGTATATTGTGGAAGGGATTATGTCTTTACATGAAATAATGCATTCAGTTAAGCAGAGTGGTGAATGTGGCATTTTTTTTAAACTAGATTTTGAAAAGGCTTATGGTAAGGTAGATTGGGATTTTCTTTTTCAAATGCTCAGAATTAGGGGATTTCATCCTTTGATGGTTGGTTGGATTAAACAAGTGGTTAGTGGAGGGACTTTGAGTGTGAAAATCAATAATATTTCTGGTCCTTATTTTCAAAGTGGACAAGGGGTCAGACAAGGGGATCCTTTATCCCCCCTCCTCTTTAACTTGGTTGCTATTTGTGTTTCCAAATAGGCTGTTTGGTTGCCTTCTCTCACAAGCCTGGCCCGTCCGACTTAGCCAGGCTGGTGAGATACGGGATGTGCAGATGCAGAGACAGTGTTTGGTTGAGTGTTTAGTAGGCGAATATTTTGAATTTTAATTATTTTGAAATTTATATAGCGAGTGTGATCTAGTTTTGTTCGAAAAAATGTCAGAAATCCATTTTTGAAATCGGTTCGGTAATCGGATATGCTAATAAAAAGATACAAACAAAAAAGGAGAAAATAAAAAGTTACCTGCCACGTTAGCAGTCCATGCATGGTTTGATATGGTGACTGACTGTGGCCCCATGCACAGAACACGAGGCCGCCATGCGTTGCATCTAGAGAAACACTCATTTTCTGTGTTTCTCCAGAGCCAGGCTGCATGGAGAATCTTGCATCCACAGAGCCAGGCTCAAAACCAGATGCAGGCAACCAGACACAGGAAAAAAGCAAGATTCTGCATCTGTAGATGCAAATCTCTGTAAATGCAGCTAACCAAACAGCCTAAAAATGATTTAAGTGTGCTCAAAGTAATAAATATGTGTTTGGATTGGTTCCTAATTTGATAGATGGAGGAGTTGCCATCTTACAATATGCAGATGACACCATAATTTGTTTGAAATATGATATTGAGTCTGCTAAGAATTTAAAGTTTATAATGTTTCTCTATGAAGCTTTGTCAGGTTTGAAAATTAATTTCCATAAAAGTGAGGTTTTCATTATTAATGGTGATAATCATGTAGAGAAACTATACTCTGAATTGTTTACTTGCAATGTGGGCTCTTTACCTATTCTGTATCTAGGCATGCCGGTGGGAGGAAATAAGTTGGGGATCAGACATTGGGATAGGGTTGTTGACAAAGTGAGGAAAAAATTAGAAAATTGGAAAGGAAGTTCTCTGTCTTATGGGGGAAGACTTGTGCTCATCAACTCTTGTCTTTCTAGCGTGCCTATTTATAGCATGTCTATGTTCAAGATGCCTCACATAGTGATTAAGCAAATTGATAGAATCAGAAGAGATTTCTTTTTGGAAGGGAATGGTAATAAGAAAAATAACATCTGGTTAAATGGGATTGTTTAACTAAACCTAGAAATAAAGGTGGCCTGGGCATAAAAAACCTGAGAGATATGAATATTAGTCTATTATGTAAGTGGTGGTGGAGATTAGATAATGGGACAGGGATCTGGCATAAGATAGTCACCAACAAGTATTTGAGGTGTAAAACTATCTTCCAGGTTAGTCATACAAATCAGAATGATGCAGCTAGCAAGCGGAGAGACAGCCCTCGCGTCACTCCTCTAGGGCGACTCGAGGGCGAGCCAGTCCCCCGGCGCCGCCGCTGCAGCGGCGACGGCGGCCCCCCTCTTCCTCCTTCTCTCTCCGCGTTCCTCCCTCCTCCTTCCCACATAGCTCCCTGCATCTCCCCTCTCTCCGGTGCGCCGGCCCCCTAATCCGGCGGCGGGGGCACCGGGCCGGGGCTTGCCGTGGCCGCCGTCGTGTAACGCGTTGGCGTTCGTCACCGTTGCTCGCACGCGCGACCTCGATGTGCTCCTCGCCGGCATTCTCCCTCATGCTGCACGTCGGGTTGTGGGGCCAGATCCAGTGGCCGGCAGCCCAGATCCAACTGCGTCGGGCCTCGGCGGCGCCCGCTTGGTAGCGCGGTACCATCTCGTCGTGGACAGGCGACGCGACCCCTCTCGCCGATCCTTCCATCGACGACGACGAGTTCCACCTCCAGAATGACGCGAGGCTGCATGGGCAACTGCTGCGGCAGGGCGGCAGCCTGGGCTTCGACCGGCCGGCGGGTGCGCTCTGGCCGGCGGTAGCCGCCGCGGTTGTCCTCCTCCTTCCTCAGATCTGAGGCATGGCGCATGGCCGCGCCAACATCCTCCTCCCTCCCGAGATCCGGCGTGCCAACATCCTCTTCCTTCCCTCTCTGCCGTGGTGGTCGGCAACTGTGGCCTCCTTCTCTCCCGCAGTCGTGGGCGCCGGTGTTTGGCGTCGGTTCTCTCCGGCGGGGCTGGTGGGTGGTGGTTGTTCTAGGTTCCGCCCCTGTTCTTCGGCCAGCAGTGTGTGTGCCCTGTCTCGCTGCTCTCCCGTTTCGCTCGCCGTGCGTCGTCCCTCGCTGGATGTGCGGCTTCCCTTCTTCGTCCCCGTCTTTGCGCGCCGTGGTGGAGCTTGTCGCTGGTCTCCCTCTTCTTCCTCTTCTCTTAGGCCCGTCTCGGGTGACCGCCTAGGGGGGCCGCTCCGTTGGAGGCCGAATCTGCAAGCAGGTGGCTCGGATCTGGCTATGTTGGCCGGAGCGGTCCGAGCGGGTGCGCTCTAGGGTCGTGGATCTGGTGGCCTCGTAGCTCGGCGGAGCTCGGCACAGGCTTCTTATCCTTCTTTCCCCTTCCCCTGAGCCCGCCTCGGTGAAGGCCGCTTGGGGGGTCCGCTTTGGTAGTGGTCGGAGTGGGCGGAGCAAGTGGGCTCCAGGGGCGTGTGTCCGGTGGCTCCTCGACTCCTCCCGTGGTGGCGTGGTGCGCCGTCGCTAGTCTTGCAGCAGTGCGGCGACCACTGTCTCTAGCCTGGTCCCGTCCTCGCCTCCTTGCCCTTCCCTCCCTGCGAGGTGTTTGGTGGAGTAGGTTGGCGTTTTCCGGGTTAGTGCCGGGGTTCGGCTTGTGCCGCCTGGGTGGCGCAACGTTTGGCTTCCTTTGCTTCCCGTGCATAGGCCACCAGGTGTGGTGGCCTCTCTCCGGCGACTTTGGCTAGCGACTTTGATCCGGTGGCATCCCCGCTCTCTGCCTCTAGGCTCGGTCCCGTCCCCGCAGTCGAGACCCTCCCTTTCTCCGAGGTGTCCGGTGGCGTGGGCGGCGTTCTTCCGCGTGGGGTGGCGGCGTTCGTGCTCGCTCTCCGGCTCTGTGTCTTCGGTCAGCGGCTCGGTTCTTTTGGTGCTATCGACCATCGGCGGCCCCTTTCTTGTGTGCTAGTAGGACAGGTATTGGGCGAAAGTCCTGCCCTTTCGGGCTGGTGTTGGCGTCACCTTTGGTGTCGTTCCCTCGTTGGAGGCATCACCTTTCGGACCTTCCCTACTCTGGGTTTCACCCTAACAGTTTTGCGATGGCGGGTTCTCTACGCCGCTACCTTGTTGGAGGCTTCGTGGTCGCCGTCTTGCGCTTTGGATTTTTGCTGGGTCTGCTACTTCAGGAGTCGCTCGCTGTTGTGTGAGTGTTGGTGGCGTTTCCCCTTCTCCCTACCTTGTAGCTCTCTCTCCTGTTCGGCCTTTGCTTTGGTGGTAGCAGTGGGGCTGCATTCCTTCTTTCTACTCTGTAGGCGGTCTGGCTCTGTCCAGGGTTGCAGCGGAGCGCTGTGGTTGTACCCCCGTGTTTGCACGGGTTTTGTATTTTATTTTCTCCTGCTATTCAATGAAATAGGTCGGCAGTTCTCCTGCCCCTCTTTTTTTAAAAAAGGTTAGTCATAGAATGGGTGAGTCCCATGGTTGGGGGGATATCCTCAAATGCAAAGACCTATATATACAGAATAGAAACTATTGTATTGGTGGAGGGGAGAAAGTTGACTTTTTTTTAGCAAATGGGCAGAAGAACTGCCATGTATTGATCAAAAATAGAAGAAGAAAGAGGTGGGGGGAGACATTGGCCCCTCCCCCCGTGAGCCAAATGGGACAAAATTAACTAATTACAAAACGAGCTCCTGCGGCCTCCCAAAGCTGCAGCTCCTCGATCAAAAAAAGAAAAAAGGCCTGGGCTGTTCTATCGACCTGACGGAAAATACGGTTGTTCCTCTCAGGGCAAAGATGCCACACCGTTGCGAAGAATACGGAGCGGACTCCGCACTGCGCAGTGCCATGAAGAATGTTGTGGAGCCACCAATCAGCTACCGAGCTACGATTCGACCATGTGGCAGGGCTGAGGTGCTGGAGATTTAACCTGACGGTGAGCCGAGACCAGACGGAAGAAAGTTGACTTTTGGGGGGATTGTTGGTTTGGAAACAAATCTCTCAAGGAGTTGATGCCAGACATCTACAATATCTCTTTGGATAAGGTCAGTTCTGTTGCCCAATGCAGAGATAGAAATTGGAATTTTGCTTTCAGAAGATGGTTGTCTGATTCAGATATTAGTGTATGGAGAGATTTGATTCAGAAGTTTGAGGACATTCAAATGGACAGAGATCCTGATATAGCTAAATGGAAATTAAAGAAAAATAATAATTTCTCTATTAGATCCCTTTATAATAACATGTACTCTGGAGCTGATTGCAATGATTTTACGACTATGTGGAGAGCTAAAATGCCTCTTAAGATTAAGATTTTTTTTGTGGTTAACTCTCAAGAATGCTATCCTTACTAGAGAGAATCTTAGAAAAAGGAATTGGATGGAGATCCTAGATGTTGTTTCTGCAATGACATAGAAACTGTTAATCACTTATTCTTTTCGTGTGCAATTTCTAGATCCCTTTGGGGTGTGATTTCAGATTGTATTCATGCTCGAGGTAGGCCTAAGGATTTTAATCATTTCTTTCGGTGGGTGAATTGTGTTTGGCCAGGAGCGGCTATGTTGTATTTTGTTTGTCTTGCCGCATTTTGTTGGTCAATCTGGGCTTATATAAATAAAACAGTGTTTGATGGGCACATGCTTAAATCACCGTTACCGATTTTGCATATGATGAGTGCGAATTTGGAATATTGGGCAGGGGCTAAAAAAAATGATTCTAAGAAAATGTTACAAAAAGGTGCACATTATTTGGGAATGTTTGTTGCAGGTCTAGGAAGAAAAGCAAATGGAGAGATGTTGTCAAAGTCTTGGATGCAACAATGGAGGGGAGTCATGAGATGGATCCTGGGAGAAGCATGGTGGTGTGATTGGCTTTTGGGGCATAAGTGATAATCATCAGGCAACTTGGAAAAAAAAGGTTCCTGTGGTGCATCAGTGTAGTCGGTATCAGTACTTTTGTTAAAGCCGTTTAATCCAAAAACAAAACTGTTGTTTTTGTGCGGTCTGAACTTTCATTGTTGTGGTCTATTTTTTAAGAACTCTGTTCCCAGAGTACAATGGCTATCTGTTAGTCTTTTGTAATAGCGTGTGTTATTCATAAACACTGGTTTTTGTTTCCGCTGTCAAGTGATAATGGAAATCGGGGAATACCCCTTATGAAAAAAAATGATAGATATTGTAACATAGTTAAAACGAAGGTGTTTTACATCATTATGGTGTGTTGACCACGTTAGATTACATGATACTTGAGATAGTAGATGCTATTACTGCAAAGCACGATCTTTCTAAAGGAAAAAGTGCCAGTTTGGTTCCTCAGCTTTCACGTTTTCGCCAAATTCGTCCCTGAACTCCAAAACCAGTTTTGGCACGTCCCCCATCTTTCAAAACCGTGCTGATTTGGTCCTTGACCGGTCAAACCCGCATTGGAGGACGGTTTTAGCTGATGTGGCGCTCATGTGGCACACTCCACGTGGCTTTTTTTCGGGCCGACGGCACCGTTCTCGATAATTCACCATTTTCGAGGTCTTATGTTTCTCTGATGAATTTTGGTTGAACACAAAAGTTGTAGCTAATTTCGATACGCATATTTTTCATGTAGACAAGTTTTTCATTTGAGAAATTTATGAATTTATAAAAAATATTTTTGTCGCAGCCTGCTTTCGGGCCGACGGCACCGTCTTCGGTAAGTCGCCATTTTCGATATCTTATGTTGCTCGGATGAATTTGGGTTGAACACTAAAGTTGTAGCTAGTTTCGAGACGCATCTTTTTCATGAAGACAAGTTTTTCATTAGAGCAATGTATGAATTTATAAAAAAATATTTTTGACGCTGCCTGCTTTCAGGCCGACGGCACCGTTCTCGGTAATTCGCCATTTTCGAGGTCTTATGTTGTTCGGATGAATTTGGGTTGAACACAAAAGTTTAGCTAATTTTGAGTCGCATCGTTTTAATGTGGACAAGTTTTTCATTTGAGCAATTTATGAATTTATAAAAAATATTTTTGTCGCTGCCTTCTTTCGGGCCGACGGCACCGTTCTCGGTAATTCGCCATTTTCAAGGTCTTATGTTGCTCGGATGAATTTGGGTTAAACACAAAAGTTGTAGCTAATTTGAAGGCACATCTTTTATGTGAAGACAAGTTTTTCATTTGAGTAATGTATGAATTTATAAAAAATATTTTTGTCGCTGCCTACTTTCGGACCGACGGCACCGTTCTCGGTAATTCGCAATTTTAGAGGTCTTATGTTGCTCGGATGAATTTGGATTGAACACAAAAGTTGTAGATAATTTTGAGACGCATTTTTTTCTATAAACAAATTTTCATTTGAGCAACATATGAATTTCTACAAAATTATTTTATCTGCTGTTTTGTTACTCGTGAAAAAAAAGCCACGTGGAGTGTGCCACATAAGCGCCACATCAGCTAAAACCGCCACATGAGCGTGATATCAGCTAAAACCGCCCTCCAATTCGGGTTTGACCGGTTAAGGGACCAAATCAGCACGGTTTTGAAAGATGAGGGACGCGCCAAAACTGGTTTTGAAGTTCAGGGACGAATTTGGCGAAAACGTGAAAGTTGAGGGACCAAACTTGCACTTTTTCCCTTTCTAAATGTTGAATAGGTGCGAGTTTAGGCTATATTGTACAGTGAACAAGGTTTGTTCGACTGAACCATAACCTGTTCAGTCATCTGTTACACATCTTTGTAGCAGCAAAATTTTCCTCTTCTTGACTTAGTCTTAAGAGGAAGACCCCACTCTAGTGAGATATTCCACCTGAGTCTCAGGGGCTAACTGTCGGGGATAAAATCACGGCCCATTGCCATGGCCCACTCCCTGAAGGCCCGATCGAACGGCCTCCTAGGACCTAGCTCTCTGAAAGGTTCTATCAGGCCTGTGTGCGTCCTGCCGAACAGTCTCTTGGCTGGCACTGTGCGTAACGGCCTAGGAATCCTGTTTGAGTCCGACTCGAGCAAAAGTTCTGCACGGCTACGTGAAAGACCCGGACGTGGTTTTTCGGATTAGAGCAGATGTCGTGACCCCCGAATAATTGGAGTTTACCTTATCTACCTCGGGATGTATTTGGCATGTATCGAGTTCGCTACGGACTCGTGGTCAGCCCGGCCCAGTTATCCCTCGGTAGGTCGGTTATTCAACACTATATAAACAAGGCCCCTACGACGTATAGAGGACCAATCCAAGACGACTTGAAGCCAAGATCGCGGATTATTTCCTGTACACACATAATCTCGCCGAGACTTTCGTCTCGTCAAGTTTCTCATTGTAATCCTCTTTGATATAAAGAAAGACTGGACGTAGGGCTATTTTCTTTTCGGAGAGGCCAGGATAAAAACCCTATGTCTTCCTGTTGCTCGTTGATTGCTGTTTGTCTTGCTCGGCAGTGTCTTTTATCTTCCTTTCTCAAGAACCTTAGTTGACTTGGGACCGATATCCCAACCGTCGACAAAACCTTTTGCTGCAAGAACCGTCAATCATGCAAGGTGCTGTAGGATTAAACTGTCCACATGGGCTGTGTATCATGAACTCATCCACCAGCGCATACCCCAAAGGATCTGCACTCACATCCGGCATCTCCGCAGAAATAATAGAATCAATAAAATCAGGCGTGATATCGCCTTCATAATCTAGCCAAGCAATCTGGTGCAAATGCGGCAGACCTCTCTTCTGCCACTCTACAGTGTGCACGTCTATGTAGAAACAAAAGAAAAGTACTTTACGAAGGCATAAAACTCTGTAGAATCAAGGGGAAAAAAAAAAGCAACAACGCAATGAATTTCACACCAGGCAGCACAAACAATGTTTAGATTGCTGGAAATACGTAAGGAAAACTAATGGCCTATGAATATGCGATGGAAAGAACGAAAATAACAGAACAGACAGGTACAACTTGGAAACAGCAAGATGGTGAGCACAGAACGAACAAAGACTGTATGCAACATAATAAATAAGCAACCATGGACTCAGCGTGACCGTACCGGAAACGACAGAATAAACAAATGAAATAAAACAATTACCGGGGTACAGAACGCTATATCGAGTATGAAACAACACAACCTATAATCTGATCCGGCAAAGGAAACTACGGAGCGAAACAGTTTCTGCGAAGCAGGGGCACAGGCTAATCAGGAAACCACAACCGTAAAGTAGCCTCTGCTAGTCCTTAAAAAAGATATATTGCACAGACAAACACGTCAACATATAATGCATTCAGAAGCAACCAACAGAAATGTTCAGCCTGCAACCGATAATTGTGCATAAGGTTGTCATGAATGGCATGCAAAATTCGGTAATTTCATAAAGACACATTCAAACTAAAGCAACGAAAAAAGGAATCGTGGACAGAGCCGTAAATCTGGCATTTCTTAACTGCATCTAAAGTCGCAAATACAACGATTTCATATAAAGACAGCCTACCTGAAATTAAGCACGAAATAGAGCGCTATATAATTACGCTCTATATCAAACTATTAATTCCAAACAAACAAAAACTCTAAACCAAACACGGACCACACAGAACATAACTACGAACGAACCAATCAACCGGGGTAGCACAATCAGGCTGTAAAGAATAAGCAAGTGAGCAGCAGTGATGAACTACGACCAGGCACCTAGATCTGGAGAAACGTCAAAGAATGTAAGGCAGGAACATGAGGGTTTTGCCTCACCTGACGAAGGGAGGTCTGAGGCCGCCATAATCAGGGGCCGACGGGGGATGCTCATAGGGCTCACCCGCAGACGACTGAGCGCGTCCACGCGAAGAAGCAAACCATAGGCAAGGACTATAAGGCACGATAGCAAGACGGAGATGACCACATGATGGGCAGGCACCGCAAAGAGGTAGGCGACCCGGAGGGAGCTAGGCGGCGAGCCGACGGCGGTGACGATCAGCAAAAAATAGCGACGCAAGCAATCGGTGCGCAGCGATGGACGACCCGGACACAGCCAACGGGGGGCTGGACGGCGGCGACAGTGAGGGCAGGTGTTCGATGCTAATTTTTGAACCGATGTCATCTGGATAATTTCTTTTAAATGCACTGAGCTTAGCCGTATCAGAGCTGGTTCTATCCCCAACTTTCTCGCTGCCGAAGATAACAACGAGGGTGTTATCTAGCCAGAAAAATCGCATCTCAAACAGAACGAACAGAACGAGCTGCGTCCAGATAATAACCATCAACGAGGACTATAAAAGAGGATCGATCTGCTCGGCAAAGGGGTGGGATACATCGATCGGGGTTACACACGCACATCAACACACATACCCACACCCGGGTTGCACATCGGGTCGGCGGCCGGGGACTCGCAGAAGGAGAACACACAAACACAGATTGAAGATATACACAGGCGGAGGCAACCAGAGAACCGCATCGGCCACTTCGATCGGCGATTCAGGGGAAAATCAACAACAATCCAAGATCAACACGAAGGAGGAAAGATGCCAGGTGGTTAATCTCCACACCTTAATTACGACCATGTACATATTTCACTATATCCAGGGAATAGGTTCTCTTGCGGAAGGAGGATCGCCCTGAGCAGAGCATGTACCTGGCTATGTACTCCGGGACCCGATGTCGCGCCGCCGTTGGTGCCGTCCCCGTATTTCTTCCACTCTGCAGGTCCAGCCGGCTCACCGTGATGCGTTCGCCGCTCCCATGACCGGCGCGCTAGGCCTTGACACCGCATCGCCCATCTCCTCCGTGAGCCAGGCTGCCGTGCTCTCTCCTCCACCGCACGCACGCTGGAACTGCTTGTGGCGATCACGAAGAGATCGGGAAGCCTTGGGGAAGAATTCAGAGGAATTTAGAAGAGGAATTGGGGATCGACAGAGAGGAAACCCAGGAAGGAGGAGACAGCGAGGGGATGGGAATCGGAATTTCTCATAACGTGTCGGAAAAGGAATAGTAGCTGGGTTTATATATCCCCTTACACGGCACTTGGGCCGGAATGGAACAAGGCCCATGGCCCGAACGGGACGCAGCCCATAAGACTAAAGCCTTCCCGCCAGCCTTGCTGCTCCCTCTTGTTGCTTCCCTGACATTCCCCCTCCCTTAAGATTGCGCTTGTCCTCAAGCGCCGAATCAGAAAATTGTTGACGAAGCTGATGCCAGTTCTCCCAAGAATTCCAGGATGGGGGGAGCTCCCGACCATTGCACTAAAGCTTGTTGTTGGATTTTGGAACCTCGCTGGATGAGTTTGATCTGCTGAATTGATGCAGGATACAAATGCACGTCATCCGTCAGAAGATGCAGAGTATCATCAGGACTTACAGTAACTGTTGGTGGCAGCGCTTTCTTGAGTTGAGATACATGTATGACTGGATGAATCGAAGCACTTTCTGGAAGTTGCAATTTATACGCGACTGCGCCGATTCTCTGTATTACTTGGTAAGGACCAAAGTACTTGAAACAAAGCTTTTGAGATGATCTTCTGATAACAGATTGCTGGGCATATGGCTGAAGCTTTAAGTAAACCCAATCTCCCACTTCAAAAGACCTTTCTACCCGATGCTTATCAGCCTGATGTTTCATGCGCTACTGTGCCCAAGCTAGATTATGCTTTATAGCATCTTGCATCTGTGTTCTCTCGTGCAGCCAAGTTTGTAAGTCACCGATAGGTGGAATACTAGAATTAGAAATACCAAAATGCCTTGGTGCATGGCCATACAACACTTCAAATGGAGACTTGCCAAGAGCAGAGTGAAAAGAGGAATTATACCAAAATTCTGCTTGAGGCAGCCATTTTGACCATTTAGTAGGGCTTGACTGGATAAAGCAACGCAAATATGTCTCGAGACACTGATTAAGACGCTCTGTTTGACCATCAGTTTGTGGGTGATAGCTAGAACTGAGATTCAAAGTTGTATCTACTAGCTTGAATAATTCCTGCCAAAATTGGCTGGTGAATACTTTATCTCTGTCAGATATGATGACCTGTGGCATGCCATGGAGCTTGTAGATGTTAGACATAAAGTGTTGAGCCACTGATGCTGCTGTAAATGGATGGCTTAAGGCAAGAAAATGTCCATATTTAGTTAACTTGTCCACTACCACCAAAATAGTGTCATAGTGTCCAGATTTGGGCAAACCCTCAATGAAATCCATACTAATTGTATGCCAGGCTGCTGAAGGAATTGGTAAGGGCTGGAGCAGACCAGACTGACCAGCATGGGTAGATTTAGCTTGACTGCAAATGGTGCATTGAGTAATAAATTTGATAATGTCTTGTTTCATGTGTGGCCAAGCAAATAATGCTTTAATCTTATTGTAAGTGACTGTTATACCACTATGACCACCCAAGCCGCTGGCATGTAGAGCAGTGAAAATAGCATGATGAGCTGCTGTATTTGCACCTAACCACACGCGCCCTTGGAATCTGATGAGACCATCTTGCAACGAAAAACCTTGAGCATTAGTGCCAGTTATGGCCAATTCAGTTAAAAGTTTCTTGCAGTGAGGATCCTGATTATAACCATCGACAATCACTTCCAACCATTTAGGCTGACATGTTGATATACCATAACTGCAGCCCCTAGATAGGTTGTTCTGGACAGAACATCAGCTGCAGCATTCGAAAGCCCTTTCTTATATACAATATGATACTGCAGTCCCAATAATTTGACAAAAGCCTTATGCTGAATACCAGTTGTGAGTCTTTGCTCTCCCAGATGAACCAAACTCTTATGGTCAGTGTATATAACAAATGAATTTTGCTGCAAATAGGATCTCCACTTCTCTATAGCCATCAGGATAGCTAAACATTCCTTTTCATAGGTGGCCAATTGTCTTGTTGTTGTCCCTAATGCTTTACTCAGGTATGCTAATGGGTGTTTGTTCTGCATCAAGACTGCTCCAATGCCAATGTCACTTGCATCCGTTTCAATCACAAAAGGTTGGTGAAAGTCTGGTAAAGCTAAGACTGGAGCTGAAATCAATGATGCTTTGAGAGTCTCAAATGCTTGCTGGTGTGTTTCTGTCCATAGGTACACAGTGTGTTTTTTGAGTAAATCTGTGAGACATTTACTGATAATACCATAATGTTTAATGAATTTTCTGTAATATCCACTGAGGCCCAGAAAACCTCGGAGAGCTTTCACTGATTGAGGTATTGGCCACTCTTGAACAGCTTGCACCTTTTTGGGATCTGTAGCTACCCCTTGAGCACTAATAATATGACCCAAGTATTCCAACTTAGATTGGGCAAAAGAGCATTTGGATTTCTTCAAAAAGAGGTGATTATCCTTTAGGATTTGGAAGACTTGGATAAGATGCTGATTATGATCAATCAAGTTGGTGCTGTACACCAAAATATCATCCATAAACAGCAAGATACATTTTCGAATCAAAGGAGCAAAAATTGTATTCATTAAGCTTTGAAAGGTAGCTGGTGCATTGGTCAGCCCGAAGGGCATGACTTTGAATTCCCACAGCCCATGATGAGTTCTAAATGTTGTTTTATGTTCCTCTCCTTCGGCCACCCTAATCTGATGATATCCTGAATGAAGATCTAATTTGGTAAACCATCGCGCTCCGTGTAATTCATCAAGTAGCTCGTCAATAATAGGAAGAGGGTACTTGTTTTTCACTGTGATGGCATTTAATTGCCGGTAATCCACACAAAACCTCCAAGTACCATCTTTCTTTTTGACTAGAATCACTGGAGAAGCAAAAGGGCTTGTACTAGCTTGGACAATGCCATTGGAGAGCATATCTTGTAACTGTTTTTCTATTTCATCCTTTTGGGCTGGTCCATGTTTGTAGGGCCTGACATTCACTGGTTGCGACAAAGGAATCAGTGGTATGCGATGGTCACATGCTCTAGAAGGAGGTAATCCCTTAGGTGGCTGAAAAATTTCAGAATAACTTGTCAATGTGGCCTGCACTTCCACTGGGACAGATTCATCCTTAATCTGCTCCTCCACAGAATATAGGTATACCATATGAGAAATATCCCCTTTCTTGCCCAAACTGACTAATTGATGAGCTGTCAATGGATGACAAGTAGAAATACTGTCAAAAATGCCCTGTAACTTGAATGAGTTATGTTCAGTTTGGTAAGTAATAGACTTGGTCCTCCAATCTATCCACATGGGACTATATTGTTCAAGCCATTCCATGCCTAGGATCATATCATAGCAGCCCAAAGGTAACACTCTGAAATTACTCTGGAATGTAGTTCCTTGAATAAGGTATTGCAATTGAGGCACCCTCTCTTTACTACATAATCGGCTCCCATTAGCAATCAGCACCTGGACTGGTGGTATGATTTCAGTGGTTAATTTCAGATCTGTCACTAAAGATGTGTTGATGAAATTACCAGTACTACCAGAATCCAACAGAATGGATACTGATTTGTTAGGTAATACTCCCATTAACTTGATTGTGCTAGGACCTTGAACTCCATCCAGTGCAAATTGAGACAGATCCAAATGTTGTTGTGCAGTTTCCAATACTTGAGAATCAACCCCATCAGTAACCAGAACCTCCTTTTCATCAGGGAAAACAGCTAGGAGTTCCTCCACTACATGTATGGGAATTGTTGCAGGGCACTTGTGACCTGGGTTCCACTTTTCTCCACACCTTATGCACAGCCCTTGTGCCTTCCTTTGTGCTCTAAGTGTGTCTAGTTTATCCCATGATCTTTGTTTTCCTTCCCCTTTATTCTCCTGAGGTCCAGTACCTATTATACCTTTACCCCCATGCATAGGTGGAATAGGTTTGTTAAGGAATTTGGACTGCTCTTTGGGTTCCATCCTTGTGAAAACCTTTTTGGATGAACTGGCTATTTCTTCTTCTTGCAATAATGCTAGTGAAAGAGCATAATCCACTGTTTTGGGCTTATGAAGCACTAAGGCTGAACGTATCTCTTATTTCAGTCCCTCCAAAAACTTGCTTACCAAAAACACTTCATCCAAACATGTGTTATGGGCCAAGACTTTGAATGTCAACTCCTGAAACACCTCATAATATTCTTGGACCCCTGCTGTTTGTTTGATAGCAAGCAAAGCTTTTATAGAATTACTATAAGTGTCTTGCCCAAATTTACTTTCTACTGCCAAACAAAGTTATGGCCACGTCAGAATCTCTTGTTGCATCTCATACGTCTGTAACCAGAGAGTAGCTTTACCCTGGAAATGTAGAGTTGTAAAACTTGCCCACAAATGAACTGGCATCTGAAACATGGCAAAGTATTTCTCACACTTCACTTTCCACACCCTTGGTTGTTCTCCATCGAACTTAGGAAAATCTGTCCTAGGCATTCTGAAATCTAGGTTATGCATGTGTCCCCCAATCTGATAGGAGTTGCTGAACTGTGTGGTATCCACTGGATTACGACTCCTCTCAGTGGTTTGGTGATCAGCTTGCCCTCGGATTCCTTCTCTTCCTTGTGATCTAGCACTCGGTGTTGGTGATGGGGCTTCCTCCAAAAATGTCACACGAGTACTCAGATTTTTCAGAGAACCACACAATCCTTGCAGTGTGTGATCAACAGCCACTCGCCATTCATCATGGATCTTCAATTTCCCCTCAGTCGCCATCACCGATGTCAGGATTGACTGGATCTTCTCATCTAGAGAACTAAGATTAGCTTATGCCGCCGCCATTCGCGTGGTAAGGGTGACTCCCCTCTTCGCCACTTTTGCGACAAATCAAAGTACGAATGGACCTCTTCCCAAATCAATACCAACCTCGAGTATAGGAATGATCTTACAGTCTCAGCACGAAGACGAGACCAGCCTGCCTCTCGGAACAAATTTTTACGGCCTTGATCGAGGAAATATCGAGATCCACACCGCACCAGACCAGGCTCTGATACCAATTGTGGCGATCACGAAGAGATCGGGAAGCCTTGGGGAAGAATTCAGAGGAATTTAGAAGAGGAATTGGGGATCGACAGATAGGAAACCCAGGAAGGAGGAGACAGCGTGGGGATGGGAATCGGAATTTCTCATAGCGTGTCGGAAAAGGAATGGTAGCTGGGTTTATATATCCCCTTACACGGCACTTGGGCCGGAATGGAACAAGGCCCATGGCCCGAACGGGACGCAGCCCATAAGACTAAAGCCTTCCCGCCAGCCTTGCTGCTCCCTCTTGTTGCTTCCCTGACACTGCTTGGATCCGCGCCGCTCGGCCATCCGCCACAGGCCTCACCTGCCATCGGCGCCGTGCCTCTAACCGGCGCCCCGTCGCACGTTCTCCACAGGCTGTCGCTCCCTCGGCTGGTGACTTCGCCTCCTCCAGATCTGACGCCAACCCCATGGCTAGAACGGCCCCTGGCCAGTGCAGCAGTCCCTAGCCGGCGGGCGCCCCATGCGCTGCCTGCTCCTGGCCGGTGCCTCTCCTGGCCGGCGTGGCTTGCTCTCCTAGCCGGCGTGCTCCCAAATGCCGCAGGACAGCCACTTTTTGGTGAACAGGGGAAAGGGAGATGTTGAGGCTAGAGAGGAGATAAACTGGAGTATTTGTTTACTGCAAGAGAGGTACAGGAATAACTCAGTGCAGATGAGGATTCTTTACACAATTACACGGGCCGTGGATGGCTTTGTTTAGTCCAGCTCCTGGACAAAAATTAAATATAACAGTGGCAATTTACTATTTGATCTGAGATGGTGAAAGACAAAACACAGAGAAGCATGGATAATGCGCTTCTTGATTCCTTGATTATTCGTTATATGTCAAGAGTATTTTATTTGCAGATTATATCCCGAAGACGTCGTTGGGATACAGTGCAAAAGAAAATATACAGAAGCATGGATAATGCGCTTCAGGGCTCTTCTCCTGAAGCCTTGGTTACAGGGCTCTTCTCCAAGTGAGGTTGCACCTAGTTGCTACAGACTTGTTAGAAGGGATGATCTCTCACTGCGGGAGGCGCTTACAGATGGTCAGTGGATGATCCCTTTAAAGAGGATCTCCACTTTGCAGCAGGTTCAGGAGTTCATTACTCTTTGGTCTGCCACGAACCGTCTCATACTGCGACCAGGCACCTCAGACACTATCCGTTGGAAATTCTCAGCCTCAGGACTTTACTCCGCAGGATCGGCGTACTCCTTACAGTTCTTTGGTTCCTTCCAGAAACATGACTTTGCTCGTGTTTGGAAAGCAAAGGTCCAGAGAAAGTGTCGTTTCTTTTTCTGGGTGTTGCTCCGTGAGAGGTTGTACACTGCTGATCGTTTATCCGCTCGAGGGTGGCCATGCAACGTCCTTTGTGCCCTTTGCAGTGCTAACGAAGAAACCCATAGACATCTGTTTTGGGATTGTGCCTTTGCAAGACAAGTCTGGCATGCAGTGGCACCTCTTCTTTGCTTCTCAAAGGTGGACAGCCCAACAGTTCCTTCGCTTGGTCAGTGGTGGGATAAGTTGACAGGAGCCAAGGCCGTCAGGCGCACTGAGGATGGTATCATCATTGCCACCTGCTGGAACATCTGGCGAGCGCGGAATGCCAGGATTTTTCGGCACGAGGATTGTTGGCCGGACGATGTAGTGCGTAAAATTAAGAATGATCTAGCGCTACTCTAACTGGCAAGTTGTAGGTCTAGTCCGGTGTGTCTCGGGGGTTTTCGTTGTCTAAATGGTCTCAAACTACTTGTATATTTGCCTCTCCTTAATTGAAATGGGCATCTCGCCTTCTTTCAAAAAAAAGATAATGCGCTTCATGATTTATTGATTATCCGCTATATGTCAAAAATATTATATTTGCATATCACACCCGAAGACACTGATACAGTGCAAAAGAAAAATACAAAGAAGCATGGATGATGCGCTTCATGATTCCTCGATTATTCGCAATATGTCAATATATTATATTTGCAGATCATACCCGAAGACGCTGTTGCTGCGTCATCAAATCAATCCGAGCCGAGCGTAGCTATGCATGTTCTTATTTCAGGTTACCCGGAGGAGCTGATGTATTTTCCAGTAAATTCAACACAGTGTCGTCCGCGATCGTTTAAATCCGGATTGACATCGGCGAACAGGTTCAAGATTTTGAGCTTTGTTCTCCACGGCGGATGGTCCAGCTAGACCGCTATTTCTGCCGACTACACCAACTCTTCACTATTTTATTATTATTTATTTTACATGCATAGCAAACGCAGGCGAAGATTGATGAACATGACAAAGCACAGCTTAATCGAAGGTTTTCAACGTATTCTCGCGGATATAATTAACTGGGAGATCTCTCTCGAGACCCCAGGATCCAGGAAACCCACATCGCCTATATCATATGTTCTTCCAACAGGCTATGGAGCGTAAATATATAATGGGAGCCATGTATCTTGCCGGAGATATTAATAAAGATCATGTGTTTTTCCCTATATTTTGTTTATTTGTGTATTTCGATACACTGGCACGCCCGCAAATTTTATTATTCCTCACCAGCGGCCAGGCACGTTTTTTTTTTCTATGGAATCCAAAACGGAAACGTTCCGAACAGCAGATAATGAAGCAGGTGCCCTATGGGCCTGTGAATATGTGCGTGCGCGCTTGACATAGTGTGCGTAATGGGCAAGCCCTTCTGCCGCAGCGTCCAAACAATAATAAGGGGAGGATTTATGGGCCATGCACCTGGCAAGCATGCCGTATGTTGAGCGCGTAATCTAGTTGGCCCAGTTCGAGCACGGGAAGGTCATCCGAAAAAAAAGCGACAGCAAAAACACGAACATAAAGAGTGAACATACAAAGAAATATAATCTATTTATACTGATCACAACGCGGCGAGTTGATGCGGGGGAAAAACAACAGCGTAAACATGCACGCAAACAGTATAAATATACAAAGAACACATAGGAGGAATAAGCTGGTACCTGCTCGTGTAGGGCCGAACAGAACGCCGTCTCTGACGTCATGAGTAAATTCTTCAAGCTTCATATGGAAAACACGAACAACCATGTCGGGTCTATCAGCATATTTGTGGCCTGGTTCACATGATATAGCTTCACAAATTTCAGGCCACTTTGGATTGCAAGTGAAGGTACTAAAAATTTGGGGTGGTCCATATACTCGGCATATTGCTATAGCATCAAAATAATTCTCATTCATATATCTTTTTCCTCCCGTGAAAGAAGAAGGCAAGACAACTCTAACTCCGATATCTCTACCAGAAACATCACCTCTACTGACGGCATCAGATATCCCCTGATATGTTTCCAACCTTAGTTGATCTTGATTGAAATAAAAAAACGACAGGCGGTTGGCCTCTACACATGAGAAAGCATTAACTGCATATTGCTCAGATAACCTACCACAGCAAGTCATAGGGTTGCAATCATTGGGACGATAATGAGCTTCATAACGGTAATAATCCATCATAGTAATATTAGCCCTTGAACGAACACGATGATCCTCTGTGGCACGCATTCGCATGCCTATATGCCACCCTTGCTGACCATATGGAAACAATAAAGGATACTGTAGCGCCATCAACAACGGATGGGTGGGGGGATGTGCGTGAACTGGCCAGCATGGGACTGAGTAATGAAATCAAAGTGTGAATTTTGAGGAGTCATATCACCAACAATAAGACCAGCCAACTCGTGCACAACAGGCAAGGAATAAGGATGATCAACAACAATAGAGTCATCGCCAAGGCGAATAGATAACTCAGGCATATCAGGAGCAACTAACCTATCTCGAGCAAGCCTGAAGGTTTGCACAATAGGATTATGAGTATCCAGCATTATGATAAGCCTCGCAATAATCTGATCATCTAAGCGAAGGAGCTGAGAGTCTTCTGAAATGTCGGTCGGCCCATCAACTTGTCCATCTTGAGGAACCCCAGAGCGGCGAGAACGCAATACATTCATTCTATTAGCGACCTCATTACCAGTATCGTCTATATAAAGCTGAGCAAACTGAGGCCTCTGAGAAGGCAGTGGCAATAGAGAGCCGAACCGATGATGCACCACGCCATTAATACGAAAAATGCAAGGGCCTCGACCGAGATTTATGGATAGATCAACATGAACCCCCATAGAAACAAAGGCGCACACAGAATTATACATTCTGATACGCTCTCTAAAATGTAGCGATAAAGGGCCACCATTAGAACTCACCAAGTCGCAAAGGGGCGAAGGATATGGACGACGCTGCGGGAGATGAACTCCTCCTCGGCAACAGCCATTGTAACGCACACGTGATGAAGGGCCCGATCGTGTAGACCGAACAGCCTCTGCTCGCCAGAAAATAGCACCACAATAACGGCAATGCTCAGAAGGAGAAGCGGGGACTCTTCACTTTCAAGAAGCCGCATCTCATAAAAGTTGAGTTGTCCGAGTAGCTTGGTTGGAGTCATTTTCTTGAGCTTTGACTTGGATGCTCGAATTAAGGTCACAAGCGGATTGAAACTAAATGGCACAACATCAAGCATCTTCCGACAAATATCAATATCCTTCAAAACCTTCTTCTCCGAGCATCCGGTAATTTCATTGACGATGGGGTTCAACCTAAGAAACATATCATTGACACTTTCATTAGGGAGCATTTTGAATTGATCAAATCTTTTTCTAACCCGAGATAGCTTCTCCTCAAGCATCTCGGCACTAACAACATGGATTTCTTTTAAATGTTTTCAAATATCATAAACTTTAGTAAGATTGCCAATGCTATCGAACACTTCGGAAGAAACACTAGAGAGTAAGGCATTTCTAGCAATGGCATTAAAGCGTTTGTACTTAGCTTGAACTTCACTAAGAGCCATTGTTCCTTCCAGAGGGTCCGGATGACCGGTCTCACAAGCAACCCACACATCATAACTAAGAGCCTCTAGATAACATTGCATTCTAATTTTTCAATAGTTGTAGTTGGTCCCATCAAAGATAGGAGCTTTTTCAATTTCTATCCTAGACCCCTCTTGAGCCATCTCCTAGTGGTGAAGCTAATACCGGAGTACGAGGCTCTGATACCACTTGAAAGGAACTTTACGGTCTAGAGGGGGTGAATAGGCAATTTTTAATTTCGTTGGGTTATACTTGATTAAGCAACAAGATTAAGAGTGACCCAATTCTAGATTCTATTGCTCTATTAAGCGGAAGCAAATAAAACGGCACGCACTAGTAACCTAGACTATCTCAACCAAGCAATCAATCAATTAAGCGAAAAGTAAATGCGAAAGTAAATGAGACAAGAGAAGGGAGACACGGTATTTGTTTCACCGAAGTTCGGAGTCTCCACTCCTACTCTCCGTTGAGGCTAGCCCTTGCGCACAAGGACCGGCTCCCTCTTGAGCCACATGCCTCGCTTACTCCCCGGTAGTCGTTTCGCCACTTCAGCGAGGTGGAATCCGTCACCTTCACACCGACTCGAGAGTAGCCACACGCCAAGACCTACTCCCAAGCCCACACCTCCAAGAAGAACACCGTCTTCAAGAGTAATAAGCCCGAATTGCCTCGATCATGCCAAATCAAAGGACTTCCATGAAGCTCGGTTTGGGGAAACGTAGGTGGTGGATGAATTGGTGGAGGAATGGCTCTAAAACACCCTAAGATGAGTAGATGATGGCTATGGGTGAAGTGGAGCAACAAACCTCGAAAATGGCAGCCTACCCAAGTCAATAAATACCCCTAGGTGAGGAGCTAGCCGTTGGAGCTCGGGAAGACTCCAAAAACTAGCCGTTACAGTACCGTCGGACCCGGTCCGATGGCTGCAACCAGGCCTCAAACACGGCTGACACACACACTGTCGGACCTGGTCCGACGGAGCTATAGCGCTGAGACACAAGCACTGTCGGACCCGGTCCGATGGGACCGGACTAGGTCCGACAGGCAGCAGAAAGCTGAAACTAGGGTTTGGGCTCGGGAACGCAGTCCGGTGGCGACCGGACCCAGTCCGATGGACACAGAAAATGCCCCGTTCAGAAGATTTTCAAACGATTGAGATCTTTAAATATTTGTGGATGGCTTGAGGGCTAGGACAAGGATAAACTTGGCACAAACGAAGCTATTAGACTCCTCTTGAAGCATGAGCAACAAAATAAAGACCTAACTACTCCTAAACCTACACATGACCTCTTCGCTCGCCCGGTCATGCTTAGATTGTCTTGAAGCAGCTCAAATGTTCGCCGAGGCCTCGCTTGTGTTCCATGAAACGTCCAAGAACCCCCTAGCACAAAAGTGTATGTCATCAATGCCACTAAACGAATTAGGGCTCAACGAAGCTCACAGGGGAAACAGGGGAGAGGAAAGAGGGGGAGGAGAGGGACGCTGACGGGCGGGCCCACCTGTCGGTGGCGCCACGCTACTCAGGTGCGAGGGAGATGGGCTGCGGCAGCATGGGCCGGCGCGGCGACTACGGCCCAACAGCGGAGAAGAGGAGGGGGGAAGGAAAGAAAGAAAAGGGAAATAGAAAGGTGGGCCGGTTTGGACCGAAAGGGGAAATAAAACACTTTTAAGTTTTCTGATTTCTTGGGCAATTCATTTTCAAATATTCCTTTTTAAATATATTAACACTTAGGAAAAATAGTTCTGTTTTTCCAAAATTTACCAACATATTTCCTGAATCTTCCACTTGGGATTGTCTTTTAAGGAAATATTATAATTTTAAAAACTTACCATATTTTTCCACCAAAGGGCATAAACTTGGAAAGTTTAAATTATTTTTCTAATTTAAATGCAATGCCTGCAATGATGATGATGCCATGATGTTTAAATACTTTAATGCTTTTAAATTATGCAGTTTAAGAAATTAATTAACGTGCCAAATTGGTTTTAAAATTTGGGATGTTACAGTAACGGCAGGAGCGGGAGAAAGGAGGTGGCGGCGAGAGAGGAGAGGAATCGATGGGGGGAGGAGGAGGCAGCGTAGAGGTGGAGGGCGGGACCAAGCGAGAGGAGGACGGGAAGGAGGACCGGCGGCGCTCCGGCGTAGGCAGAGGCCGGCGAGGGAAGAGGAGGGCCGCACGTGAAGGGGGCTAGGGCATAGGCCGGGGGCGATGGGGATCGGGGCAAGGCAGTGGACGCACCATTGGTGGCAAAGGCTGGTAATTACCCCACAACTCCAGCTGCACTTACGAAGGCAAAAAGGACGGATTGGAAGCGGTGAAAAATACGGAGGACATGGAAGTAACTTTTCTTGGAGGAATTTACACTGCAAGAGGACCAACGCGTAAATCCTAGGTATCTCGAAAGGAAATACAGAACCTTAGGGGGTTTTTTGCAAACCGGTATGGCTGGGAGCAGCCATTAGGTGGCAGGATGTACGGGTGACACGCGTCCCTTTAGGGGCAGGGAGGGCGGTCAGGAGGCTGACACGTGTCCCGTTCAGTGGGAAGGGGCTACGTGGCCCGATGAGCCGTCCACAACGCCGATCGGACGGCTGAAAAAATTTAAACGACATAGCCACCATGAATGCGCAGGAACTTGTCGGGCTACGCGGTATAGATTGCTTTGAAATTCTCTTTCTTCCTTCCCCTCTCTCCTTCGGCTCCTGCGATATCTCCGGTGAATTTGTCCCCTCTCTCTAGTCTCTAGTCTCTCTATCTCCGTAGGTTCGCAAGTTGCGGTGCGGTGCATAGACGGCGACAGTGTGTGGGCGGCGCAAGAGGTGTGGGCCATGTTGATGCGTGGCGAGCGGCGGTGGCACGCACGGTTGTGCGTTCCATCGTGGCGGAAAGCAATTAAGACGCACGAATCTGGAGAGGATGGTGGCAATGCTGATGAGGAGAGACGAGGAGGCGAGTGGCGCCTATGGGCGCGATGGTGGGAGGCAGCTGCGACATGCGTGGATTCAACAAAGCACAGGGTAGGGTCGTTCGTCATGGCTAGAGAGGATGGCAGTGCCGTCGGAGTTAATGGGGAGGGTGTGCCGAAGTGAATGAGAGTGATGGGGATAACTTGGAGGAAGGAGATGACGAGAGTGCGACATTGAGAACCCATCGTCCGATCAAATATTGGATTGTAGTTTGAGCCTGTATATTTTTGAAATCCTTCATCATCATATATGCACGTTTTGATAGTTTATAATGGTATTTTTCGATAGTCAACTTTAAAGCGGCATACATGTCTTCTCTATTTTTTTTTACCCGGTTACCTTGTACAAAAGTTCCATGCTGTTTCTGTTTTTGCTACGTTGCCATGTTGCTATCAGCCAGTGCAAGATGCGATCTATGAATATTTGGTAGGATTCATGTATGCAATGCTTGCAAGTTTGGCCGTCTCGAGTGTCGTGTGCTGTTCATCACTTCGTCCTGAGAGAGAAAGGAAGACATCTATCTTGTCAGCACAGCACAGTACAGACTTTTTTGCTCGTCAGTGGCCGTGTACAGCGATGTCGTTTGCTTGCTTGCTGGGTAGTACTAGTATCTCGTGAAGCATCTGCAGAGTTGTTTCATGGTGAGCTTTCGCATCAATCTCGATGCCCCCGATTTTTCATGGGAGACCATCAAAATGGCTATTCCGAAGGGATCGACTGTTTGACATTCGAATGCTTCTTCTTGGTTCAGAATGCTAGTAGTTGAAGTTGTTGCAAACTTGATGGAATCCCTGCATATCTAGATCGCTAAAACAAATCTATGCAGTTCTTCCACGCGGCTCAAAATCATAATTGGTTCTGTTGGATGTTTAATCGGGCCGAAAATCGTAGCTGCCCTTGTCTTTTAGGACACAACTTATTGCAAACTTGATGAAATCCCCGTATCTTCGGATCACCAACATCACAATATATTTTGTATAAAGTTCTATTGAATGTTAACATGCTAATAATTAATCTAAGTCATCAGATTCATAAGAAGCATCTCAAATCTGGAGAGATAAAAGCGTCTTTTCTCATTTAAACACTTTCACAAAAAACCCTGACTCTTTAAGTAGAAAATGGACTTCCACCTCTCTAAATCTGAATTGCTCCTCATTGATATGATTACGTAGATATATTACTCAGATCTGGTTTGAGGATGCTAGCATCCAATAAACATTAGCACTAGATATTGCCACATGATCCATTCGACAAATTGCATTAAACAAGATAACCATAACCATTTTTCAAAAGAAAAGAGAGCCATAGCCATAAAAAGTTCAGTTCACAATACTTGCAACCATCAATAGGAAGGTTCATAGCAGAACAACATGAACACGATGATTACTAGTTGACAAGCAACTAGTGCATCAAACATATAGCAAACACAAGACATACATACATTTAGAATCACCTAACCATGGCACACATAACATGTAATTGTTTGATGAAAAAAATGATGGCGTCGATTGATCCGCGATCTAGAATTATTTACTAATATTTTTTGCGAACTAATTTGGTCTGGAATCAGCCTGGCCCAATTTTGGCTGTTAACAGCAAACCCTAATTGCCAGGTATAAATACTGGTACAGGGTTAACCCTAAAAAGAGGGGGGGCGATCAATCCATCAGGGCAATCTAAAATCGGCAGAGCATACAGGAGCCGGCGGCGGCTGGAAAAATAATAAGAAGGTAAGAGCATCTCCAACAGTTCCTAATATTTGGACTCCCAATATTGTTAGATTGGGATCTTCCCAAAAGTTTTTGGGCCGAATAAAAACCATCTTCTCCAACAGTTCTCTTTTTTCTTCCCAAAATAAACCTTTGACGTGGTCCCTGTGGCCTATTCTTCCTCATCTCGTGCCATCCTGGTTTTCTTCGGCATCTGCAGAGGACGGCGGAGACGCGCTGGCCACAGGCCGTAGGCGCCGAGCGCCCGAGCGCCGAGCGCTGCCGAGGCCGACCGCTGCCGAGCGCCACGGACGTAGCCACCGCCGAGCGCTGCCGAGGCCGACCGCTGCCGAGCGCGATCTGTAAAGGTAGCCAGGCGCCGACCGCTGTGGAGAACGTAGCCAGGCGCTGATTTGTTTTGCCGAGGCCGAGGTGCGGAGGACGTAGCGAGGCGCCGAGCGCTGTGGAGGACGTAACCACCGTCCAGCCAGTCTTGTGTCTCAGCAGGTAATTGTGCATCAAATCTTCAATGCATGTACTTTGGTTGCAATCGCTTCTTCCAAGATAATTCGTTGATCGCGCCATCATGTGCATAGGTGAATTATTACCACTGCAGCAACAGCATGAGTCAGCGACCATCCCTCGTCCAAGGGCTTTTGGACGAATCTTCGTCGGACGATGATGATGAATTTATTTTTGCCGCTGCTCAAATCATTCAACGTTATTCGCAACCTGCGCGAAAACATGGTGGTTCTGTCCCTGGAGATGAAGTCAAGAAGCGGGACAGAGAAGGAGGGCACTCAAGAATGTATCAAGATTATTTAGCGGATGATCCTACGTACAACCCAACTGATTTCTGGCGGAGATATAGAATGAGCCGTGAGCTATTTTTACGCATAATGGATGATGTACAAGAACATGATGATTACTTCGTGAAAAAGAATAATGCAGCCAATACACCTGGATTAAGTTGTTTCCAGAAGGTCACTGCAGTATTCCGTATGCTAACTTATGGAGTACCAGCGGATGCTACAGATGAGTACGTTTGTATTGGAGAAAGTACTGTCATACAGAGTCTGAGAAAGTTCGTCAAGGCAATGGTTGAAATTTTTGAAGATGAGTATTTGAGATCTCCTAATGAGAATGATACAGCTCGATTACTTGCGATTGGAGAGGAAAGAGATTTTCCTGGTATGCTAGGTTCCATAGATTGCATGCATTGGAGGTGGAAGAATTGCCCTTCAGCATGGCAAGGTATGTACTCAGGCCACGTGCATGAGCCTACAATAATTTTAGAGGCAGTTGCTTCCAAGGATCTTTGGATTTGGCACGCTTTTTTTGGTTTACCTGGATCACACAATGATATCAATGTTCTTCATCGATCTCCACTATTTGCGAAGCTAGCTGAAGGGCAAGCTCCACAAGTGCACTACAGCATAAATGGTCATGATTATAGGATGGCGTACTATCTTGCTGATGGCATATACCCATCGTGGGCAACATTTGTGAAGACTATACCTGAACCACAAGGCAATAAGAGGAAATATTTTGCCAAAGCACATGAAGCTGTTAGGAAGGATGTCGAGCGTGCTTTTGGAGTTCTACAATCCCGTTTTGCCATTGTTCGAGGTCCAGCTCGATTTTGGGACGAAGAGACACTAGGTTACATCATGAAAGCTTGTGTTATTATGCATAACATGATTGTAGAAGATGAGGGAGAAGTGGACCCTGACGAATGTTTTGACTACGG